>JAYESA010000016.1:107364004-107699004 GCA_036927795.1 Iris macrosiphon | reverse complement strand
CCGACACTCCACAGTACTCCTCCTCCTGCATTCCCTGCTCTCCCATTCCCCCTCTCGACCACCCGGCCGACCATTGTCTCCGGCACCGGCCACGGACTCCTCGGCCAATCACCCGACTTCCTCCTAGCTGCAACCTTCATCTCCGGCCCGGCAAGCCTCCATCTCCCACCTGTGAGCTTCTCTCCTTCTCCTTCTTCCCTCTTTAATATACAATATAATGTATAGTATATGTATGTGATGTATAGAGTACAGTAGTTAATTTATGTATGGTGTATGTAATGTATGGTGTACATTAATTTATGTAATGTATATTGTACATTAATTAATAATGTATAGTGTATATAAATCAATATAATGTATAGTGTACATATAATTGGTATATGTATATACATGTATTATATATATATATATATATATTTGTATATTTATAATATATTAATTGGTATATATTTATATATATAACATAATATACGTTAATGCGTATGTTTTGACATATAAATATACATGTATACAAGTATATAGTATCATATTTTATTAGTGTATCTGTATATATATATATATATATATATGGTATAAATTTAATTTGGTGAATTAATATTAGTATGTTTAAGAATGATGTTGACAATATATATATGTATATATTCTAAAATGTACTTTTGCATATAAATGAGTATACGTGTGGTTCAACTAGTATGTATGTATATATATACGATGTATGATTAATTGGTATATATATATATATATAGTATAAATTCAATTTGGTATATATATATATATATATATATATTTGTATTGCAAGTATATATGTAGTTAAAAGTAGATATACTGTGTCTTATATATCTATCTATTAGACGACCCTAGTTGACCAGTATCATGCCAGGCATAGCCACCTGAGTTAGGAATTTAATTACGTGTTTAGTATAGCATCTGATGCAAACGTTATATTATTTATTATATGTTATAGGACTGCTGGATCCTCCAGACGATACTCTGGAACAGGACCTCGGTATTCACCATCTAAGGACCAAGGCAAGTACATTCTCTGATTAGTTTCTTATTTATGATATCCCCTATGTTCACTGTATCTAGTGTAGATATCCATACTCTTGACACGCTGATTACACGGATTGGTATATACGGATCTCGTCATGAGATGTTATTCCTTATTCATGGTGTAGCTTGTACAAGACTTGTTTCCTTGCTATCTTGTGCATGTACAGACACTGAGACCCGGAAAGATTTGCTACCTCCCTAGGGAATCCCGTGCCATGGCGTACCATTATTGGATCTACTATACCAGTCGGGGGTGGGGAGTATTTTAGTATAGATATGTGATCATACCCAACTCTACATGCATCATAGCTCACCCCATATCTCACGTCGGGTGTAGCCTGACCATTTACATGCTTCATAGCTGTTACGTATGATTAGCCTGACCTCTACATGCATCATAGCTAACCAACAGTTAGCCTGACCTTACATGAATCATAGCTAATCACATGTAGCCAGCCTGATCAAGTTCCCAAGTCGATCACATGTTAAAGCTAGTACTCACACACTTAGTCATAGGATTCTTGCTCGTTGACATATTGTTTCTTTTCCTACATTTACTTACAGTATTTCTTTTATTGTATATTTCTCGTACCTATACATGCATCTCGTATATTTCCATCTAGAACTGCTACATAGTTTATATCATTAATATAGAACTGTTATTTAAAGATGTACTTTGCTCCTTCCTGACTGGAAAAACATTTTCCAAACTGTGACCTTAGTGGACTTGTTTCTGACACTTGGGGATTGGATGTTACTGATTGCAGGTATGATTATTCTGTCGTTAGACTTGTCTTGTATTTCTTTGTTTGCCTTAATATCTCATCGTGCTTTAGTTTAGGTGATTGAGTATTTCTAACATTATTTTATGATATCCACGTCTCCTTATGGAGTTGGGTATTCACGTGAGTTTGATTAGATAGTTACATGACCTAGACATCGTTCTACCACCGATGCTGCGGCGTAGGCTGGACGTACCCACGCACTCGTGCCCCTAAACCGGGTGCGGGTCGTGACACGTTTTTAGTGGTGGCCCATGCAGGTCAGATTTCGCAAGTTGTGCGATGTCGTGGTAGTGCAACGTCTTAGTTTTACTACTGCGTGCCTGCTATAGAATATAGAACATATGATACTAGAAAGAGAGAGGATACTCAATCACAAATTCTTGAGAGGTTCCTGGGACGACCCCTTGAGAATCTTATTATAATTTCTAATTTAATTCTTTTTCCTTGTTTTTGTCCGCTCTCGCTTGTTGTTATTGAACTTGATTCTTGTTGACCAGTTATTAAATTTAACTCTTGGGGTCGTTGTTGAGTTTGATTTTTATCGAGATGAATTTTACAGACTAAACTTTACAGTATCATCTGATGACATATGTTGATGAGGACAGTGAGAAAGGTAAAACGTCTACTTTGGTTATAGAACCTAGAGTTTATCGCAGCCACATTAGCTGTCGTGACGAGAACGTAGGACCCTGACTTGGATGTACATACTTTAGTTATGAAATTTAGAGTCTCTCGCAGCTATACCAGTTGGCGTGGCGAAGATTCTAGATGACGTGATTATAGAGTTGCATACCTTAGTTACGGAACCTGTCGTTTATCGTACCTATGCTTACTGGAGTGGCGAGGATTCTGAGTGTCATGATTTCAGATAGACGTGTATGATTATCAAGTTGTATCTTAAATTGGTTCTTAAAGTATCATCTCAAGACTTATCTATTTCTGTTATTCTAGGACTTTGTTCCAGGGCTTCTTTTTCTTTACTAGCAGTAAAGATACCTTCGGTCCTTAACCCAGTTCTTTTGAGCCTTATTTCTTTAAGGATCCCTGTTAGTGTGATAATTAGTGACTTACAATTTTGTTTGTGTCTTGTATTAGTGTTGACTGAGTGTGACTTGTGAGTTTGTAAGTGTTTCTTAGTTGGACATGGGAGCAGTAGGCATTAATCTAGAGTTAACCCATAGCATAGTACCTTGCGGTAATAGTTCTAGGATAAGTGTCATTATAGTACTATAAGTAGAAGGAGAGTATAGAGTATCAGTGATAGTTCTCAGAGTTAGTATCAGAGCCAATTACCCGTCCTGGATAATCATGATTGTGTAATTGAGTGATCTATGTAAATAATTAGGTATCAAGGAATTGTGTTAAGGATTAATGGAGCATAACGTTCAATCTGATGATTGATATCGGGCGTGTTAAAGGTAAAAAAAAAAATTTATATGCATGAGGAGTTATAATGAGGTGTCATGAGTAGAGAAATATCGGAATTGGTAATGAAGATGGTGAAGCGTATCACAGATTAGTGTAACAGGCTATGAAAGGTTAATGGGAAATACCTATACAACCATCGAGATGAGGAACCATATACATGCCCATGAGAGTAAAGAAACTTGAGTGTTATAGTAGATACATGTAATCATGAGTTATAATGAGCTTGATGAGATGATCCATTAATGAAGCTAGTGATATAATACCAAGAGTGCTAATGATTCTATATTGAGGATTAGTCGAGAATAACGTTAATAACAGTAAGCACTCCGTGTGATGATAATTAGATGATATACCAGTTGACATAAATTGAAAATAATGAAAGAAAATACAGGTGATGATAACTTTGATCATTGGAGGTAATAGTACAAGTGATTCGGGCAGTACAAATTTAGTACACAGTTGTAGACAATAGAGGTATTGAGTGCACCTCGAGTATTAGAGACCGTGAGCACTTATATGTAAATTTGTGGATTTATAAATTAAAGAGTGGAAATAAATTTTAACTTGAGAATTATTGAGGAGTTGAGATTGTGTCATAATTTTTTTTTGAGGATTTCAAATATTGATTCAATAAACATGGTCAAGGCTACAAAGATTTTAGAAGTGATTAAAATTTTATTTTGATGTTGAGTATCTGACCTTGAGGAGGCATATACATTTATTTTTTAGTTGATCGAGAAGTTAACCCTTGACGATTATTTTGAGGATAAATTTTATGGTAGATGAGAGATATGAATATTAATATATGAGTAGTATAAGGATCTGATGACTTGAGCATGATTGAGATGGCACCGCAGACTGACTTGGGTGTCCATCTAGAGTTGTATTGGAAAGAGCAGTACTTAGTATGGTGTTCCACTTGGTGGGCACTTGAGTGATAAGAACAAATAGTATGGACAATTGTAGTAGGAACGAGAACTAGCAGTGGGTGTACTAAAGTAGAACAGGAGTACCTATAGAGATAGAGGTATCAAATTTTACATGCACCAATTAACCTATAATCGTGTTAGAGGATCTTGGTATCAGATTTAAGTATTAATAAGCAGGTGTATGCAATATTGATATATTCATGGATCTTCTGGATTAATGATTAGTTGATATGAGTACCAGCGTACAGGAATAGGAATTTGTTAGTAAATGTGCTAGAGTTAAGTGTTTGTTAGAGATAGGAGATACTACAAGTAATAGGTTAGCAGGTTCTTTCTTTCCTTCCTATGTTCCTTTTTTCGTCTTTTGATTGATTGATTTCCCTAGTACTGTAGTTCGTATTCATGATTTTCTTGTTAGAATATAACTAGTAGTACACCCTAACAAAGACTGAAATACTATGACAAAAGATACATGACCTATATATTTTTCTTAAATTGCATGGCTGTAGGTAGAATTTTCTTAAACCACGATCATTGGGATTTTGACCATAACAAAGATTTATGAAAAGGTTATGACTTGACAAATGGGACAAGATGATTAGAAATTCAAGGATAAGCATTCATGAGTTGATATAACAGAATTGATGGATCATTGGTTTTACAAAGATCGAGGTATGATTGAAATTTGAGGATAAACGCTAATTTAAATAAAGGAAATTTTTTTTAACATGGCAGAATTGATGATTATTAATTTCAGGAAGGTTGATTGTGATATAATTTATTATTAAAATTTGAGGAAAATTTGGAAAATTATTATTATATATATTTGATTGCAATATAGTAATTTAAATTTTTATATTGCGGACGTTACATTTGAAGGATCCATAAGTGTCTCATTATTAAGTATTTTGAGGAAAAAGAAAACTGAAGAATCAGATCATTGATGGATTATTGTTGGGATTCAGACTCTTTGGGACGAGAATCGATACATTGATTGAAATTCAATTTGAGGAACAGATATAAAATTTTGAGTATTTAATTTTTAATTTAAATTCGTGGGAATTTTGAGGAAATGGAAACTGATTTTTTTATTTTCGAGGATATTGCAAGGATATAGTAATTTCAGAATTTTTGAGATTGTGAAATGGCAAGGTGGGTTACTACCTGATTTTGTGATTTATGAATTTAACTATTGATGAGAAATAAAATAATGAATAAACACTACTATGAGGACTTTAAATTTTGAGGACGAAATTTTTTTAAGGAGGGTAGACTTGTCACTACCACATTCTGAAAATAGGGGTATTTTCGACTTTTTATAATTATTAGTATTGTGGTATTTATACTAAATGATTTCTCAATATTTGTATTTAAATTAAATAATTGCATGAGGTGTATTTAAAAATATATACTGTGTTCTCAACGTCTGAGCTGTAGACTTGACCTAGAGGACACTAGACGAACACCTGATCGAATAATGGGGATTATGTATTTAATTATTTATTTTAGAATTAAATTATTGGAGGTTGTATTTAATTACCGTAATTTATTTAATTGTTGCGCGCTGTCGTTGCTTCGATATTTGGAGCGCTACCTGACTTTTGCCTTTCAACAAATTTTACAATCTTGCCCTAGACATGCCCGCCTTCCATTCTGCTATTTTTGCAACCCAAAATTATGCTCCTTGCACCTCATTTTTAGCCGCACAAAAATCGTCGCGGACGTTCATTTAATTCCTAAATAAATTCCAATTTTGTATCGTTGTGCGTTCCAATCGAAATTGGAGATAATCTTGACCTATTTTTCATACGACCCAAATTAGGGTAATATTCTGTTCTGAGTCTTCTTTATTAATGCTATTGATAACCTGACCTGATTTTGGCCTCATGTCCTCCTAATTAATTTTAGAACACAACTTGCATTTTATTTCTAATTAATTTGAGGATACCATTTTAACCGATTCCGAAAATTCTGTTTAATTCCAGTACCCCGCTACTTAAGCCCGTACCAATCATACAGCGCCCCCCGACCCTATAAAACACCAGACACCGAATCGCCCGCCAAATTTTCATCATTTTATGCGTTTGTGCAAATACCCAAATTTAAGGGGGCTAATTTGCAAATTTGCATTTTTGGTGTCAACACCTCATTTGTTAAAAAAAAAAAAATGAAGGAGCCCTATTATTTAACTAAGTCACCACCCTCATCCCCACATGAAATTTCTCCATGTCAAATCTGGACCACTCATCCAATGGGTGCATCCTCACCCTTGATTTCCCACATACACTACCCTATTTAATGTCCTATCCAAAGCCCTAATCCCCAAAAAGGAAACCTAGGAAACCCCCCAAGCTTCCCAAACCGAGTCCCCCCTTTTACAGTTCCAGTCGGCCATTGCTCCGGCCTGTGCTTCCCTGCTTCTCCGGCTCGAATTTTCTCCGGCCACCGCCGGAGGGCTCGTTCCCCCACCACTGCTCGTTCTCCCAACCGAGCCTGCACGCTCCGGTCGAGCTTCCCGCTCCGAGCTCGTCCCCACCGAGGCCGGCGGCGGCCGCGTCCTCGTACGATGTCAGGACCGCCATCTACAACCGGCTGGTGGAAGACGGGAACGAGGAGGTGGTCGGGAACCCCGACTTCAAGGACCGGCTCCTGGCCCACTTCGCCCGGATCCCGGCGACCCCCATCTCCTTCTCCGACACTCCACAGTACTCCTCCTCCTGCATTCCCTGCTCTCCCATTCCCCCTCTCGACCACCCGGCCGGCCATTGTCTCCGGCACCGGCCACAGACTCCTCGGCCAATCACCCGACTTCCTCCTAGCTGCACCTTCATCTCCGGCCCGGCAAGCCTCCATCTCCCCCCTGTGAGCTTCTCTCCTTCTCCTTCTTCCCTCTTTAATATACAATATAATGTATAGTATATGTATGTGATGTATAGAGTACAGTAGTTAATTTATGTATGGTGTATGTAATGTATGGTGTACATTAATTTATGTAATGTATAGTGTACATTAATTAATAATGTATAGTGTATATAAATCAATATAATGTATAGTGTACATATAATTGGTATATGTATATACATGTATTTTATATATATATATACTTAGTATATTTACAATATATTAATTGGTATATATTTATATATATAACATAATATACGTTAATGCGTATGTTTTGACATATAAATATACATGTATACAAGTATATAATATCGTATTTTATTGGTGTATCTGTATATATATATATATATATATGGTATAAATTTAATTTGGTGAATTAATATTAGTATGTTTAAGAATGATGTTGACAATATATATATGTATATATTCTAAAATGTACTTTTGCACATATATGAGTATACGTATGGTTCAACTAGTATGTATGTATATATATATACGATGTATGATTAATTGGTATATATATATAGTATAAATTCAATTTGGTTTATATATATATATTTGTATTGCAAGTATATATGTAGTTAAAAGTAGATATACTGTGTCTTATATATCTATCTATTAGACGACCCTAGTTGACCAGTATCATGCCAGGCATAGCCACCTGAGTTAGGTATTTAATTACGTGTTTAGTATAGCATCTGATGCAAACGTTGTATTATTTATTATATGTTATAGGACTGCTGGATCCTCCAGACGATACTCTGGAACAGGACCTCGGTATTCACCAGCTAAGGACCCAAGGCAAGTACATTCTCTAATTAGTTTCTTATTTATGATATCCCCTATGTTCACTGTATCTAGTGTAGATATCCATACTCTTGACACGCTGATTACACGGTTTGGTATATACGGATCTCGTCATGAGATGTTATTCCTTATTCATGGTGTAGCTTGTACAAGACTTGTTTCCTTGCTATCTTGTGCATGTACAGACACTGAGACCCGGGGAGATTTGCTACCTCCCTAAGGAATCCCGTGCCATGGCGTACCATGATTGGATCTACTATACCAGTCGGGGGTGGGAAGTATTTTAGTATAGATATGTGATCATACCCAACTCTACATGCATCATAGCTCACCCCACATCTCACGTCGGGTGCAGCCTGACCATTTATATGCTTCATAGCTGTTACGTGTGATTAGCCTGACCTCTACATGCATCATAGCTAACCAACGGTTAGCCTGACCTTACATGAATCATAGCTAATCACATGTAGCCAGCCTGATCAAGTTCCCAAGCCGATCACATGTTAAAGCTAGTACTCACACACTTAGTCATAGGATTCTTGCTCGTTGACATATTGTTTCTTTTCCTGCATTTACTTACAGTATTTCCAGTATTTCTTTTATTGTAAATTTCTCGTACCTATACATGCATCTCGTATATTTCCATCTAGAACTGCTACATAGTTTATATTATTAATATAGAACTGCTATTTAGAGATGTACTTTGCTCCTTCCTGACTGGAAAAATATTTTCCAGACTGTGACCTTAGTGGACTTGTTTCTGACACTTGGGGATTGGATGTTACTGATTGCAGGTATGATTATTCTGTCGTTAGACTTGTCTTGTATTTCTTTGTTTGCCTTGATATCTCATCGTGCTTTAGTTTAGGTGATTGAGTATTTCTAACATTATTTTATGATATCCACGTCTCCTTATGGAGTTGGGTATTCACGTGAGTTTGATTAGATAGTTACATGACCTAGACAGCATTCTATCGCCGATGCTGCGGCGTAGGCTGGACGTACCCACGCACTCGTGTCCCTAAACCGGGTGCGGGTCGTGACAATCACACCTAATAGAGCCACAATAGTCTAAGCCTTTTCAACACCAGTATCATTAGGGGGCCCGCAGGGTGTTCTTTACCGTAGACTGTCGAGGACGATCCTGTCTCCCCCATGTCTGCAAGATTTTAAACAGATCAGAAGAAAAAGGTTCATGGAGAGAAGACGTAAAAATCAAATTAAGAGATTTTACGGACACTGCCATAGAATCTAAAGTGAGGTCTGGTTCAAAAACCACCAGTGTTAGGGGGCCTACCTCTTCCATTACAATGTCTTCCGTAGAAGGGTGAGATTATTTTACAGGTCCCGTCCCGGGAACCGCTTTAACTCTCGCCTTCTTAGAGTTGCGAGGGTGTTGAGCCACAACGGCCTTGCGCTAGGGAACAGGAGGGTCATCGGAAGGAGTCCTCTATTCAGACGTCGGGTTTGAGTCGACTAGCAAAGGTCGGGCAACATTTTTTCCTTTTTTGGGCGTTCTTTGACCCTTGGTCGGTGAAGGCACAAATATCGTGCATGCAAGGTAACTTATCTCTAGCACGTAATCAGATGGTGGAACATTGGTCGTACAATAGAAACTCCCCACAGTAAACAATATATGCGGTTGAGGACCAGCAACAAGTAGCCTAAACTCAGTTTGTATACCAGCATAGGCATAACAACTCCATGTCCGAGCCCCATCAAGAAGACCACCACAATACCCAAGGGAAGCACTAGGATTGTCCAGCTGGAGTTGGCTATACCCAAACTAACAGGCAAATCGGCTAGTAGATCGAGCTCCAAATAGACATAAAACTAATTTTGGTATACCATATGACAGGGGCAGATAGCCAGGAGCCAGCAGTAAAGTTTCACAAACAATGGACGATCAGCGGCCCGTTGTCCTGATGAGTAGTATTTCGTTCTGCCTCAGTAAACTCTGGGACAGTTATGAAGAATGTCCAACCGTTCAAGTGGGTATGCTCCCTTCTACAGGAGGGCACATCCTCACAGTACCACTTCATCTCTTGATAGCGGTAGATAAGGGCATCTCCCCCAGCATCCTTTTCTGTGTTCCGTGGTGCATCAAGGACCGATGGTGTAACAAAAGACAACCAATCAGGTAGTGATAGGGTAACTCTACCCAGTTGAATTCTCTAACACCTTTGTGCTACTTCACCTTTGAGAAGAAACACCGAAGGCCGCGATGGATGCAGTAGACCTTCGCGGGCAGTAGCGCAAGAGGGTGGCCAAATGCTAGTCTCTCAACCAGGAGGATAAGGTTACGACTGATCCTCTCGATTGAGCCTGAATACCTCACGACCACGCAGTTGTGTAGCCAGATCATCAAGTACCCTACTAGGAGCGCCTTATTGGACAGCTCATGGGTATCCATAAGAAATAGCCTAATTCTTCGCCTTTGACCAACGACTCACGATATTCCTGGATCAAAGATGCGACGGCTTCCGAGGATTGTGGTCCCCGAACATAAACCTGGTCTGACCCGGATTGGAGAAGCATGAAAAATCACGGAGGAACATGCACTCATACATCAAGCTGCATACCAAAACACATCCAAAGTTATGCACCATAAAGTTCATGCGACATAGAAGGAATAATTCATGCGACAAAAGTTATGTGATGCATGACAACTTGAGCGCATGGTGTCATTTCTGTCATACATAGCATTTATGACTCTGACAATAATAATGGCTCTGAAAGTATCGATTTTGACGCTAACTGTTGACGACATTCTTACGTCACTGTTATGACTTCCTTTTGTCTGGATATAGCTATGCAGCGCCACGTATATACAAACGATAAAGCTCTCTAAGCATCAAGCTCTCTGTGAGTCAAGCTCTCCATGAGTCAGGCTCTCCTATGCATCATGGTCCTTATGCTTCTAAACAACCCTAAGACCCAATTTTGGTGAGGCTCAGCCCCTATGCGATTCAGTCTCTATGCGACACTCTCCGACTAAATCTTTTTGTTTCAACTGGGAAGATTTCCTACAACCAAGTGCAGGCCACGTGTCAAGCTGACCAAATTACGTACAGGAAAAATGAGAACAACCAAGATCTTCAGCAACAACAAGACGCCACATGGCAGCTCAACCATGACATGCCTTCACTGTTACAATCATTCTGTAAAAATATATACATGGCAACCCCTGAATTCATGCGCGTATAGCATATGCACGCATATAGCCCATCAGCATGATGGTGATTAATATAGTAGGGTTGCATACCCACAACGGACACACAAAGGAGAGAAACGTGAAGAAAGTATTCTCATTACCTCGTCGGACCATCAAAAGAGTAAAGGAGTCAGCTGTAGTACTCGATCTCATTTTTCACACTCCTCATAATCAAAAATATTGTACTTAGATTTTCTGTTTAGGATTTCTCTGCACTTCTTTTTGTTTGTTATACAACAAAGTTCGTTCAACTTCACCAAATGGAAAACAAACATATGATGATAAAAAAATACACTATATATATATATATATATATATATATATATATATATATATATATATATATATATATATATATATATATATATATAATATTAACACAGAAATAAAATGAAGGAGAAAAATATAATATATTTAATAGTCTTAATGACTAGTACATCATTTGGAAGGTACATTCCACAGCTAAAATACAGTATAACTTACGAGTCTAAATATATGTTACATTCCATAGTAAAAATACAGTACATGTCACAAGACTAAATATATTTTATTTTATTTCCAATCCTCTTCTGAAAATTTATCTTCTTCATCCCCATCTTTCTCTTTCTCCTCATCTCTACTATCATCTACTTCGTCTTCCTTTTCGGATAATTCTACCTCTTTTATACGATTAGACGTATAATAAGGAACTTCTATTGAGTCCACATCTATAATATTTGTTAAAAGAGGTATCCCATCCTCCTGATCAGCTATTTCGTCAATGTCAAAGGTATTTTTAGCTTTGGTCTTGCATACTGTCCACCAATCTGATCTCGTTTTCCCTATTTAGGATAAGTTATGAAGTAAAAGAGCTGAGCTTGACTTACTAAAACAAATGGTTTGTACCCTTGATATCGTCATCGGTAGTTAATATCCACAAGACCATGCTTGTCAATTTTCTATCCTTGATCTTGGATCGGTTCGAACCAATCACACTTGAAAAATACGATCTTAGCAGGCTTTATGCCATAATAATATGTTAACTCTACAATCTCTCGTAGACCCCATAGAAATCATTTCCTGGACCGACATCTTTGTAATTCGAAGATTTGATACACAAATAACTATTTTTCGTAGAATCGAGATCCAGAAAGTTGTCTCTTATCGGGAATTTTGTTGACTTGAACCTAAACGCATTCACACAGTAGCTTGGCCAAATTTTGATGGTATAAATTGGTCCCTTGGCTTGAGTTATAATAGACTCATTCTCGAGTGTTGTGTCGGGATGATCGAGCTAAATACCAATAAAATGATATTAAGATCAACGTTCTATTAAATATTGTGCAAGTGCATATATAAAAAGATCCATACGTATGCACTCAACCAAGAAGGTAATTGACGTCTCATTTCCTGTTCTACTTCTTCATATGTTATATTTGGTCTACTCGACCTCGCCTCATCATTAAATGTGCTGAAAAACAATAAAACATCGACCGATTAGTGTAATAATATTACCTTATACTATTATATTAAGATAACATAAATATTGACGTATTAATTACTTACCCCTCTAGGTTCTCCACTTCATCCTCGTCGCAGTTGATTAATATATAAAACTAAGTAGCCCTTAACTCATCGTCATTCAGATATCTCTTCTTTATTTTGACCAAAGGCTTATCGAAAGCATTGAATACTTTCAACGTTACATCATTAGATTCATGATATTCGTTATCATTTCTTGGAGCTCTTGTTCTATTATTAGCAATATGTAGCTTGAAATACATCGAGCAAAAGTTTGTAATCTCCTCAAGAATACAGGCTTCACAAATAGAACCCTCGACCCGTGCATTAATTTTTACCTTTCTCTTTAGGTGGTTCAGATGACGCTCGAACTGATACATCCATCGATAACCGATATACCCACTAACATGTACCTCGTAGGAGAGATAAATTCTATTTAGTCGAAGAATCTAAAAGGGAACACCCTTTCAAGTTTGTAAAGTGTTACTGCAATATCTTTCTCTTGCTTTTCTTGAGGATCGATGATCAAATTGGTAGAATAAAGATCTCTAAAGAATATGCTATGCTCTGTCTATGGATCACAAACTACCTGCGGTAAGAATTCCCTAATGCAAGCTTGTTCTCCATAACATCGTGTCTTCGGGCCACCTTGGAGTTGGATTTGTCTTCTCCACAACGCCGGCACGAAAATTATTCATGTTCCCCGGAACGAAGTATCCGACGGCAGAAATTATCGATGACAATTAAAAAAGCATGATTTTGCTTCATGTTTTAAACGAAAAGTCTTAGTGTGGTCCATGCAATATGGACATGAGAGACAACCATGAGTGATCCATCCAGATAATATGTCATAAGCCAAAAAGTCATTGATGGTCCATATAATGCTACCCTCATATGAAATTTTTTCTTTCTGGAAATATCGTACATGTTGGCGCCTACTTCCCATAGTTGATTCAACTCATCTATCAACGACAGTAAGTACACATTGATGTTCCTCTTCGGATTGTTCACAACCGGGATGATGACAGTTAAGAGGATAACCGGATTCTTCATGCACATCCAAGGCGGTAGGTTGTACGGAGTGATGATTACAGGCCAACACGAATACTGGGAGCCCGAAAGTCCGAATGGGGTAAAACCGTCTGAGAAGAGCCCCGATTTTATATTACATGGATTCAAAGTAAAATCGGGATACTTCCGATCGAAGTGCTTCCATGCTTCACCATCGGATGGGTGATCCAACACTTCTTCAATTTATTCCCTCATGTGCCAACTCATGTTTTCCGCAGTCTCCTTCACCATAAACAACATCTGCAACCACGATGTCAAAAGCAAGTATTACATCGAATTCGGTCAGCTTTCTTACACCGGTAAATCTTCATGTACTAGTTGCCTTGTCACTACTAGAAAAAGCGGGATTAGCGACGTATTTTAGCGACGTCAAAAGAAACGTCGCTAATAATATATAAATTAGCGACTCATTATAAACACGTCGCTAGACGTCGCTAAATGGCGACATTTAGCGACGTTTAGCGACTTTTAATACGAATTTAAAAGATAAGTCGCTATAAGTTCAATTAAGGTCGCTAAACGTCGCTAATATGTCTAATTTAGCGACGTATATAGCGACATTTAAACTCAAAATATTTAGCAACGTGTTTAGCGACGTCCTTTACGTCGCAAATATTTACTTTAGCGACATTTTTTATTGGACGTCGCTAAACGTCGCTAAAATTTGGTTAATTAGGGGTCGGTTTCATTTTTCCCCGTCAGTTGAAATTTCGATTCGAAAACAAATTTCCCCCCCCCAGCTCCGTCGACCGCGACTACTCCGGCAAGGTATACTCTCTCTCTCTCTCTCTCTCTCTCTCTCTCTCTCTCTCTCTCTCTCTCACAGGACACATGTGACATTGACACAAACACGACACACACACTGACACTGACACAGACACAGACACGGCACACACACACACTGACATAGACACTGATCTGGACCTAGGGTTAGGGTTAGGGTTAGGGTTAGGTTTTTTGACATGGGGTTAGGGTTAGGGTTAGGGTTAGGGTTAGATTTTTTGACAATGTTCATGCATGTGCGATCATGTAGAGATCAGATTTTAATTTCTTCTTTCAAGTATAAAATAAATAAATAATATGGATCGATGAATAAGAAAGAACGAACATAAGTGTATTTATTTGCACTTTTGCAATATATATATATATATATATATATATATATATATATATATATACATACATACATACATACATACATACATACATACTAATTGTTTGATTTTGTGGTTACTATTCATTGGTCCAATGGAGGAGGGGAAGAAATGATGGCTATTATTGAATCCATGTTCATATGTCATGACTACGTACATTGGGTGAACAAATTAGAACTAATTCCTGAATATTCGTACAACAACTGATCATGTGATCAAATTAATTAGAACGCCAATTATTCGACCAGGAAGTGTATGATCTAAGCAACCGTCCTTAATTGTGCCCCAAGAATTTTGAGCACTAGCTACTTCCTCGTTCCACTCCCAATATATATAGGGGTTAATTGCCGAAAGCAAAGTACTGTGAAGTTATGTATCTCAGTTCCTCACCCTACTGCCAGTTTCAAGAAGTACCTAATGGTCTAAATAATATGACTATAACAGTTGAATTAGCTAAACGAAACTTACAAATCAGCTTAAATAAATAAAGGATTAATTTTAACACTTACTGAAATCACTAGCTAGCAGTATGAAGAGCCTCTAATGGAGCAAAGATATCATCGCAGCATGCATCATTAAGGACATGCATCTCAAGAAACTTATTGGCTTCGGCTGGAGCCTACTACACTAAAATCCGGACACTGACACAGAAGTGGGTTAAGGTATAGTAGTAAAGTGGTATTAAGATATTATTTGGGTAATGTTATATATATATATATATATATATATATATATATATATATATATATATATATATATATATATATATATATACTGCTTTTCCCATAACGGACACTGACACAGACACAGAAGTTAATTTTGCATGTAATGATTTATATGATACATACTGTCAATTTTAGAGAAGTATCTAGAAATGGATATGAATTACTATCTGCGTCATCGTTCGTGGATGTACAACCGTCATCCTGATGACATGTGCGGTGTGCGGGATGAATTCATTGAGGGTGTACAACAGTTCCTGCAGTTCGCCATGGCGTTCCCTCAGTACATGGACGGTACCAAAATTAAGTGTCCATGTGTGAGATGTCGCAACAGGAAATATCATCCAGAAGTGGAAGTTACATATCATTTATACTCGAAGGGCTTTACGCCGAATTACTATCAGTGGACCGCGCACGGAGAACTTGTATCTCTAGCATCGGAGTCGGAGCCCTATGTGGAGCCGTATATGGATGTCCAAGACCACGATGCTTACGACGACGGGTTGGTGAACATGGTTTATGATGCGGCGGGGCCTAGTTTCAATCCTGACAATTATGATGCGGCAGGACCTAGTTTCAATCCAGACAATTATGATGCAGCTGAGGAGGCACCGAATGCCGATGCTGCAAAGTTTATAGAGTTGCTTGAGAATGCAAGGACTCCACTATATCCTGGTTGTGAGGACCATTCACCGTTGGAGGTGGTTACAAGATTATTGAGCATCAAGTCCGATTTTAACATGTCGCAAGAATGCTATAATCGACTGCTCGATTTGATTATAGAGATCTTGCCCGAGGGTGCAAAGTTGCCTAAAGACTTCTATCGATCTAAGAGGATGGTGAGATCGCTTTGGATGGGATACGAGAAAATCGATGCATGTCGCAACGGGTGCATGTTGTACTACAAAGACGACAAGGATGAAGATGCGTGTAGATTCTGTGGTGCTGATCGCTACAAGGCCACTGTTAGAGGAAAGTCTGTCGGTGCAAGGAAGCCTACCGATTCGATGCACTACTTGCCTTTGACGCCGCGGTTGCAGCGGTTGTTTATGGTTAAGGAGACTGCAGAAAACATGAGTTGGCACAGGCGAAAACAGATCGAAGGAGTATTGGATCATCCATCCGATGGAGAAGCATGGAAGCACTTTGATCGAGAGTATCCATATTTTGTCGAGGAAGCGCGTAATGTCAGATTGGGGCTCTGCTCTGACGGTTTTACCCCATTCGGACTTTTGGGCTCCCAGTATTCGTGTTGACCTGTGATCGTCACTCCGTACAATCTACCGCCTTGGATGTGCATGAAGACTCCGTATATGTTCCTAACCGTTATTATCCCGGGTCCGAACAATCCGAAGAGGAACATCGATGTGTACTTACAGCCTTTGATAGATGAGTTGAATCAGCTGTGGGAAGTAGGTGCCAACACGTACGATGTTTCTAGAAAGCAGAATTTTCAGATGAGGGCAGCACTTATGTGGACCATCAACGACTTTCCGGCCTATGGAATGTTATCGGGATGGAGCACCCATGGTCGTCTCTCATGTCCGTATTGCATGGACCGTTCTCAGGCTTTTCGTTTGAAACACGGAGGCAAACCGTGCTTCTTCGATTGTCATCGACAATTTTTGCCGAAGGATCATCCGTACCGGAGGAATCGGAATGCTTTTCATACGGGAGTTGTGGAGAAGGCCAATCCACCTCCAAGGTGGCCCGGATGCACGATATGGGAAGAGGTAAAAGATTTACCAAGTGCTATCGAAGAGCCTGCTAAGGGGTACAAGTGTGACGGATTTGGTCGCACCCATAACTGGACGAAGAGGAGTATATTCTAGGATCTGCCATATTGGAGCACCAATCTGATCAGACATAACCTTGATGTCATGCATATCGAGAAGAATGTGTTTGATAACATAATTAATACTGTAATGGATGTAAAGGGGAAGACGAAAGATAATTCGAAGGCCAGATTGGACTTAGAAGACATATGTAGACGTCCTGCATTGCATCTGATAGAGGAGGGGAATGGAAAGTTAAAGCAACCTAAGTCAGTTTTCTCACTGGATAAAGAGGATAAAGGTAGACTTTGTAGGTGGATTCAAGGTCTAAAGTTTCTAGACGGGTACGTGTCGAACTTGAGAAGATGCGTCGACCTCAAGGAGAACAAACTAGTAGGTATGAAGAGCCACGATTGTCATGTATTCATGGAGAGGTTAATTCCGATTACATTTCGGGAATTCTTACCGCAGGTCGTTTGGGACCCATTGACAGAGCTGAGCATATTCTTCAGAGATCTTTGTTGTACTAAGTTGCTCGTCAATTGTCTAGAAAAGCAAGAAAGGGACATTGCAGTAACACTATGTAAGCTTGAGAATGTGTTTTCTCCAGGATTCTTCGACTCTATGGAGCATTTGCCAATTCATCTTTCCTATGAGGCACGTGTTGGTGGTCCTGTCGGTTATCTGTGGATGTACCCCTTCGAGCGTCATCTGAATCACCTTAAGAGAAAGGTGAAAAATAAGGCACGGGTTAAAGGATCTATTTGTGAAGCTTATGTTCTCGAGGAGATTACAAACTTTTGCTCGACGTATTTCAAACCGCATGTTGCTACTAATAGGACGAAAGCTCCCAGAAACGACGACGCATATAAGGAATCTAATGATGCAATACTCAAAGTATTCAATGCATCCGGAAAGCCTTCGGGAAAAATGAAGAAGAGATATTTGAATGACGATGAGCTAAGGGCTGCTCAATTGTATATATTACTCAATTGCGACGAGGATGAAGTGGAGAAGCTAGAGGGGTAAGTAATTAATACGTCCACGTTTACATCATCTCAATGTAATAGTATAAGATACTATTATGCTACTAATTAGCAGTTGCATCATTATTTTTCAGCACATATAATGATGAGTTGAGGTCGGTTAGACCCTATATAACAGACGAAGAAGTAGAACAAGAAATGAGATGCCATTTTCCTTCTTGGTTGAGCACATATGTAAGATACTTGGTAATTACTTTTTATTTCTGCACTTGTAAAATAAATAACTTACCATCGCTACTTTGGTATTTAGGTCGATCGTCTAATATCATCCGAGACTGAATCTATTAGGACTCTAGCCAAGGGACCAATTACTGCCGTAAAAATATGGCCAAGTTTCTGTATGAATGGGTTCAGGTTCAAGTCAACAAATGCTCCTATCAGAGACAGCTTTCTGGATCTTGATTCCACGAAAAACAGTGGTTTGTGTATCAAATCTACAAACTACAAAGACGTCAATCCGGGCAATGATTTTTTTGGCATCTTACGAGAGATTGTGGAGTTGACATATAATTATGGCCCAGAACCTGCTAATATTGTGCTATTCAGGTGTGAATGGTTCGATCCGATTCAAGATCAAGGTTGGAAAATTGACAAGCATGGCCTTGTGGATATAAACTACAAGCGTAGATATCAAGGCTACGAACCATTTATCCTATCAAGTCAGGCTCAGCTCGTGTACTTCACAACTTATCCTAGACGGGGGACAGCGAGGTCGGATTGGTGGGCAGTATGCAAGACTAAAGCTAGAAATACCTTTGACATTGACGAAATAGCTTATCAGGAGGACGATCTACCTCTTGTAACAAATATTGTAGATGTGGACTCAACGGAAGTTACTCATTACACGAGTAATAATGTAGAAGATGTAGAATTATCCGAAGAGGACGACGAAGTAGATGAAAGTGAAGACGAGGAAGAGGAAGAGCAGGACGAGGAAGGCGAACAAGATGAATTTTCTGAAGATGATTGAAAATATAAAATATTCCATGTAGAATGTAACTATATTTGGACTGTAAAATGCTTTGAGATATGTATCATATTTTGACATTAACGAATATATGTATTATATTTTGACTGTATAATGCTTTGAGATATGTATCACATTTTGACTGTAGAATGTAGTATATATTTGTGTTTCTCTATATTCATCATATGTTGTTATCAGATATGACAGGACGACGCGGAGGATTCGGCAGGTCCCGAGGTAGACAGAGTGCCACTCCGGTACTGCCTACTGTTGGTTTCGGATCATCGTCGCCCAGTACTCCAGTATATCGAGCAGCCACATCTCCGACTGCGACGACGTTGCGTGGCATCACTCCTGGGACGAGTAGTTCCAGGCGTGATAGTACTCCCTCGTCCAGCGTTCCTCCTGCTGACGGAACCATGGAGACTGATGAGCATGTAGAGGAGGTCGTGCCGACGTTGTCCCAGCATCAGCAAGATCCTCCATGCGCACCACCGGAGGAGACGAGGACAGAGATTTGGGCCGACGGTACAAAGTAAGTCAATTAGATAGTTTAGTATATATTTGTGTTTCTCTTTATTCATCGTATATTGACTTTTTCAGTAATCTAAATTATTATTTCTGTATAGATATTGTCCATCGTCGGTTCAGAGACGCCTGGGCCAATTTTTGAGGAACAACTACGGTGGCCCTTGGATCAACTACTCTGAGGCTCCGGAGGAGAGGAAGGCGTTCTGGTTTGCGCACTTTCAGGTAAAAGTATATTAAATAAATCCTCTAATTTATGCATATTCGTGATGCTAACTTAATGAATTATTTATTGTAGCAGACGTATTTTTATCCTCCGCACCGGGCCGAGTTGATCGAGCGGCTCTTTCCTACTGTTGCCGCCAAGCTTATCCGAGATGCTCTGGATGACCAGAAGGCTCATGATCGTGCTGGAAAACCGATCCAAGGTTTGATCACGCCTGAGCAGTGGACTGCGATGAGGGCTAGATTCGATGATCCGAGCTACAAGAAAAGGTCTAAGAAGGCCAAGGCGGCTAGGCAGAATGCTGCCAAGTGGTGTGGTGGCTCGATTCCGATGACGGAACATTTCCGTCGTTTGGTATGTTTTTTCTTTTAAAATATATTATTTTAATATAAGTACCATAAAATGGTACTTGGAAAAAATATTTAAGTTTAGTAATAAAAAATATATTTTTAACAGGTACAGAGGGGTGAGGATGCAAACATGGTGACCGTCTTCTTGGCCACCCATCGCAAGGACGGAAATCTCATTGATGAGAGGGCCTCACAGACCTATGTAAGTATTACTTTACTTTGTGTTTATTTTAATATAACTTAGGCAATTATTAAGTTTCCAAACCTTTTCTAGGCCGAGTATCTTAGGCTTCGTGAGCGGGCGACTGCTAGTGCACCTACACCTGGAGAGGCTGGTGCTTCGTCGCAGCCCGGTCCATCTCCGTCGGCGGACGACCTGTGGGTGACCGCAGCTGGTGGTCTCCAGAGGGGTACGTACTACGGTACGGGCTCTTATGGCGCCCTGGTTGCGACGCAGTCATCTAGGGCCTCTCCGACAGCTGTGCATTCCACACACCCCTCGCAGTCGCAGCCCTCGCAGTCGTCGGCCAGAGTCCAGGAGGCCGCCCAGGAGGCCGTTGACCGTCAGATTGCGTCTCTCCGTGATGACTTGCTGCGAAGTATGGAGGACCAGTCCCGGTCCCAGCCGCAGGCGGACGATCTGATGCTTATCGCACGATTGGATATGCTCGACCGCAGCATGACGGAGCTACGAGAATTGACAAATGATATTAGAGCCTCCAATGATCGCAACATCATGGAGCTGCAGGCGTCACAGCTATCGATGGGCGAGAAGCTGACGAGGATGCATGCGTCACAGCTATCGATAGGCGAGAACCTGACGAGGATGCAGGATTCAATGGGTGATAGCAGTACGAGGCTGTTATCTACCCTGGATTCTTACAACCAGCGACTCGCAGACTTGGAGCGGGCACGGCCGCTACCGACGTCACTGCCTTCTCCATCGACATCGGTGTCGATTCCACGGGACGAGTATGAGGAGTTGTTATCCTTGAAGCGCGCCGCTGGTCAGCCTCCTGCAGATCCGTAGTAGTCTAGTTATTTTTATTATTATTTATGAATTATTGGTACTTCAACAATAGACATGATGTTATCCACATTTAATTGGATTATATAGTTATCCACATTTAATTGGATTGATACTTCTTGTGGTTTTTAATTTAATTGGATTATATAGTTAACTAGATTGAATCATGTTGGTGTGTATGATGAAGATGCTGTAAAACTGCAGGGAATCACCAATGTTTGATTCTGGAAATTTTTTTTTTATTTTTTTTTTAAAATTAGCGACGTTATTAGCGACGTGTAGCGACGCTTAGCGACGTTAATTTACGTCGCTAATTACGTCGCTACTCAGCGACGCTGAAAAACGTCGCTAAGTTCGTCGCTAATGACGTCGCTAAAGTCGTCGCTAAGCGTCGCCAATTGCTGACATGGCAGTATAGCCAGGTCATTAAAGACGTCGGTGTAACGTCGCGATTGACGTCGCTAATCAGCGACGTTTAGCGACTTTACTAAACGTCGCTTTTTAGTGACTTGGCGTCGCAAAACGTCGCTAAATTTAGCGACACATTAAAGTCGCTAAAAAACGTCGGCATAGCGACGTTTAGCGACGTTTTTGGTTTTAGCGACTTGGAGTTTTCCGACTGATTTAAAACGTCGCTAACTACGTCGCTAAACCTAATTAGCGACGATTTATTGTTATTTAGCGACGTTTTTAGACGTCGCTAATTTGACTTTTTCTGGTAGTGTGTAGAGATCAACACCACAAGATCTATACATGTCTTAATCCTTGTTGTCTTTGTAGTACAACATGCACCCATTGCGATATGCATCAATTTTTTTGTATCCCATCCAAAGCTATCTTACCATTCTTTTAGATGGATAGAAGTCTGTAGGCAACTTGGCACCCACCGGCAAGATCTCTATGTCACGACCCGCACTCGGATGATCGGGACACAATTATATGGTACGTCTAGCCTATACCATATTATCGACGGTAGAACACTATCTAGGTCATCACATATAACGATCTACCCAACTCACGCAAATATATGATCTTAAACCTGTCAATGATATTTTAATTCTCTAAGGAGGACAAGATGAATATAATATAACAATACTCAATCACAAATCTAAAAGCACGATAAGATATCAATGAAAGAAATCCAAAATACAACCACAAATTCTAACAATAACACAAATCTAAACTTCAAATAATAACATCCGAATCTCCAATAATTGCTGGAAACAAATTTGGTACCAAATATAGCAATACTAGCTAAAAGTCTATGATATGAATATCCTGTAATAAGTTTATACTCCTAGGCCACATGAGTAATCTCATCAACCTCATCCCGGGGTCCGTAGTAAGTCGGACACTAATCCTCCAAATTTTTTGAAAAATATTATCCAGTCATGAAGGAATGAGCACACATCTAACAACAATTTCAGTTAATTGATAAAGACTAAAAAAATATAATAGTAAGGTAATACATGATAAACAAATAAGCAATAAAATACGATACAGGAATAGATAAATATAAAAGCATAGAAATATACATAGGGTGAACAAGTAAATATGACAGCAAAGACAGCAAATATGCAAAATACCAATAAGCACGATAGATAATAATGTAACCAGCAGGTATAGTGTAAAACCAGAAAGTCTGCACCTAACTAGTATTTTGAAATACCACTTTCGACATGTAAATGGCTAAGGGGTAAGGTATGGCAGCTCGCACGTGAAATGTACGAGTGCTATCATTCTAGATTGGCCTGAGGAAATAGTTCCAGATTTTGGGAATGTTTACATGTTTACTAAGGTATTTTTTCGCCCGTCTAGTAATAATGGATCTAGGTCTCGACAATTAGATCAATAAGATGGCAGCCAAGTATAAGTGATGTCAGAAGAGTCTTGATAAAGGTGGTGCCAGTAAAAGAGTCCTAATGGGCCAACAAGTATAATCAAGTATCTCAAAATGAATCCATAATACTACCTTGTGTATCCATCGTGTCGATAAATCAAGTAAAATAATACTATAAACATGAATCATAATAAATATCAAATAATAAAAACTATCAGAGAATGTACTCGCCTGTGGTACAAAGCAATAAATATCAAAAAGTGTCCAAAATGGTATCTCAAAGACCTATATATGAATTATCTATGTTAACAGGTATTTTGGAATCATAAATTTGCTAAACTAGTTCAAATCTAGGTCTCTTAGGCTAAACTAAGTCAAAATAGGTCAAACTAGATCATACTAGGTCATACTAGGTCAATACCCTGATTCTAGGTTCATACTAAGGTTAAGGTTCATAATTACCTAGTAGTTAGGTTTCTAGAGTGATACTAGGCCAATACTAGTTTATCTTAACCTACAACTTGATATTTAATAATATCTCAATACTTAACCTATTACCTATACTAATACACCAATACCGTACTCTAATTAATTATCTTAACTATAGCATTTACCTTAGCTATCTATTAGGCTAACAAAAATACTCCAAACTAACACTTGTACTCTAACAATAATACTCCAAACTGATACTAGTACTCACAGCTTAACTAATACCATTGGTATTTGTCCTGATACTTAACCTTCCCACATTAGAGTCTGACACCAATGCATACCCTTTTAGCTAATACTCACCTCATGCACCTTAACGACACTCTCATTTCTAATCATAGAACACATTCTCTTCATACTTGTTGCACACACTGGTTGCAAATCTCCCATTACACTGCTACTACACCTATATTGGTCACTCATATGGACACTTGCCCTTTCCCTCTTATCCACTGCTATAGTTTAAGATATACATACTGCTATTACCCACATCTTGTACTCCTCACACAGACACATCTAACACTCTTGTTGTAAAATCATAAATTAGTGCACTCCATTCCCAGATTTATTTCATAGAGCACTAACACCTGAGAATGTTATATGTACTATTATACTCTTCCTTTTTGATTCGAACATACATAAACAGGTGACAAGTTGCACACTCAAGGGAATACAGGTAAATTGAATGAGGGTGAACAACAGCGAACTGGAAGAATTGAAAAAGCAAGTTGATGAGTTATAAGACAAAGGCTTCATCAGATCCAGTTCATCATCATGGGGTGCTCCGATGTTGTTTGTACCAAAGAAGGATGGCTCGGTACACATTTATATCGACTAAAGGAATTTAAACAACCTTACTATCAAGATAAAATACCCATTGCCGAGGATAGATGATCTCTTCGATCAATTGAGCGGAGCGAAGGTATTTTCGAAGATAGACTTAAGGTTGGGTTACCACTAAGTGAAAGTGAAAAAGGAGGATATTCGGAAGGCAGCTTTTCAGACTCGGTATGGCCAGTTTGAGTTTATGGTGATGCCGTTTGGGTTGACCAATGACCCAGCAATATTCATGAATCTGATGAACAAGGTGTTCCACCAGTACCTTGATAAGTTTGTGGTGGTGTTTATTAATAATATTCTGGTGTATTCGAAGGCCCCGGAAGAGCATAAGGAGTACCTGAGGATTGTTTTGGAGACTCTCAGGAAGGAGACGCTTTATGGCAAGCTCTCGAAGTGTGAGTTCTTCCTTGACAAAGTAGAATTCTTTGGTCATGTGGTTACAGGTGATGGGATCTCAGTTGACCCGAAGAAGATCGTGGAAGTGGAGTCGTGGGATACTCCAAGTTCAGTTGTAAAGATCAATAGTTTTTGGGGACTAGCAGGTTATTACAGGAGATTCGTACAAGATTTCTCTAGGATTGTAGAGACGATGACTAGGCTGACCAGGAGTTTATCTGGACAGGATATTGTCAAGTCAATTTTGATGAGCTGAAGAAGAGATTGACAACAACTCCAGTATTAGCTTTGCCAACAGGATCAAGTGGATTCACTATCTATAGTGATGCTTCTGGTAAGGGTTTGGGTTATCTTACAGTAGAATGGGAAGGTGATTGCATATGCTTTCAGACAATTACATCCTCATGAGAAGAATTATCCTACCTACGATTTGGAGTTGGCAGCGGTAATCTTTTCTCCAAAACTGTGAAAACACTATCTGTACGGAGAGCGTGTGGAGATCTTTACAGACCATAAGAACTTGAATTATGTGTTTACACAGAAATAGTTGAATATTTTGAAGTACTTAGATATATCATTACAGTACCATCCAGGGAAGGCCAATGTAGTCGCTGATGCCTTGAGCAGGTATCGAGTAGCTATGTACTTAACAACAGACAGACATTTTTTAGCCGATTTTAAGAGCTTGGGTATTGAGGTGATGGTACCTGGTATCGAGATACAGATGTGGGTACTGCAGATACAGTTTGAGCTGATGGACATGATCAGAGCTATGTAGTTTGATGATGAGTCTCTGAGGAGTATCAGAGCTCATGTTCAGATGGGATTATCAGAGGATTTTACTATTCCTGAGGATGGATCATTGTGGCATGGTACCAAATTATGTGTGACAAGTGGTACATTATACGAGAAGGTTCTTCAGGAGGCACATCGATCGCAGTACTCTATGCATGCAGATGCCAACAAGATGTATAAAGATCTGAGGGAGCATGTATGGTGGTATGGTATGAAGTGGGAGGTGGAATACTTCGTATCCAAATATTTAGTGTGCCAGCAGGCAAAGGCAGAGAGACAGAGGCCAGGTGGTTTACTTAAGTCTTTACCCATTCTAGAGTGAAAGTGGGAGCATGTGACCATGGATTTTGTTTTGGGACTTCCGTGTTCTCCAGGAGGAAAAGACGCGATTTGGGTCATATTAACAGGCTGACCAAATTGGCCCACTTTTTGCCATTTAAAGTATGTACGTCTCCGGAGAAGCTAGCAGAGATATATGTGCGACATTGTCAGATTGTATGGAGCTCCTTTGAGCATTATGTAAGATCAGGATAGTCGCTTCACATCCCACTTTTGGAGGATTTGCAGGCTAGCTTGGGCACCCAACTCAAGTTTAGTACCGCATATTACCCCCAGACAGACGGGCAGTCGGAGAGGACTATCCAGACTCTCGAGGATATGCTTTGCACTTGTGTTTTTGATTTCAGAGGCTCTTGGGAGGATCATCTTCACCTAGTAGAGTTTACTTACAACAATAGTTACCAGGACAACATTGAGATTTCACCATTCGAGGCTTTATATGGGAGGAGATGTCGCACTCCTTTATCTTGGAATGATGTTGGTGAGAGATCCTTGTTGGGACCAGAGATGATTATGGATGCAGCTGAGAATGTGAAGCTCATTAGAGATAGACTTCGAGTGGCTCATGACAGTTAGCGGCATTGGGTCGATAGCCACCGAAGACCCTTAGAGTTTGAGGTATAGGTTTTGTTATCAATGCTTGTGATTGGTTTGTTTTAGGTTGAGTGTTAAGGTTGTATTTTGTTCTAGGTTGGTGATCTGGTGTTCTTGCAGATTTTTCCAATACGGGACAAGATTTGCTTAGGTGGTGGCAGAACGCTTAGTCCATGGTACATCGGACCCTTCGGTGTTCTTGCGAGGGTCGATGCAGTGGCCTACATACTAGACTTACCGCCAACACTATAGGAAGTACGCAAAGTGTTCCATGTGTCGTAGCTGAGACGGTATATGGCAGATCCTAATCATGTATTGGATCACTCGGAGATAGAGGTGGGTCCGACTCTCAGCTATCCAAAGCAGCCAGTGGAGATTCTGGATCGCATATGTTGACATCGCAAAAAAAATATTAATTTCGGTGAAGGTGTACAATTCTTATTTATTGTAAATTAACAAAGAGTACAAGAGAAAACCTATATAAGAGAATCTAAGTACAAAAGATCTGGACAAGTGTGATGGTAGAGATCGAGCACTGCAGCAACTCCTTTACTCCGTTGATGATCCGGGACCATGTCGGCTTCGATTCTGTCTATTTCTCCTTCTCCTATAGAGGTGGCTGCTAGCTTCCTCATTTTTTACGTGTGGTAGGGGTTCATAGTGTTCTAGACTCTGAATCCCTTTGATCGATTGATGCTCTTCATGTGGAAAAAACAAATACTATTTATACCCTTCAACAAAGCATTACGTAGGCGCATGTACGTGAATTGCATGCGCATGACACTGCAGGTGCATGTGAGTTGGCAGGATCATAATAGCGCATGGCACTACGGGCGCATAACACAGTTAGATACATAGGGGACATGGCACTGCGGGCATATGAGACACCTAGATATAGGTGGGCGCATGGCACTGTGGGTACATGAGACACCTAGATATAAGAGGGCGCTTGGAACTGCGGGCGCATAAGACTCCACTTAGAATGTTGGCGCATTGGCCAGAATCCTTGAGGCATAAGGATACTACCAAAATATGTCCAATTAGCGAAGTTTTTAGTGACGTTTAGTTATGACGTCGCTATATTTTACGAATTTAGCGACGTCATATTATAATATCGCAGGACGTCACTTTTAGCGACTGTCCGCGACGGTCAACGACTACGAATAATATTACGGAATAAGGTGTCGCTAGATGTCGTAAGGCATCACTATTTTTTATTTATTTTAGTGACATATAGTGGCGTCATTTAGCATACGTTGCTAAATATTATAAAATCAGCGATATTTAGTGACGTTGCATTATGACGTCGCTAACATTTTTCAATATAGGTAAACATATTTCATTTTCTAGCATCCTCTCAAAAACTTTTCCAAAAATTTTCAAACCCCCGCATGAACGTGCACCCCCCGCGACCCCCTTCGGCTCGCAGCTCCGACGCCGACACCGGGTACCCCCTCCTTCTCTTCCTCCTCCTCATTCTTCTCTCCGGGCTCCTCCTCCTCCACCAAGCTCCTCCTCCTCTTCGGGATCCTCCTTCTCCACCAAGCTCTTCCTCCTCCTCCTCTTAGGGCTCCTCCTCCTCCATCGTGCTCCTCCTCCTCCTCCTCTTCGGACACCCCCTCTTTGGTCCACCCCTCCTCTCAGGTCACCCCCCTCATTCGGTAAACCTTAACCCTAACTCGGATATACACACATGTTGACACTAACCCTAACCCTAAATCGAACACACACATATGTACACACACACACACACACACACACACACACACACACACACACGAACACACTAACACACACACACATATACTAACGCTAATATGGATACGGACAAACGGACATATACACACTTAGATAGTGTTGTGTGTGGAATTGTATTGGGGGTTTTGTGTGGAACTCGGATACACACACACACACATACACACACACACACACAATCCCTATATATCAGTGAGTGTTTTTTGTGTGTGGAATTGGATTTGAGGTTAATATTAAGTATAGTGTTTGTGGGTGTGACTTGAGGGTGCATATATGTGCATTGGTATAAGTGCTCTTCTTATTATACAAAGTTATGTGTTGAGAGAGTTATGTGCTAGTGTTGAGTATCAAGTGTTATTACCTAAGTATAGATGTTAGCAAGGGTGAAAGATTTATCTTAATATAGATATCATGGGTGTAGTTGAGGGTTGTAGGAAATGTGATAGGGCAGGTTGTTAACATAGGAAACTTGGGTACTTGGTGTTGAGGAATTTTGATAGCTAGTAGCATATGTGAAAACTAATTAGATAGTGATATCTTAGTATATATAGTCAAGTGTTAAGATTTTAGGTCGATATTGATATTTTGTTAAAGTATTATTATGATGTGTTAGTATATAGCTAGTTAATGGGTATTAGGCTAAGATATTGTAAGGTATTATTATATATAATATATATTAAGTATATGATATATATAATATAATATAATATATTAGCTTGTATAGTCTATATTAACAAGTATAACTTAGAAACCTAGTATAGCAAGGTATTGACCTAGAATGACTTGATAAACTCCTCCGGCGCTGTTGCTCCCCTCGTACGGCTCCTTCCCTCCGACGTCCATTTAGTGGAGTTTGAAATCGTTGACTCTACTTTTCGCTCTAGTACCGGAAGCCATGAGACATAAGTATTCTCTTCACTTTCATATTCCAGTCTCATAGCTTTCGGTACCAGAGCGTAAGGTAAAATTGAGTATATTGAGTAAGTGAGTGTCCAGGTGTTCCTTGTGAGTAATCGCAAAGGTCTCATAGCTTCTAGGTTCATTTATCTATTTTTTATTAGGTTTTTAGCTAGGTCAAGATAAAATTGAGTATATTGAGTAAGTGAGTATCCAAGTGTTCCTTGTGAGTCATATCTCTGAATTTTTTTTTACTTCTGCAAGCCTTTTTGAGCTTTTCGAGTTTGACTTAAATAACCAAGTTTTGACCTAGAGATCGAGTTTCAAATTAGTTTCATGGGTATTTGAAACTTTGTCCTACTGTTAAGATACAAGAGAGTATCAATATGTGATATTGTGTACCATAGTATGCGATATCCATATGTCACGCCCCAGTTCCAAATATAAGGAACTGAGCCACATAGCAATAGCCAGCGGGTACACTTCGACGGGCATCCCAATCTAATAGATCCGACGAGTGCACCTAAGCTGTAAAGTACAATGATAAAACCCAGCATATGACACAAAGACTATGAAACTAAATCTTATCAACAGACAACAGATATATATAGCACATAGAGAAAATCATAACTACTAATGTGCAGAAGAAAAATAACATGGGAAATATGTCATAGTACAAATAATAGAAGAGTCATACGGAAACAAACCAGCTAGTACAAATACTAAAATGAAGAAAAGCAGTAAGATAACTAGGAACGGTATCTGAAAGCTAGATAGTAATACCATCCCAGGGTGAAGTAACTACCAAAGATCAAACGAAGTCCTCGGGAATGATCTTGTCCTCTGCGACAGGTCCTGCCCCCTGGATATGCACCCGGTCCGTACTCCTCCGGGTAATCCTCCTTGCCTAAGCTTGGAAGGGAACCAGGTCCTCAGAGGGACGTAACAAGTTACAAAAATACAGCATGCCAAAGTATAACAAAAAGAAACAAGCGCAACGCCGATGTAATCTGGCATAACCACCTAAGTGAGACATAGTTTGAAGACAATGTTCGACGTGTGGGCTATCCAAAATAAAATCGTAACTCCGGACACGGAGACACACGTGACGTACCGCAGCTCCAGGCAAAGAATCACACGGGTGATACTACTACTCCGGATACAAGAACACTACATAAATAGGATATATATAGTGCGTACAGAGGAGCCAAAATATCTAGTAAGTATCTTTCCCTTCCAAAGCGGTCAATGAGTGTGCGCTAAACCTGAACCTCTATCTAGCAGTCTCATCATACTGAAGTATCTATCAACAATCACGACCCTAAAGTTGTCCCAATTTTTGGTCATGCTAACAGTATCAGGATACAGGAAATCTGGCACGATAACGGTGTCTGAATGTGTCCTAGGGTTATGATGTAGCCCAGTGTGTACATCAAGGTGTGGCAAACATCTATCAATCGTTACCAGACGTTACCAATGAACATCTGCACCCGGTTATGACCCGGACGCGACGGTAACGATTCTGATCCAAAGCGCGCACAATGCATATAATAAATAAATAAAAATCTGGTTACTGAAATACAGGGTGGCAAGGTACACTTGCCTGGATCCGAATGCTGAAGATGGGGCTATGGTACAATGTCCAAGTCTATGGGTCCCATAGATCCTAGAGACGAGATACAAGCTCAATCAATAAACTATCACGATGCTAAAATAAGAGTTGACACACGTCTAGCATAGGCTTCAATCATTGTTACAAGCTCACATAGACACTAAGATAGAGGGTTGACATGGTTGAATAGAGGTACGTTACATCTAATACGATTAATCACCCACACAACATCATCAAACCCAATCCTCAATCTTACTATTCATCACGTATTTATCAGTAGTTCTAGCCATGATCAATCCTTTGATTCCTCCTGGTATTCACAGACGTTATCATGCACGTTTTACATATATCATCCTCAAATAAATAAATTATTATTTATTAAACCCTCAAAAATGTTATTTTATTATTTGAACATTCTTTCACATATACATAGCTACTCCTCTTTCATTTCATTATTAGTTATCAAGTCCTCAGCCAATGAACAACTTACGATATCAAAACACATTTTCTAAACATAACATACTCTTTGTACCTACCAAGAATGCATATAACATAAACGATAAAACTCAAAGTAGCATTCACCAACCCTAAAACTCAATAACAACCAATATTTTGATATCACACACTATTTCATAATAATTAATCCTGCTCTTCAATAAACATAAAAATGCATATAATAAATAAATAAACCCAAAAATCTCATATGGCATTCACAACCTAACCCTAACTCGGGTATATGTAACAATTAACAATACTACACTACACAAGGAGATGGGGGAGAGGTTACATCGGTGGCGGCATATGGTGGCAGCGTTGACGCTGCGGAGGTTGCGGAAAGTAGAGGCGGTAGTTCATGGTGGTTGCTTGGCCGGAGGGTGGTCGACAGTGAGGTGGAGTTGCTAGTAGCAACGGTGGATGGTGATGATGATGATGAAGCCGACGCGGGTCATGGAGGTGCGGGTGGTCAGAGAATGGCTCGAGGTGGTTGAGGGGGACAGAAGCAGCAGCTCACCGGAGGTAGAGGGGTGATTGTGGATCGACAGCAGCAATGTGGAGGTCGGTCAAGGAAGGCTCGAGGTGGACGTCGAATATGGGGGATGCAGCAGAGGGTGGCCGGTGTAGGTGTAGGCGGTTGGTGGAGGAAGTGATGGAGGAGGAGACGCGGTGGTGGTCGGATAAGGTCGATAGCAGCTCTTCGAGATAACGTTGGCAGTTGGCCGAGGTGACGGTAGCAGGTTGATGGCGACTATATCAGTAGCTTGCAGGAGAAGAAACGGTGAGAGGCGGTCGGGCTCGTGTGGACGGAAAGAAGATGTGAAGAGGAAGAAGAAGAAGAGATGAAGAAAATAAAGAATGGAGGAGGGGTGGTGTTTGGCTAATGTAGGAAGGGGGAGGGAAGAGAGAGAGGGGGGGTGGTTTTCTATGCTCATTGGGATTATGGCGCATTGGGAAAGGGGGAGAAGGAGCGATTATATGGTTGAGTGTGTGGTGATAATGAGGCTTTAATTTTGAATGGATGGCCCAGATTTCACATAGAGAATTGTACATCCAAAGGGAAGAGAGAGGGTTGATTTGACCAGTCAAGAGATGAGGGAGAGGCTTTCTTCATTGACTTGAACCAATAGGGTGGTGATACCTATTTCCATATTTGCAAATAAGCCCCTTAACTTTTGGGTAATTGCACATGTATAAAAAATGATAGAGATTTGGTGTGGGAAGTGGTGTTTGGTGTTATGTAGGGTGAGGGGATATTGTGTGTTTTGCATGGGCTTAATGAATGTGGTATTGGATTAAATTGGGGTTAAGTTACGATTAATCAAAGTTGGTATCCCCAATTTAATTAAATAAAAATGTCATGTGCTCTTTAAATTAAATGGGGGCACATGGGGTCTCAATTTGGAGTGACACAAAGGTCATGAATGGTGTAGGCTTGATGTCAGTCTTAGACCCTTTAATTGGTCCAGCTAAATGGGTTGTGTTTGTGTCCCAAAATGGATGGCAATGACAGAGGTACGTGACACAAGATTAAATGATAGATTTCGGGACCGGGAAGTTGTGCAATTAAATTAGAGCACAAGGGATTGCGATTGTGAGTGACAAAAAAGTCCAGTACCTAGGTTGGCTTGTCAAGTCAAGAGTGCAATAATTTATTGGAGATTATGGGCTATTGTTGGTTTTCGAATATTGCAACAATGGTAGGATACACCAAGGGTTAAAATTAAGAATCAAACACGACAACACAAATTCTAAACCTCAAATACCTTGACGCTACAATATAGTTTCTAGCCAAAACCAGTCTATCTATAAAAGTAATTGAGGGGGTTTACATCCTTCCCAACTTAGAAGAATTTTGTCCCCAAAATTAAAAGTAAAGCACGAATAATAGCTACAAGAATTTAAAAGTAAACATGTAATCGAATACAGTACGTAAATTTGTACCTCGGTCCTCAAATAAATACGAAAAATGCTGTCGAATGGAATCCTCGTACTCCCAAGTAGACTCGCCTGACGAATGATGCTTCCATGCAACCCTGACCAGTCGAATAGTCTGACCACTCAAAGTCTTCTCACTGCGATCGAGTATCCCCACTGGCTGCTCTGTATATGATAAACTGGGCCCGACTGTTATCTCTGAATGATCAAGCACGTGGCTAGGGTCTGTGGCAGGCCTGGAAGATCCTCTGGAAATACATTCTCAAACTCTGATATAAAGTGAGGGTATATCGGTTCACCTTCTGCAATGTGTGTCGCTAAGGTAGGTTGGACACCATGCTTTCGTGCTCCCCGAAGAAACTCAAACTCAGGGTGATCTGGTGGTCTAAATATGATGTAACCATGACGGCAATCTAGCGTTGCGTGTATTGGCTCAACCGATCCATGCCTAAGACAATGTCATAGTCTGGCATGGAGAAGACCAAAAATTGGTCAAGCGTCTCTCGCCCGCAAACAACTACTGAACATGATCTACAAGTGTCGCTAACTGGTACTATTCTACCTCCCGTAAGAATCTTCTTAATCTTCGGAAGGGGTGTAGTTGCTATTCTATGGGTGGCCACAAAACTAGCAGCTATGAAAGAGTGTGTGGCACCAGAATCAAATATTACTACTGTTGGTAATAAAGCTACTAAGATAGTACCTGTGATCACTTCTCTGGCTGTCTCCGCCTCCTCTATAGTCATCGTATAGGCCTGACCATGTCTTGGTGCTGGTGCCCGCGGTTGCTGTCGAGCCTGCTGGAATCGATTTACCTGTGGGGCCAAGGGTAGCCTCCTCTGATTTCCTCCTGGTGCTGGTAGTCGCTGTAAACCCCCTCGACCAGTTTAGGATTATTTTAAATTAAATCGAGAGACTAGGATTAAATAGGATACAATTAGATATAATGTGCAATAATTATGTGACTTAATACACCTTACCGTTGCTTCAATGTTTGTAGCACTATGCTAGTAGGTACCCCCAAACTAATTAAATACTCATCTCCTAGACATGCCAGACTACCCGTCTGACCCTTGTGTAACTTTTAGATACTCAATATTGTGCTTCATTTGAGCTACGCAATATTCGTTACAAACATCTATGTATTATTTCAATAAATCCAATTTCCCTTTATTGTCCATTCCTACTTGAATTTGAGGCACAACCAGAACCCAATTCGCTATAACCCAAATTAGGGTATTAGCCTACACCAAGCCTGCTACACCCATGACTCTTGGGTTCCACTCGAATCTAGTTCCATGTGTCTTCAATTCATTAAGGAGCGCCACATGCATTATTTTTAATTAAATTAATTTAAGGCCAATTTTACCTCAAATGGAACCTAACCAAGCCCACATGCACTCTTTCACGTGGACCAGCCCCATCCCAAGAAGGCCGGGCAGGCCCAAGTCTCGTGGCCAGCCCAAAAACCCCCTCCCATATAAATACACATGTTCCCTACATTAAAAACCTAAAACTCATTCTCTTCACCACCTCCAAAGAAACCCTAGCCGAACCCTTTCTCTTAACCGAGCATCCCTGCCGCTCCCAGACCGGACACCCACTGCCACCGCCTCAAGCTGCCATCACCACCCTAACCCTCGGTCACCGGACCACCCTCCCAGCCGCCTGCAACCGCCTTCACCCTCACCATCATCAACGCATCACCATCCTCTTTCCATCACCCGCATCAACCCCGTCTAACCCGAACCCGACGACTCCCTGCTCCCAACTGCCTACAACACCGCCAACCACCACTGGCAGGCCTACTCCGACCTTCCCCATGACCTGACAGCCACCCCCGTACCATCCTCAGCCCACACCGCCGCTGCCAAGGCTGCTGCTGCCACTGTTGCATCTGCTGCAGTGCTACCGCTGCCACTGCTGCCTTACCCGCCGGCCGACGATGGAGCCCACCATCGGCCGGAGGACGACCAGTCAGCAAGAAGGCCCTCATCCAGTCAACTTGGTAAACACCTTATTCTCCCCCCTCGTATCGTGTTCATATATGTTCGCTGTATTGTCGTATCGAGTGTCGTAGTCTTGGATACAAACTCAATTAACCTTAAACTAAATATATGAATGTATGTTGATTAATAAGATTTAGCATTTATTTAATGACTAGCAATTATCGTAATCATAAGACCTGTTATTAAAGATGTATAATTCATCAATAAAACTTAGACATCGCCAAGTATGCTAATATGGGAATTTAGGGCCAGCAATTATATTAGACATAAGGTAGTTTCGTAAAACCGTAAGCATAGTATTTATTGTCGTAAGTGACACGGTAACCGAGGACAGGACACGTGTGCACCCTATCTACGTGCACATGAGACTCTGTAGTCGACCAACCGTGACCTTGCGTCAGTACCTAAGAACAACGTAGTGTCTATATGTATTGATTTAGTGTCTGATGCTAGATTTTTATATCATATTATATGTTTAGGGTCACTGGACCAGACAGGAGATACTGCAGGAGCAAGCTATTGGCATTCACAGCTTGAAGACTCAGGCAAGATACCTTGCCATATTTACTGTTTAATTTAAATTATGTATATGTTGTATTGTATCTTGTTGCTTTCTTTATACAACTGTGCGCATCCGAGATTGACTCGAGTGCAGTCGACGGATGCGTCTATGATTAGTGTACTTGACCTAGTCGTTAGCAGACTCACCCCAGTTAGGAGGATACTCTGATATCTTCTGAGACCTGACACTCTTACACGTTACACTATGAAAAATTCATATTGGGATGCGAGTTCGCGTACTCGACTAGCTATCGGTGCGTGTGACATGCATCACAGTTAGTACGTAATTCAGATTTATATTTTATGTTAGTAGGGACTTGGCATATAGATACGTGGTATGCACGTCGAGTATTTGACTTATGTATCTACATTGGGCGGGGAGGACATTAGTAGGCATATGGGATACACCCATTGGAATCCGTAGTAACCAGAGGAGCCACGGATCCAATGACTCCCTTTACAGTGCTGCCACGTTCTTCAGAGCGATATGGACGATATACTGTACTGCTGCCACGTTCTTCGGAGCGATATGGACGATATACTGTACTGGTGCCCTGCTTTTCGGGGTGTTGGACGTTATGCCTACGCCTACCCATACGTACCAAAGTTGTCCTCATATTGCATTCACTTAGATGGTTAGCACACCCTTTATTGTATTTATTTTATTCAATATTTATATATGGTATGCTTCTATGTATCTTGTTACGTACCTCTGAGGACCTGGTACCTTTTCAGATTTGGACGAGGCATATTACCCCACAGTGTACGGCCCAGGACAGGAGATTAGGTATGCTACCGAGGAGGAGTTAGAGGTGCTACCGTCAGAGTTTCTATGATCACTTGGTAGGCCTCCTGCCTAGGATTGGGAGCATTATTATCTAGTCAGCCGATGCCCTAGTCATTATCTTTTATCTAACATTTCAGTATTTTATTTCGTCATAGTAGTAGGTTTGTTCCCACCCGACTTCTTGGTTGTACTATGATATTTTGAGATTGGCGTTTATCTTCCAGCATTTATTATTAGTACATTCTTACTGCTTTTATTGTGGATGAAATTAGATTACCTGTTGTTGATTTATATGGGACATGTTAGTATTTAGGACAGCGTAGCACTCTTCGTTAGGATCCATTAAATTGGGATATCCTCGGAGATGTGACAGCTGGCTATTGCCACGTGGCCTGGTCCCGTGTACTTTGGGACTGAGGTGTGACATGGTTTTAGTGGTGACCCATGCAGGTCGACTTAGTTGCTTGTGGTATGGTAACATGCCCAGTGAGCCTGCAATAGGATAGAAATTACTAGGTCTTGTCCACTTTGATTACGTATTTTAAATATCCTTCGTACTACTTCTAAATATCTGCATCTTGTTTGCTTGATTTCGTACTCTTTTTAAATAAATTTCTATCTCTTGCAGCAAGATAAAATTGCACAATGGACGAGGAGTACCCAGTGCCGTGGTGCCAGACAACACCACCCAAGGAGAAGAGGTACCCCAGGGGCTACCTGGAGGGCAACCATCGTTACAGGCCCCGCTGATACATTGGCACAAGACTTCTCAGGGTGATCCTATACCACAACACGAGGGACAGACTTCCCAGATGATCCCCACACAGCATTTTGAGGGCCAGACTTCAGGGGCTACTCCAATGCCGCAAACCGAGAGGCCGATATCTGAGGAGACTCCTACCGCACAGCCAGAGGTTCCATTACCACCACCTCCACCTTACCCATCTCAGATGCCACAATCAGATGGACAGCCACAGATGCTTCAGTTCTTCCAGACCATGATGCAAGCACAGTGGCATCAGACCGAGACATTGAGACAGAGTTTGATGGCATTACTAGAGAGGACATATGTCACAGCACCAGTACCAGCACCTCCACCAGCTCAGACAGGTGGCACTGTACGATGGCTTCGAAAGATGGGGCCAGATACTTTTTCGGGCAATAAGACTGTAGAGCAGATCTCCGATTGGGTCGCCAACACGGAGATTTTACTAGAGGCTTCACAACTGCATCCAGACCTTTGGATGACGGCAGTGAGGGCCCAACTAAAAGGCAACGCCCATCACTGGTGGGATTTTATTGAGTGCAGTATAGGCAAGAACCAGACTTGGGAATAGTTCCTAGAATACTTCAATACAAACTATTTTCCAGCTACAGTCAAAAATGCCCTGTACTCCCAGTTCCTACATCTAGAACATGGAAATATGACTGTTGACGTATATGATATAGAGTTTAGCCGTCTTAGCAGATTTGGTGACGTCCTGATACCCAATAACCTAGAGAAGGATCAGAGATTCTATCACGGCCTTACTTTCGAGCTACAGAGGTATACTACCGCACATGCGAGGATTTCTTATAAGGAGGTACTTGCTAAGGCGAGGATCCAGAAGGCCATCGACAGAGGAGCTAGACGTTCCAGCACGACCATACCAGCCAGAGCCTAGCCCGGAGCAGGAGGATCGATCCGTCATCCCAGAGCACAAATACAGCAGAGGACAACGCCATATCAGCAAAAAGAGCTTCCGACTTGCTACCACTGTGGTAAGAGAGGACATTATGAGAAGGACTATAGAAAGAGACTGAGGACATACCTGATTTGTGGATCAAGCCAACACCAAGTCCGAGACTGCCTACAGCACAGAGAGGTAGCACCGTAGGCAGGACAGAGGCCAGTAGCACCAGTTCCAAGGATACTACCCCCGCTAGGAGGTCAACGACCACAAGCACCTGGAGGATTTCAGAGGGAACTACCCTTGGACCCACATGAGGTGTAGTTTGACCGAGCTCGATAGAAGACCGGAGGGCAGAGGCAAGGACAGGCCTTTGCACTAGCAGCTACTGAGGAGGAAATAGAAAGAAAAGCTATCACAGGTACCATTTTAGTTGCATCATTACCTGCAACTGCATTATTTGATTCTGGAGCTACCTTATCATTCATATCTAGTAGATTTATAGCAATACATAGAGTAGCTACTTCCCTCTTACCTAAGAGTTAGAAGATTCTTACCGGAGGAGGTATCATGTCGGTTACCAGCACTATCAGAACGTGCTCGATAGTTGTATGTGGTAGAGAGATGAGAGCGCGATTCTTGGTATTACCTATGTCGTACTTTGATGTTATGCTAGGCATGGACTGGTTAAGCCAGTATAACGCCGTACTGAATTGCCAGAAGGGTAGCGTCACTTTTAGACTGCCCGATCAACCGGAGTTCGAGTACATGCGAGGGACCCCCACCGATAGTTACAGAATTCGAGGATGTTTTTCCTGAAGAATTACCAGGCTTACCGCCAGATAGAGACATAGAGTTCACTATTGAGCTAGTACCCGAAGCAGCACCGGTATCTTCTAATGTGTACCGATTGGCGAAGAAGGAGTTAGATGAGCTGAAGCTATAATTAGAGGAGTTGCAGAGCAAGGGATTTATCCATCCTAGTGCATCACCCTGGGGAGCACCTATATTGTTTGTACCTAAGAAGGATGGAACAGTGCGCATGTGCGTTGATTACAGGGCCCTTAATGCTTTGACCATCAAGAATAAGTACCCCCTGTCGTGGATTAATGATTTGTTCGACCAGCTGACAGGAGCAGTGGTGTTCACAAAGATCGACTTGAGATCAGGCTATCATCAAGTGAAGGTGCGAAGAGAAGACATTCAAAAGACAGCATTCCAGACTCGTTATGGTCACTACGAGTTTTTAGTGATGCCTTTTGGACTGACAAATGTGCCTGCCATATTTATGAACTTAATAAACATAGTATTCCACCAATACTTAGACCGGTTCATGGTAGTCTTCATCGACGACATCTTGGTGTATTCGAAGGGCCACAAGGAGCACGAAGAACACTTGCAACTAGTGCTAGAGACGCTGAAGAGAGAGAGACTTTATGCCAAGCTGAGCAAGTAAGAGTTTCTTCTAGATCGTGTCGCTTTCCTTGGGCACATCATATCAGGAGATAGAATTTTAGTAGATTCGGCGAAGATTTCATCAGTAGAGACATGGCCAACCCCTACCAATGTCTCAGAAGTGAGGAGTTTCCTAGGACTTGCCGGATATTATCGGAGGTTCGTGGAGAACTTCGCGAAGATCGCAGAGCCGATGACCCGCTTGACCCGTAAGGAGCAGGAGTTCACTTGGACAGAGGAGTGTCAGACAGCGTTCGATGAGCTGAAGAAGCGCCTGACTACAGTATCCATCTTGACCATACCTTCTGGACCCGAAGGATTCGTGATCTATAGCGATGCATCCGAGAAAGGATTAGGATGTGTCTTGATGCAGCATAGGAAGGTTGTGGCCTACATCTCTAGGCAGTTGAGAACCCATGAGAAGAACTATCCCACCCATGACTTAGAGCTTGTCGCAGTGATCTTTGCTTTGAAGCTTTGGAGACACTACCTATATAGAGAAAGAGTAAAGATATTCACTGATCACAAAAGCCTAAAGTATGTCTACACTCAGAAGGATCTGAACCAGAGACAGAGACGGTGGCTCGAGGTGATAACAGACTTCGAGATTGAGCTACAGTACCATCCCGAAAAGGCCAATGTAGTAGCTGACGCGTTGAGCAGAATACCCATGGCATTCTTCTTGACTACCCAACAATATCTGTTGAGGGATCTAGAGCGGATGGGTATAGAGGTTATTATGCCCGGAATAGACGAACAGTTGTCGAGTTTTTAGTTGCAACCGACATTAGTGGAGAGGATCAAGGCTGCTTTGCCGCCAGATGCCAGATTCCATAGACTTAGACAGAGGACAGAGGCGGGAATGCAGACAGGACTGCGTATACATAGGACGGGACTTTGAGATGTGGAGATTGTCTCTATGTTCCAAACGGAGAACTTCGTCAGGAGTTGATATCAGAAGCACACAGTTCAACCTACTCTATTCATCCAGGAGGCACAAAGATGTATAGAGACTTGAGATAGTACTACTGGTGGCATGGAATGGAGAGAGAGAGAGAGCCCGCTTCGTGGTAAAGTGCCTGGTGTGTCAGCAGGTCAAGGCTAAGCATCAGAGATCTGCAGGATTACTTCAACCGCTCCCCATGCCGGAGTAGAAATGGGAGCACATCTCTATGGACTTTGTTACGGACTTTCCGAGGTGTCCTAATGGTCACAATGCAGTATGGGAAATTGTGGATAGACTCACCAAGTCTACACACTTTTTACCCTTTAGAGTTGGGCAATCTACAAAGGTCCTAGCAGATATGTACATGAGGGAGATTATGCGACTGTATGGAGTGCCAATTAGCATAGTGTCTGACAGGGATACAAGATTTACATCTTACTTTTGACGGAGTACGCAAGAGAGTCTCGGTACCCGTCTGAAGTTTAGCACATCGTATCATCCGCAGACAGATGGCCAGACATAGCGCACCATTCAAACATTGGAAGACATGTTGAGAGCGTACATGCTAGATTTCGGAGGATCATGGAAAGACCATTTGCATTTGGTTGAATTTTCCTACAACAACAGCTATCAAGCGAGCATCCAGATGGCTCCCTATGAAGCATTGTATGGAAGCATGTATCGTTCCCCAGTATACTGGAGCGATATAGGCGAGAGACAGATTCTCGGACCAAAGTTGGTTGTTCGTACAGTGAAGAAGGTGAAGAAGATCAAAGGACACCTACGAATAGCACAGGACAGACAGAAGCATTGGGCGAATGCGTATGTCCAACCTATCAGGTGGCAGGCCTGGAAGATCCTTTAGAAATACATCCTCAAATTCTGATATAAAGTTAGAGTATATCGGTTCACTTTCTACAATGTGTGTCGCTAAGGTAGGTTGGACACCATGCTTTCGGGCTTCCCGAAGAAACTCAAACTCAGGGTGATCTGGTGGTCTAAATATGATGCAACCACGACGGCAATCTAGCGTTGCATGGTATTGGCTCAACCAATCCATGCCTACGACAATGTCATAGTTCAACATGGAGAAGACCAAAAATCGGTCAAGCATCTCTCGCCCGCAAACAACTATTGAACATAATCTACAAGTGTCGCTAACTGGTACTATTCTACCTCCCGTAAGAATTCTCTTAATCTTCGGAAGGGGTGCAGTTGCTATTCTTTGGGTGGCCATGAAACTAGCAGCTATAAAATAGTGTGTGGCACCAGCATCAAATATTACTACTGCTGGTAATAAAGCTACTAAGATAGTACCTGTGATCACTTCTCCGACTGTCTCTGCCTCCTCTATAGTCATCGTATAGGCCTGACCATGTCTCGGTGCTGGTGCCCGCGGTTGCTGTCGAGCCTGCTGGAATCGAATTGCCTGTGGGGCCAAGGGTGGCCTCCTCTGATTTCCTCCTAGTGCTGGTGGTCGTTGTAAACCCCCTCGACCAATTTAGGATTATTTTAAATTAAATCGAGAGACTAGGATTAAATTGGATATAATTAGATATAATGTGCAACAATTATGTGACTTAATACACCTTACCGTTGCTTCAATATTTGGAGCGCTACGCTAGTAGGTACCCCCAAACTAATTAAATACTCATCTCCTAGACATGCCAGACTACCCGTCTGACCCTTGTGTAACTTTTAGATACTCAATATTGTGCTTTATTTGAGCTGCGCAATATTCATTACGAACGTCTATGTATTATTTGAATAAATCCAATTTCCCTTGATTGTCCATTCCTACTTGAATTTGAGGCACAACCACAACCCAATTCCCTTGTGTAACATTTTAATTAAATTAATTTAAGGCCAATTTTACCTCAAACTGAACCTAACCAAGCCCACATGCACTCTTTCATGTGGACCAGCCCCACCCCAACAAGGTCGGACAGGCCCAAGTCCCGAGGCCAGCCCAAAAACCCCCTCCCATATAAATACACATGTTCCCTACATTAAAACCCTAAAACTCATTCTTTTCACCACTTCCAAAGAAACCCTAGCCGAACCCTTTCTCTTAACCGAGCATCCCTGCCCCTCCCCGACCGGACACCCACTGCCACCGCCTCAAGCTGCCATCACCACCCCAACCCTCGGTCACCGGACCACTCTCCCAGCCACCTGCAACCGCCTTCACCCTCACCATCATCAACGCATCACCATCCTCTTCCCATCACCCACATCAACCTCGTCTAACCCGAACCCGACGACTTCCTGCTCCCAACCGCCTCCAACACCGCCAACCACCGCTGGCAGGCCTACCCCGACCTTCCCCGCAACCTGACAGCCACTTCCGCACCGTCCTCAGCCCGTACCGCCGCTGCCAAGGCAGCTGCTACCGCTGTTGCATCTATTGCAGTGCTGCCGTTGTCGCTGTTGCCTTACCCGTCGGCCGACGACGGAGCCCACCACCGGCCGGAGGACGACTAGTCAGTAGGGAGGCCCTCGTCCAGTCAACTAGGTAAACACCTTATTCTCCCTCCATCGTATCGTGTTCATATATGTTCACCGTGTTGTCGTGTCGAGTGTCATAGTCTTGGACACAAACTCAATTAACCTTAAACTAAATATATGAATGTATGTTGATTAATAAGATTTAGCATTTATTTAATGACTAGCAATTATCGTAATCATAAGACCTGTTATTAAAGACGTATAATTCATCAATAAAACTTAGACATCGCCAAGTATGCTAATATGGGAATTAAGGACCAGCAATTATATTAGACGTAAGGTAGTTTCGTAAAACCGTAAGCATAGTATTTATTATCGTGAGGGACACGATAACCGAGGACAGGACAAGTGTGCACCCTAGCTATGTGCACATGAGACTCTGTAGTCGACTAGCCGTGACCTTGCGTCAGTACCTAAGAACAACGTAGTGTCTATATGTATTGATTTAGTGTCTGATGCTGGATTTCTATATCATATTGTATGTTTAGGGTCACTGGTCCAGACAGAAGATACTGCAGGAGCAGGCTATTGGCATTCACAGCTTGAAGACTCAGGCAAGATACCTTTCCATATTTACTGTTTAATTTAAATTATGCATATATTGTATTATATCTTTTTGCTTTCTTTATACAACTGTGCACGTCCGAGATTGACTCGGGTGCAGTCGACGAATGCGTCGATGATTAGTGTACTTGACCTAGTCGTTAGCAGACTTACCCCAGTTAGGATGCGGGTTCGCGTACTCGACTAGCTATCGGTGCGTGTGACATGCATCACGGTTAGTACGTAATTCAGATTTATATTTTATGTTAGTCGAGACTTGGCATATAGATACGTGGTATGCACGTCGAGTATTCGACTTATGTATCTACATTAGGCAGAGAGGACATTAGTAGGCGTATGGGATACACCCATTGGAATCTGTAGTATCTAGAGGAGCCACGGATCCAATGACTCCCTTTACACTACTGCAAGATTCTTCGGAGAGATATGGACGATATATTATACTGCTGCCACGTTCTTCGGAGCGATATGGACGATATATTGCACTGCTGCCACACTTTTTGGGGTGTTGGACGTTATGCCTACGCCTACCCATACGTACCAAAGTTGTCCTCATATTGCATTCACTTAGATGGTTAGCACACCCTTTATTGTATTTATTTTATTCAGTATTTATATATGGCATGATTCTATGTATCTTGTTACGTCCCTCTGAGGACCTGGTACCTTTCCAGATTTGGACGAGGCATATTACCCCACAGTGTACGGCCCAGGACAGGATACGAGGTACGCCTACCGTCAGAGTTTCCGTGATCACTTGGTAGGCCTCCTGCCTAGGATTGGGAGCATCATTATCTAGTCAGCCGATGCCCTAGTCATTATCTTTTATCTACTATTTCAGTATTTTATTTCGTCATAGTAGTCGGTTTGTTCCCACCAGACTTCTTGGTTGTACTATGATATTTTGAGACTGGCGTTTGTCTTTCAACATTAATTATTAGTACATTCTTGCTGCTTTTATTGTGGATGATATTATATTACCTGTTGTTGATTTATATGGGACATGTTAGTATTTAGGACAGCGTAGCACTCTTCATTAGGATCCATTAAATTAGGATATCCTCGGAGACGTGATAGCTGGCAATTGCCACATGGCCTGGTCCCGTGTACTTTGGGACTGGGGCGTGACAGTCGCAGTGCTCCAGCTCCTGTGTAAGGCGGCCTTCGTCCGGGAAGCTGCTGATAAGGCCTCGATGCTGGCAGGGCTGGCCGATGAACCATCTGTACTGGAGCCCTCTGGTCTGGGCAATCTCGGACTGTATGCTGGTCCGACCCACATCTCAGACATACGCCCAGCCTCCGTCGACAGTCCCTCAATAAGTGTCCCTTCTTGCCATAGTAATGGCATGTAGGAATCGTTGGTCCCTGCAGGGGTGCTGCTATTGCTGTACCAGGGGACATTTAGTAGGTCCTCTCTCCGGGGCTCGAACTGATGATGATGATGCACAGGAGCGCTTCAGACTGGCCTCCATTTTGTTGATGCGGTTCTTGTGTCGTGCTGCTAATAACACCTCGGAGTAGGAGGTGGGGGCTATAGACCCAATAAATCTCTGCGTCTCAAAACTCAGGCCTTCATAGAACTTTTAGGCCTTCTTCTCCTCTATCGGGATCAAGTACAATGCAAATCTTCTCAGGTGGAGGAACTCCGTATTGTATTCCTCTATAGTTAAATTGCCTGCCTGAGGTTCTGGAATCTATCCTAAAGTTCTGCCCGGGCAGTAGAAGGTATATATATCTCTTGGAATAGCCTAGAGAACTCCTCCCATATGACCCGATCGGGTCCCAAACACTCCTCCTTTGAGAGAGACCAGTGATGAACGTTGCCAGTAAGCTGCATCCTGACGGCAGTCATCCATCTATGCCGCGGGAGATCGGTAGCCTCCAGCTGGTGTTGAATGCTGGTGAGCCATGCATGAACCTTCATCGGCTCTTCTGTAACAGCAAAAGGAAGTGGTATCATACGACGGAAGTCTATGACAGACCCCATCATCGAATAGCATCCTGGTGGTGACGCTTGTCCCAAGGCCGTCATAATACTCTCCCTCAAGGTCTTAGCCTGGCGCTGATGGGCTTGCTACTGAGCCTGCTGCTGGACCTGCTGCTGGGCCTGCATCATCATGTAGACCATCTGAAAAATCTGAGGCCCGTCTATGGGTTGCCCTGTTGGGAAAGGCATATATGGCATCTGCGGAGGGAATAGAGGTGGTGAGGGCAACTGCTGCTACTCCTGTCTTGGGGTCCTCTGGTCCTCATGACCTGCCTGATGCGGAGTCTGGTACCCATCCGAAGGCACCTCTGGCTACCCAGATGTCTGTCCCTGGGGAGCTGGAGTCAACAGAAGAATATGCCCCAGTTCTGGTTCCCCGGATGATCCTGCGTCACGGGGGACATCGCCCGGCTGTACGACACGTCCGCTACGGAGATTCATAACTCTGAAAATAAGTCATAATTAAGATCAGCGCTGAAGAATTTAAATAAGATGCAAATTGGCAAAAGAAATAGAAATAGAGGTGTTATGTGAAGGACTCAAACATGTAGATAAGATTCCTAATATCTATTCCTAATTTATAGGGTCGCTTGACACAGTCAGGTGACCAAGATGATTTAAATTAGACCTGCATGGGCCACCACAAAAACCTTGTCATGCCCAAGTTCTAAATATAAGGAACTGAGCCACGTGACAATGGCCAGCGGGTACACTTCGACGGGCATCCCAATCTAATGGACCCGATGAAGTGCACCTAGGCTATAAAGTACAATGATAAAACCCAGCACATGACACAAAGATAGTGAAACTAAATCTCATCCACAGACAATAGATATATAGAGCACATAGAGGAAAACATAACTACTAATGTGCAGAATAGAAATAATACAGAAAATGTGTCATAGTACAAATACAAGAAGAGTCACACGGGAACAAACCCGCTAGTACAAATACTGAAATGAAGGAAAGCAGTAAGATAACTAGGAACGGTATCTGAAAGCAAGATAGTAATACCGTCCCAGGGTAAAGTTACTACCAGAGATCAAACGAAGTCCTTGGGAATGATCTCGTCCTCTGCGATAGGTCCTGCCCCTGGATATGCACCCGGTTCGTACTCCTCCGGGTAATCCTTCTCGCCTAAATCTGGAAGGAAACCAGGTCCTCAGAGGGACGTAACAAGGTACAAAAATACAGCATGCCAATATATAACAGAAAGAAACAAGTGCAACGCTGGTGTAATCTAGCATAACCACCTAAGTGAGACACAGTTTGAAGACAATGTTTGACGCGTGGGCTATCCAAAATAAAATTGTAGCTTCGGACACGGAGACACACAGAACGTACCGCAGCTCCGGGCAAAGAGTCACACGGGTGATACTACTACTCCGGATACATGAACACAACATAAATAGAACATATACATATATATAGCACGTCCAGAGGAGCCCAAACGTCTAGTAACTGTCTTTCCCTTCCAAAGCGGTCAATGAGTGTGCGCTGAACCTGAACCTCAATCTAGAAGTCTCGTCATACTGAAGTATCTATCAACAATCATGACCTTAAATTTGTCCCAGTTTTCGGTCATGCTGACAGTATCAGGATACAAAAAATCTGGCACAATGACGGTGTCTGAATGTGTCCTAGGGTTATGATGTAACCCAGTGTGTACATCAAAGTATGGCAAACATCTATCAATCATTACCAGACGTTACTGACGAACGTTTGCACCCGGTTATGACCCGGACGTGAGGTAACGATTCTGATTCAAAGTGCGCATGTCATGCCCTAGTCCCAAAATATACGGAACTAGGCCACGTGACAATAGCTAGCTGTCATATCTCCGAGGATGTCCCAATTTAATGGATCCTAACGAAGAGTGCTACGATGTCCTAATTACTAACATGTCCCATATATATATCAGCAATAAGTAATCTAATCTTATCCACAATATAAAATAGCAAGAAGTACTAAATAAACTGCTGGAAGATAAACACCAGTCTCAAGATATCATAGTACAACCAAGAATGTATGGTGGGAACAAACCCACTACTACGAAAAAATAAAAGTACTGAAATAATAGATAAAAGATAATGACTAGGGTATCGGCTGACTAGATAATGATGCTCCCAATCCTAGGCAGAAGGCCTACCAACTGATCACGAAAACTCTGACGGTAGCACCTCTAGCTCCTCTGCGGTAGCGAACATCGTCTCATGTCCTGGGCCGTACACGGTGGGGTAATACGCCTCATCCAAATCAGGAAAGGTACCAGGTCCTCAGAGGGACGTAACAAGATACATAAAAATATGCCATATATAAATACTTAATAAAATAAAGACACTAAGAGGTGTGCTAGCCATCTAAGTGAATACAATATGAGAACAACTTTGGTACATATGGGTAGGCGTAGGCATAACGTCCAACACTCCGAAGAGCGTGGTATCTGTAACGTCCATCATTCCGAAGAATGAGGTATCTGCAATATATATACGTCTGTATCACTCCAAAGATCACAGTGTCTATAAAAAAAGAAGTCACTGGATCCGTGGCTCCTCCAGATACTACGAAATCCAGTGTGTGTATCCCATACGCCTACTAGCTGTCCTCCCCGCCCAATGTAGATACACTAGTCGAATACTCGACGTATATACCACGTACTAACCAGTATGCATGTCACATGCATCGATAGGTAGTCGGGTATGCGGACCCGCATCCCAATATGAATTTGTCACAGTGAAACGTGTAAGAGTGTCAGGTCTCGGAAGATATCAGAGTATCCTCCAATGGGGTGAGTCTGCTACTGACTAGGTCAAGTATACTAATCATCGACATATCCGTCGACTGCACACGAGTCAATCTCGGATGCACACAGTCATATAAAATAAGCAAGAAATTATCATACAATATATTCAATATTTAAATTAGACAACAAGTATGGCAAGGTATCTTGCCTGGGTCCTGAAGCTGTGAATGCTAATAGCCTGCTCCTGCAGTGTCTCCTGGCTGGTCCAGTGACCCTAAACACATAATACAATGTAGCAAATACTGACATCAGACACTAAGAAATATATATACATACTACTACGATGCTACTCTTGGGTATTATCACAAGTTCACGGTTGATCGAATACAGCGTCACATGTGCACGTAGCTAAGGTGTACATACGTTCTGTCCTCGGTTCGTGTGCCTCGAGACATTAGTTCTAATTTATGGTTTTACGAAAACTATATTACGTCTAGTACAAATTTTGGTCCTTACCTTTCCATATTCAGCATACTTGGTTTGTCTAGGTTTTTATTGATGGGCTTACAAGTCATTAATAACAATTTCTGTTATGAGGACATTTACTGAGTTATTCATTACTACTTATTAGTCGTCTAAGCAATACGATTAGGCCTTCCAATATCCAAAATTTAGGGTTTTCAATTAGTTAACTCGTGTCCATGCAATGATACGACACGACGACATAATGAAGTTAACCATTGAATGACACTTATTACCTGGTCGTGGTCGAGTGGGGTCTGGCTCGTCCGCGGCTATGCTCCGACGTGTGTGGAACTCCGACGACGGCATCTAGCAAGGCAGCAGCGGCGGCGGCAGCACTATTGTAGTCATAACAGCGACGGCAACGGTCTGGATTGGCAGGGATGGCGCTGGGAGGGAGGTCAGGTCTCGTGGGAGGTCGGAGTCGAATGGGCAGGGTCGATGGCAGGAGGGAGGCGGTGTTGGTTGGGGTCCGATCGATTTGGCCGGGCTAGTAACGGTCGATATTTGGTGAGGGGGATGGTTGATAATGGCTACGGCGACAATGACCAGGCGGTGGTGCAGTCAGCCGGGAAGGGTGGTCCGGCGTTGAGGGTTGGGATGGTGGTGGCTTGAGGCGGGTGTCTGGTCGAAAAAGGAGGGGCACAGGTTCGAGAGGGTTGAGGCGGATAGTTGATGATAGGGGACGACGGTTGTGCAGGTGGCTTGGGGTGGTCTGACGTCGGGGGGCGGACTGAGGTGATGACCCGACGGCTAGGGAGTGCTAGGTTATAAGGAGGGGTTCATCTAGGGTTTACTTATTGGAGGTGGTGATGAGAATGAATGCTTAGGGTTTCAATGTTAGGGAAAATATGTATTTATATGGGAGGGAATTCATGGGTTGGCCTCGGGACTTGGGCCTGTCAGAGCTCAATGGGGTGGGGCTGGTCCACATGAGAATATGGATGTGGGCTTGGTTAGGTCCTATTTTAGGGTAAAATTGGTCTCAACTTTAATTAGATTAATAATTGCAAGGCGTTCTTATTAATGAATGTATTGCGTAGCTAAGATGCGATGAACTAACAAATATTTAAAGTCACACTATGGTCAGATGGGTAGTCTGGCATGTCTAGGAGGTGTTTGTGACCTTGCGTTGAAGGTAATTGTTGGTGTGGCGTTCCAACCTCGTAGCAACAGTGCGGTATAATAAGACATATAGTTGTCGTACATTAATCCTAATTAAATCCAATTATCCCTAGTCTCTAGCTTTAATTCAAATTAATCCCTGGTCGAGGGGGTTTACAATCTACCCTCCTTAGAGCATTTCGTCCTCGAAATTAAAACATACGCATGGTAAGAACTATTGCTTGAAATAAAATAAGAAAATATACTATAACATACCCAGGCCTTCGAAGAGATGGGGGTAACGCTGTCGAATATTCTTCTCGCATTCCCAGGTCGACTCGCCTGGTGCATGATGCCTCCATACGACATGAACTAGTGTAATAGTCTGACCTCGCAGTACCTTCTCACTTCTGTCCAAAATCTCAACAGGCTCCTCTTGGTATGATAAACTTGGGCCGACTGTGATTTCTGAATGGTCAAGCACGTAACTCGAATCTGGTATGTACCTTCTCAGCTGAGATACATGGAAGACGTCATGGACTCCTTCCAAGGTCTGTGACAAGGCTAACCTGTAAGCAACCTCTCCGACGCGTTCTAATATATCGAATGGTCCGATGTACCTTGGACTCAGCTTTCCTCTGCCTTCGAATCTGATAGTCCCTTGAGTAGTCGAGATCTTTAAAAATACGTAATCTCTAACCTGGATCTCTAAGGGTCATCGATGCGCATTCGCCCAATGCTTCTGTCTGTCCTGTGCTGCTCGTAGGTGTCCTTGGATCTTCTTCACCTTTTCTATTGTACGAACAACCAACTCCGGCCCCAGAATCTATCTTTTGCCTATATCGCTCCAATATACTGGGGAATGACACTTCCATACAATGCTTCATAGGGAGCCATCTGGATGCTCGCTTGATAGCTATTGTTGTAGGAAAATTTGACCAAAAATAAGTGGTCCTCCCATGATCCTCCAAAATCCAGCATGCATGCCCTTAACATGTCCTTCAACGTCTGAATGGTGTACTCTAATTGGCCATCTGTCTGTGGGTGATACGCTGTGCTAAACTTTAGACGGGTACCGAGACTCTCTTGCATACTCCGCCAAAAGTAAGAGATAAACCTTGTATCCCTGTCAGACACTATGCTAACTGGCACTCCATGCAGTCGCACAATCTCCCTCAGGTATATATCTACTAAGACCTCTGTCGATTGCCCAACTCGGAAGGGTAAAAAATATACGGACTTGGTGAGTTTATCCACGATTATCCATACTGCATTGCGACTAGAACTCCTCGGAAAGCCCGTAACAAAGTCCATGGTGATGTCCTCTAATTTCCACTCAGGTATAGAGAGCGGTTGAAGCAATCCTGCTGATCTCTGATGCTCAGCCTTGACTTGCTGACACACCAGGCACTTGGCCACAAAGCGTGCTATCTCTCTCTTCATTCCATGCCACCAGTAGTACTGCCTCAAGTCTCTGTACATCTTCGTGCCCCCTAGATGAATAGAATAGGTTGAACTGTGTGCTCTGATATCAACTCCTGATGAAGTTCTCCATTTGGAATATAAAGACGATCTTCGTATCTCAAGGTCCCGTCTTTATGTATACGTAGTCCTGTCTGTATTTCTACCTCTGTCCTCTGTCGAAGCCTCTGAAATCTGGCGTCTGTTGGCAAAGCAGCCTTGATTCTCTCCACTAATATCGATTGTAACTGGAATCTCGACAACTGTCCGTCTACTCCGGGCATAACGACCTCTATACCTATCTGCCCTAGATCTCTTAACAGATGTTGTTGAGTAGTCAAGAAAAATGCCATAGGTCTCCTGCTTAATGCGTTAGCTACTACGTTGGCTTTTCCTGGATGGTACTGTAGCTCAATTTCGAAGTCTGTCATCACCTCGAGCCAACGTCTCTGTCTCTGGTTCAGATCCTTCTGGGTGTAGACGTACTTCAGGCTCTTATGATCAGTAAATATCTCTACTCTTTCTCCATATAGGTAGTACCTCCAAAGCTTCAAGGCAAAGATCACTGCTGCAAGCTCCAAGTCATGGGTGGGATAGTTTTTCTCATGGGTCCTCAACTGTCTAGAGGCATAGGCCACAACCTTTCCATCCTGCATCAAGACACATCCTAATCCTTTTCTGGATGCATCGTTATAGATTACGAATCCTCCGGGTCCAGACGATATGGTCAAGATAGGTGATATAGTCAAACGCTTCTTCACCTCCTCGAATGCCTTCTAACACTCTTCTGTCCAGGTGAACTCCTGCTCCTTACGAGTCAAATGGGTCATCGGTTCTGCGATCTTCACAAAGTTCTCCATAAACCTCCAGTAATATTTGGCAAGTCCTAGGAAACTCCTCACTTCTGAGACATTGGTAGGGGTTGGCCATGTCTCTACTGATGAAATCTTTGCTGGATCTACTAAAATTCTATCTCCTGAGATGATGTATCCAAGGAAAGAGACACGATCTAGGAGAAACTCGTACTTGCTCAGCTTGGCATAAAGCCTTTCTCTTCTCAGTATCTCTAACACTAGTCTCAAGTGCTCCTCGTGCTTCTCATGGCTCTTCGAATACACTAAGATGTCGTCGATGAAGACTACCACGAACCGATCTAAGTATTGATGGAATACTATGTTCATCAAGTTCATAAATACAGCTGGCACATTTGTCAGTCCAAAAGGCATCACTAAGAACTCGTAGTGACCATAACGAGTCCTGAATGCTGTCTTTTGAATGTCTTCTCTTCGCACCTTCACTTGATGATAACCCGATATCAAGTCAATCTTTGTGAATACCACTGCTCCTGTCAACTGGTCGAATAAATCATCAATCTGTGGTAGAGGGTACTTGTCCTTGATAGTCAAAGCATTAAGGGCTCTATAATCAATGCACATACGTACTGTTCTATCCTTTTTAGGTACAAATAATACTGGTGCTCCCCAGGGTGATGCACTAGGACGGATAAACCCCTTGCTCTGTAACTCTTCTAATTATAGCTTCAGTTCATCTAGCTCCTTCTTCGCCAATCGGTATATATTAGAAGATACCGGTGCTTCTCCGGGTACTAGCTCAATAGTAAACTCCATGTCTCTATCTGGCGGTAAGCCTGGCAATTCTTCAGGAAAAATATCCTCGAATTCTGCAACTATGGGTGGGGGTACCATCTCCATAGCCATGTAAGCTCCAGCTATCTGTCCTACTCCTTGTTCGACGGTCCCTCGTATGTACTTGAACTCCGGTTGATTTGGCGGTCTAAAAGTGACACTACCCTTCCGGCAGTTCAGTACGGCATTATACTGACTTAACCAGTCCATGCCTAGCACAACATCAAAGTACGTCATAGGCAATAGTAAGAATCGCGCTCTCATCTCTCTACCACATACAACTACTGAGCATGTTCTGATAGTGCTGGTAACCGGCACGATACCTCCTCCGGTAAGAATCTTCCAACTCTTAGGTAAGGGGAAGTCGCTACTCTATACATTGCTACGAATCTATTAGATATAAATAATAGCGTAGCGCCAGAATCAAACAATGCAGTTGCAGGTAATGTTGCAACTAAAATGGTACCTGTAATAGCTTCCCCTTCTGTTTCCTTATCTGTAGCTGCTAATGTAAAGGCCTGTCCGTGCCTCTGTACTCTGATCTGCTGTCGGGCTCGATCAACCTGTGCCTGCTGTGGGGCCCAAGGTGGTCCCCTCTGAAATACTCCTGGTGCTGGTGGACGCTGGCCTCCTGGTGGGGGTAGTATCTTCGGGAATGCTGCGGCTGGCCTCTGTCCGGTCTGGGGTGCTGCATCTCTGTGCTGTGGGAAGTCTCGGGCAAGGTGCTGACTGGCCCCACATATCATGCATAATCTTAGCTTCTTTCGATAATCTCTGATGACATGCCCCTTCTTGCCACAATGGTGACAAGTCGGAAGCTCCTGCTGTGGGTATGGTGCTGTCCTCTGCTGTGTTTGTGCTCCGGGGCGATGGATCAGTCCTCCTGCTCTGGGCTGGACTCTGGTTGGTATAGTTATGCTGGAATATCTAGCTCCCTTGACGATGGCCTCCTGGATCCTTGCCTCTGCAAGAATCTTCTCATAAGAGATCCTCACCTGCGTGGTGGTATACCTCTGTAGTTCAAAAGTAAGACCGTGATGGAATCTCTGAGCTTTTTCTAGGTCATTGTGTATCAGGACGACACCAAATCTGCTAAGACGGCTAAACTCTGCATCATATGCGTCGACTGTCATATTTCCCTGTTCTAGATATAGGAACTGGGAGTACAAGGCATTTCTGACTGTAGCTGGGAAGTACTTCATATTGAAGTATTCTAGGAACTATTCCCAAGTCTGGTTCTTGTCTACACTGCGCTCAATAGAATCCCACCAGTGATGGGCGTTGCCTTTTAGTTGGGCCCTCACGGCGGTCATCCAAAGGTCTGGATGCAGTTGTGAAGCCTCTAGTAGCATCTCTGTATTGGCAACCCAATCGGAGATCTGTTTTGTAGTCTCATTTCCTGAGAAAGTATCTGGGCCTATCTGTCAGAACCATCTAACAGTGCCACCTGTCTGGGCTAGTGCAGGTGCTGGTATTGGTGCTATGACAGGTGTCCTCTCTAGTACTGCCATCAAACTCTGTCTCAATATCTCGGTCTGATGCCACTGTGCTTGCATCATAGTCTGAAAGAACTGAAGCATCTATGGCTGTCCATCTAGCTATGGCATCTGGGGTGTATAAGGTGGAGGTGGTGGTAGTGGAACCTCTGGCTGTGCGGTAGGTGTCTTCTCAGATGTCGGCCTCTCGGTCTGCGGCATCGGTGTAGCTCCTAAAGTCTGGCCCTCAAAATGCGGTGTGGGGATTGTCTGAGAGGTCTGTCCATCAGGCTGCTGTGTAGGATCGCCCTGAGAAGTCTCATGCCAATGTATCAGCGGGGACTGTAGCGGTGGTTGCCCTCCAAGTAGTCCCTGGGGTACCTCTTCTCCTTGGGTGGTGTTGTCTGGCACCACGGCACTGGGTGCTCCTCGTCCACTGTGCAAGTTCATCTTGCTGCAAGAGACAATTTTATTAAAAGAGTACGAAATCAAGCAAACAAGATGCAGATATTTAGAAGCAATACGAAGGAAGTTCAAAGACAAAATCAAAGTGGATAAGACCTAGAAATTTCTATCCTATTGCAGGCTCGCTAGGCATGTCACCATACCACAAGCGAAAAGTCTATCTGCATGGGCCACCACTATAACCATGTCATGCTCCAATCCTAAAATATACGGAACTAGGCCACGTGACAATAGCCAGCCGTCATATATCCGAAGATGTCCTAATTTAATGGATCATGACAAAGAGTGCTATGATGTCCTAATTACTAATATGTCCCATACATATGTATCAGCAATAAGTAATCTAATCTCATCCATAATATAAAACAGCAAGAAGTACTAAATAAACTGCTGGAAGATAAACACCAGTCTCAAGATATCATAGTAGAACCAAGAATGTCTGGTGGAAACAAACATACTACTACGACAAAATAAAAGTACTAAAATGATAGATAAAAGATAATGACTAGGGCATCGGCTGACTAGATAATGATGCTCCCAATCCTAGGTAGAAGGCCTACCAATTGATCATGGAAACTCTGATGTTAGCACCTCTAGCTCCTCTGCGGTAGTGAACCTCGTCTCCTGTCCTGGGCCGTACACGGTGGGGTAATATGTCTCGTCCAAATTTGGAAAGGTACCAGGTCCTCAGAGGGGCGTAACAAGATATATAGAAATATGCCATATATAAATACTAAATAAAATAAATACAATAAGAGGTGTGCTAGCCATCTAAGTTAATGCAATGTAAGAATAACTTTGGTACGTATGGGTAGGCGTAGGCATAACGTCCAATACTCCAAAGAACGTGGTATCTGTAACGTCCATTATTCCGAAGAATGAGGTATCTGCAATATATATACGTCCGTATCACTCCGAAGAGCACAGTTTTTGTAATAAAGGAAGTCACTGGATCCGTAGCTCCTTCGGATACTACAAAATCTATGGTGTGTATCCCATATTGTCATGACCCGTACCCAAAAAATTGGGCATGAGTCGTGGGTACGTCCAGCCTACGCCACAGCATCGGCGGTAGAACGCTGTCTAGGTCAACTATTTAGATAACTCATAAAAAATCAGCCATGACCTCTCCAAAAGGAGGGCAACCACGCAATCAATATATAAACCTGTCAAGATCTCAACTCCAAACGGAGGAGCAAATATCATAATGATAATTATAATATACTCAATCACGAATCTAAGCACGATAAGATGACAAAGAAGACTAACAACTATAAAGTCTAACCAACAACAACTACTACAACAACCACAACATCAATAATGATAATACATTATCCAAAATAATATACAATACAAGGTCTCAATCCAAAACCGGAGACAAATCCGGTGCTAAAAGCTAATAAAAACAACAACAAGGTCTCAGTGATCCCGGCTACCAACCCGGAAATCACCCCTAAACTAGAGGGTCCCTGTCTGCACCATCGACAGGCTCAGGTCCATAAAATGTCGGATACCACTCCTCCGGATACTCTGAAAAATATGTCCAGTCAGGACTGGAGCAATTACATCTCGAACAGCAGTTCCATTTAAATGATAAAAACTATAAAACAGTTATAGCAAGTAGCAAGAAGAATGAAGCAAGTATGAAACAAGAAATATATAAATCACTGGTGCATAAAGGTAAAGATGCATGGATATCAGAGCAAGATAGTAATAACTGCAAGATACAGGAAATCTAAGCTAAGATCAAGTTCGTGTACATGAACGTGTAGTGAGTCCAGCATAAAATACATGTAGTGAGTCAAGTCCAGAAATATGTAAGTTTGACCAACAAGAATGCAAGTGAGTCCAGACTATAAAGAATGAACTCGGTGTCTTTGAAATACTTGTTTCGACATGTAAATGGCTAGGGGTAAGTACGGCTCACCGTGCACTAGGTGCGCGGCTGCTATCATTCCAGATTAGACCAGAGGGAGTGATTCCTGATGATTCCAGATGGAAATGTTTACATGTCTACTCGAGTATTTCTCCGTCCCGACTAATACAAGTGAATCCAAGATCCGACACGTAAATCAAGATGAGTCCAGCCTGAAACATGAGTGATGCCTGTAGGTGATGCCAGTAGTGATTCCAGAATATAGGCCAGAAATATGAAATGTACGTGTCACAAGTAAATGAATCCAAAAATACCAGTCAGTGTCCCATGTTGTGCCAGAATAATCAGATGATACTATACTAAAAGCTGAATCATAATAATCATCAGATAATAAAAACTATCAGAGAATGTACTCGCCTGACGTCCAGAGCAACTGGCGATCCGAACCGGTGTCACAAGGACCTAATGCGAAAAGCAAGGTTAAACAGGGTTCTAAAGAGTTAAACAGATATAAAATAACTAAAAATAGGCTTCTAGGCTCGTTCTAGGTCAAACGGGTCAAATCGGTAAAATCTGTGTTAAAAAGTCAACTTTGGGTCCAAAAAGTCAACTCTGGGCCAAAACTAGGTCAAAAGTTGACTTTGGCGGTCAACCGAGTCAACTACGGTCAAGTCTAGGTCAAACTAGGGTGCTCCTGAAATTCTAGGTCAAACCGAGGTCATTAAGCTAGAAAACTCACAAACTCGCCTCCTTGAGATACCGGGATACCCTCGGTATCCGATACCTCAACCTACGCTATATACCCCGTCTATACCCTCTAAAACCTATGCTAGCACGCGTAAATATATACACATAAGCATATAAAAATCACTCTAATACTATTTCTAGGCTATTGCTCAAATACCCCGCTCAAAACCCAATACCTTAGTTATCTTAAGGTATTGAGATACCTCGGTATCTCAAGGTATTGAGATACCGCTCTCAAACCCCTCTAACTAGCTATCTAGCTAATAATTATACACCTAGTTATTAATCTAGGCTAGAAAATATATATATCTATCATATTTTTATATATCTAAGTACCTATATATATATATATATACACACATAGCACATACACACATAAACATATAATACCTTACCTTATACCTACATAAATATATATACATATATAACTATAACACATACCTATCTAGCTATAGGTATATATATCTATACATATAGATATAGATATAGATATCTAACTATATCTAACTATCTACCTATCCATCTATCTATATCCAATATCTATCTAACTATCTATTCATGTATCTACCTATGTATCTATAGTTATATCTATCTATGTAACTATCTACCTAACTATCTAGTATCTATCTATTCATCTAGATATATCTATCTATCTATTAATCTATCTATATACTTATCTATTACCTATCTATCTATCTATCTAATATCTAGCTATCTATCCATCTACCTATCTATCTATCAAACTGTTTACCTATCCATCTAATATCTATATAGTATCTATCTATTTATCTCTAACTATCTAGGTATCTATTTACCTATGTATCTATCTAATCTATTTATCAATCGGTCTATCTATCCATCTACCTGTTAATCTATCTATCTATATAACTATCTAGATATCTACCTATCTATCAATTTATCTAACTATCTATCTAACTATCTATCTAAGTATCTAACTATCTATTAATCCCTCTATCTATCAATCTATCTATCCATCTATTAATCTATCTAACTATAGATATATATATCTATATATATCTCTCTCTCTCACTAAACCTCACTAACCCTCGCTACTAGCCGCTAGCCAATGCCACGCCTAGCTGCTGCTGCTGCGTATGCTGCTTGGCTGCTGCATATTGCTGCTGAAGCTGCTGCTGCGCCTTTTTGCTGCTGCACCTGCTGCTGGTGCAGCATGCTGCTGCTGCTGCAGCTGCTGGGGGCAGCTGCCCCCTCCCCCTCGCTGCCCTTCGCTGCACACGAGCACGCACACACACACGCACCTATATACATATATATATCTATATATATATATATACACATACATATATATATATATATACACACACAACTCTCTCTCTCTCTCTCTCTCTCTCTCTCTCTCTCTATATATATATATATATATATATATATATATATATATATATATATATATATACACACACACTAACACATCTACTAACATATATATTTACACACACATACTTATGTATAAATACACACACACACATACAAGCACATACATATATCTATATATATATATAAACACACATCTACATATATATATATATACACACACTAATATATATATACATATACACACACACACTCAAACATATACATATCTATATATCCTCACTCACACACTTACACTCACACACCCTCACACACACTCTCACACACACTAGCACACACTCTCACAAATAGCACACACTCTCACAAACACACAACCACACACACAAACACTCCTACATATATATATAAATACATATACATATATACACACAAACTCATAATCGTATATATATATATATATATATATATATATATATATATATATATATATATATATATATATATATATATAAACACTCACTCACACTCACACACACACTCACCTACACACATACACTAGCACCAACACACTCACACAAGCACTCACTAACACACTCACAAACACATAAAAACACACATATAAATAGAAATATATATATATATATATATATATATATATATATATATATATATATATATAGAAACACACACAAATATATATATATACATATATATAAACACCACACAGACACAACACACAACACAACGCACAACGCCCACGACGCTCACCAACGCACACCCAACGACCCCAACACGCACAAACACCTATAAATATATAAAATATAGCCCAAGAATTCTAGCACACACTTCCCGATACTAACCCAACGCGTGCAAAAGCCCGAAACTAGAAAACTACGCCGAAATGGTCTTTCGGTCATTTCGACGAATACGCGGTGTGCGGTTCGGAAAACCTCCTGAAACGCACACCAAACCAACTCAAAATCGGCCCAAAATTTACTCACGGGTCCTAAACGATGTCTAAATCCTAGAAAAAATACTACCACGTCTATTCTAGGTCCGTGGCGAAAATGCGCACGTACTTCAAATCGACGACGACGAAAACTCCAAATTCGCCCGAAACGCTCGTTTCTTCGTGACACGACTTTCTGTGTCCGAACGGAGACACGCACTCACCCTCAAGACACCCGAAAATATCTATCTAGGTCCGTCTAACCTAGGACATCACCCAAAATTGGGCCAAATTCGGATTTTACCCGAAATTGACACAAAACCTAGTGTTAAAGTCTCCAAACACTGCCAAACTAATTCCAACTTCCTCCCACGGGTAGCCTAAGGGTCTAGAAAGGTTCTAAACTATTAATTACACTATAAAAGAGTAATTACAAGGGAAAAAATGAGGGTTTACCTCTTGGGAGTTGGAATCCCAAGCCAAAGTCTCCAAAATGCTCCAAATCCACCAAACCAAGCTTCCAAGCTCCCAATCCAAGCTCCAACACCAAATCTAGGCTCTACCCACCTAGGTTAGGGTTAACACAAGAAGAAGGAATGGAAGAAAGAAGGAAGAAAAAGGAAGGGGAACTTACTTGGAGAAGGAAGGAAGAAGAAAGAAGAACTGGAGAAGAAGAAGAAGTGAAGAAGAAGTGGAAAAGAGGATGGCGGCTGCTGGTCGGGTGTGGGGCTGCTGGTTTGTACGGGAAAGGGTAGGTAGGGGGCCGGCCAAGACTAAAAATGGGTTTCACTAATTTCCAAATGCCCAAAACGCCCCCATCTCACTTGGTTTTGGGTTCCGGGTTCCAAAAGCACTCAAACTAACTCCAAATCTCTTCAACTAACCCACTAAAAATATAATAAATATTCTAAACCAAAAAATAAGTCTCACAGGGGTGTGGACTGGGTCGAACATGGGTCCACTAGGGTCTGTCATGGGTCCAGGCTAGCCAAAATCCTAAAACAATCAATAAAAATATAATACAATCATTAATTAATTATAAATACAAATAATTATAAATAATACACAATTAACCCAAATTAAAATAAAATAAAATAAAAATATCCGGCTCTGGAAATGGGGTGGTGAAACATATGCCTACTAGCTGTCCTCCCTGCCCAATATAGATACACTAGTCGAATACTCGACGTGTATACCACGTATCTATATGCCAGTCTCTACTAATAAAATAATCCTGAGTTTCGTACTAACCGTGATGCATGTCACACGCACCGATAGCTAGTTGAGTATGCGGACCCGCATTCCAATATGAATTTGTCACATTAAAACGTGTAAGAGTGTCAGGTCTCAGAAGATATCTGAGTATCCTCCAATGGGGTGAGTCTGCTACTGACTAGGTCAAGTATACTAATCATCGACGTATCCGTTGACTATACCTGAGTTAATCTCGGACGAATACATTCATATAAAATAAGCAAGAAATCATCATACAACATATGCAATATTTAAATTAGACAACAAGTATGGTAAGGTATCTTGCCTGGGTCCTGAAGCTGTGAATGCCAATAGCCTGCTCCTGCAGTGTCTTCTGGCTGGTCCAGTGACCCTAAACACACAATACAATATAGCAAATACTGACATCAGACACTAAGAAATATATATACACAATACTACGATGCTACTCTTGGGTGTTGTCGCAAGTTCACGGTTGATCGAATACAGCATCACTTGTGCACGTAGCTAAGGTGTACATGCATTCTGTCCTCGGTTCGTGTGCCTCGAGACATTACTTCTAATTTATGGTTTTACGAAAACTATATTATGTCTAGTACAAATTCTGGTCCTTACCTTTCCATATTCAGCATACTTGGTTTGTCCAGGTTTTTATTGATGGGCTTACAAGTCATTAATAACAATTTCTGTTATGAGGACATTTACTGAGTTATTCATTACTACTTATTAGTCGTCTAAGCAATACGATTAGGCCTTTACATATCCAAAATTTAGGGTTTTCAATTAGTTAACTCATGTCTATGCAATGACACGACACGACGGCATAATGAAGTTAACCATTGAACGATACTTATTACCTGGTCGTGGTCGAGTGGGGTCTGGCTCGTCCGCGGCTATGCTCCGGCGTGTGTGGAACTCCGGCCGCCGGCAGCTAGCAAGGCAGCAGCGGTGGCGGCAGCACTGTTGTAGTCGCAACAGCGGCAGCAACGGTCTGGATTGGCGGGGATGGCACTGGGAGAGAGGTCAGGTCTCGTGGGAGGTCAGAGTCGAGTGGGCAGGGTCAATGGCAGGAGGGCGGCGGTGTTGGTTGGTGTACGATCGGTTTGGCCGGGCTGGTACAGTCAATATTTGGTGAGGGGGATGGTTGATGATGGCTACGGCGACAGTGACCAGGCGGTGGTGCAGTCAGCCGGGAAGGGTGGTCCGGCGTCGAGGGTTGGGATGGTGGTGGCTTGAGGCGGGTGTCTGGTCGGAAAAGGAGGGGCGCGGGTTCGAGAGGGTTGAGGCGGATAGTTGATGAGAGGGGATGGCGGTTGTGCAGGCGGCTTGGGGTAGTCCGACGTCGGGGGGCGGACTGAGGTGATGACCCAACGACTAGGGAGTGCTAGGTTATAAGGAGGGGTTCGGCTAGGGTTTACATGTTGGAGGTGGTGATGAGAATGAATGCTTAGGGTTTCAATGTTAGGGAAAATATGTATTTATATCGGAGGGAATTCTTGGGCTGGCCTCGGGACTTAGGCCTGTCAGGGCTCAATGGGGTGGGGCTGGTCCACATGAGAATGTGGATGTGGGCTTGGTTAGGTCCTATTTTAGGGTAAAATTAGCCTCAACTTTAATCAGATTAATAATTGCAAGGCGTTCTTATTAGTGAATGTATTGCGTAGTTAAGATGCGACGAACTAACGAATATTTAAAGTCACACTATGGTCAGATGGGTAGTCTGGCATGTCTAGGAGGTGTTTGTGACCTTGGGTTGAAGGTAATTGCTGGTGTGGCATTCCAACCTCGTAGCAACAGTGCGGTATAAAAATACATATAGTTGTCGTACATTAATCCTAATTAAATCCAATTATCCCTAGTCTCTGGCTTTAATTCAAATTAATCCAAAGATTGGTCGAGGGGGTTTACAGCGCACAATGCATATAATAAATAAATAGAAATCTGGTAACTGAAATATAGGGTGGCAAGGTACATTTGCCTGGATCCGGATGATGAAGATGGGGCTCCAGTACAACGTCCAAGTCCGTGGGTCCCGTAGTACCTAGAGGCGAGATACAAGCTCAATCAATAAGCTATCACGATGCTTAAATAAGAGTTGACACACGTCTAGCATAGGCTTCAATCATTGTTACAAGCTCACATAGACACTAAGTTAGAGGGTTAACCATGGTTGACTAAAGGTATGTTACATCTAATACGATTAATCACCCGTATAACATCATCAAACCCAATCCTCAATCTTACTATTCATCACGGTATTTATCAGTAGTTCGAGCCATGACCAATCCTAAGATTTCTTCTGGTATTCACAGATGTTATCATGCACGTTTACATATATCATCCTCAAATATATAAATTATTATTTATTAAACCCTCAAAAATGTCATTTTATTATTTGAACATCCTTTCACATATAAATAGCTACTCCTCTTTCATTTCATTATTAATTATCAAGTCCTTAGACAATAAACAACTTACGATATCAAAACATATTTCCTAAACATAAACATACTCTTCGATACCTACCAAGAATGCATATAACATAAACCATAAAACTCAAAGTAGCATTCACCAACCCTAAAACTCAATAACAACCAATATTTTGATATCACACACCATTTCACAACAATTAATCCTGCTCCTAAATCACCATCAAAAATGCATATAATAAATGAATAAACCCTAAAATCTCATATGGCATTCATAAACCCTAAGCTCAATATATATATCATTCACAACCCTAACCCTAACCCTAACTAGGTTAAATGTAACAATTAACAATACTACACTACACAAGGAGATGGGGGAGAGGTTACCTCGATGGCGGCGTGTGGTGGCAGCATTGACGCTGGGGAGGTTATGGGAAGTAGAGGTGGAGGTTTGTAGTGGTTGCTTGGCCGGAGGGTGGTCGACAACGAGGTGGAGTTGCTGGTAGCAATGGTGGATGGTGATGAAGATGATGATGATGAAGCCGACGCGGGTCATGGAGGTGCGGGTGTCCGGAGAATAGCTCGAGGTGGTTGAGGGGGACGGCAGCAGTAGCTCGCCGGAGGTAGAGGGGTGATGGTGGATCGACAGTGGCAATATGGTGGCCGGTCGAGGAAGGCTCGAGGTGGACGTCGGCTGCGAGGGATGTAGCAGCGGGTGGCCGGTGTTGGTGGAAGAAGTGATGGAGGAGGAGACGCGGTGGTGGTCAGAGAAGGTCGACAACAGCTCGTCGAGATAACGTTAGCAGTTGGGCGAGGTGGCGGTAGCAGGTTGATGGCAAATACAGCAGTAGCTCGCCGGAGAAGAAACGATGAGAGGCGGTTGGGCTCGTGGGGAATGGAAGAAGATATGAAGAGGAAGAAGAAGAAGGGAAGAAGAAAATAAAGAATGGAGGATGGGTGGTATTTGACTGATGTAGGAAGGGAGAGGAGAGAGAGAGTGGCGGTGGTTTTCTATGCTCCTTGGGATTAGGGCTGGCATTAGAAAAGGGGGAGAAGGAGAGATTATATAGGTGAGTGCATGGTGAGGATGAGGCTTTAATTTTGAAAGGATGGCCCAGATTTCACTTAGAGAATTGTACATCCAAAGGGGGGAGAGAGGGTTGATTTGACCGGTCAAGAGATGAGGGATAGGGTTTCTTCATTGGCTTGGACCAATGGGGTGGTGACACCTATTTCCATATTTGCAAATAAGCCCTTTAACTTTTGGATAATTGAGCATGCATGAAAAATGATGGGAATTTGGTGTAGGAAGTGGTATTTGGTGTTTTATAGGGTGAGGGGGTGTTGTGTGTTTTGCATGGGCTTATTGAATGGGGTATTAGGTTAAATTGGGGTTAAGTTGGGATTAATCAAAGTTGGTATCCCCAATTTAATTAGAATAAAATATCATGTGCTCTTCAAATTAAATAGGGGCACATAGGGTCTCAATTTGGAGTGACAGAAAGGTCATGAACGATGTAGACTTGGTGTCAGTCTTGGACCCTTTAATTGGTCAGGCTAAACGGGTTGAGTTTGTGTCCCAAAATAGATGGCAACAACAGAGGTACGCGACACAGGATTAAAGAATGTATTTCGGGACCGGGAAGTTGTGCAATTAAATTAGAGCACAAGGGATTGCGATTGTGAGTGACAAAAAAGTCCAGTACCTAGGTTGGCTTGTCAAGTCAAGAGTGCAATAATTTGTTGGTAATTATGGGCTATTATTGGGTTTCGAATATTGCAACAACGGTAGGATGCACCAAGGGTTAAAATAAAGAATCAGACACGGCAACACAAATTCTAAACCTCAAATACATTGACGCAACAATATAGTTTCTAACCAAAAGTAGTCTATCTATAAAAGTAATTGAGGGGGTTTACACCACATGAATAGCTCACAAAAAATACGTGACGACAACACATGGCAGTACTCCTGGGACCAGCAGTACTCCTGGGATTAGCAGTTCCAGGCCCGAGAGTATCTCGTCTAGTTTTAACCTTCAGATCGTATCTCTGCGTGACGAGTTGATGTAGAGGATTACGGTGCAGACGCAAACACAAACGGACGATGTGATGCTCATATCATATTTTGAATCGATGGAAAGTAGCACCATGGAGCTGAGGGATCTGGATACATCGACAGAGCATAACATGACATTGCTGAACGAATCACAGTTGACCGTGGGCACTACACTATCGAGGATGTAGGCATCACATATTGAGATGAGCGAGCGACTGGAGACCATGGTCGCTTCACTATCGAGGTTACAGGCGTCACATCTTGAGATGGGCGAGCAAGTGGACCATAGTATTAAGAGGTTCTTATTATCATGGATACTTGCGATGCTCGACTGACAGAGTTAGAGCATCTACGTCCTTCTGGTCCTCCTGCATGGAATTTCGTGATGCGTACACATGAGCAGTTTGATGTGCTATATATTATCTCAAATTTGACACGGTTCCTTCTCCTGATCAGTAGTAGTTTTTTTGACATGTGTTTATTGGCCCATTCATGGGAGTTTATACTTATTACTTGTACACTTTTATTATGTGACTTATTTGTACATTTTTATTATGTGACTGAATATTTTTGACTACATTCGGGCCTTAGAGTCATCTTTTTACTAATTTTTTCATCATTGTTGTTGTGTGATGGTATCGGTGTTGAGTATTCCATGAGATATTGCAGGCAAACCCAAAAAATTCAATGGAGGGTTGCTACGGGTCTGTCAATTTATTTGAAATGTGATATTGCAGGCATGTTATACTGTAATATTGCAGGCATTCATTTATTTCAGTTTTTTATTTTTCAATATTAGCGACGTTTAGCAAAGTATAGTGACGTTCTGTGACGTCCTTACGCTTCGCTATTGACATCGCTAAATTGTCTCATGGCGTTGTTGATCGTCACTACACGTTATTAAATATTGCTAACATGGCAATTTTGGCCATGTCAGCTATTCGTCGCTGATTCTATTACAGGTCATCGCTAAATTTAACGACAATTACCGACCAAATTTCAGCGTCACAAATTTGGTGACATACGACACTAAGAGCCGCCATTTTTATAATTTGGTAACGTCGCTAAATTACGTCGCTAGAGGGACATTTTTCGACGTTGTTTTGATCAGCGACTAGATTTTTTGTGACTAAGTCTAAACGTCGCTAAATACGTCACAACTCGGTATTAGCGACATATTTTTGACATTTGACGATGCTTTACTACGTCACTAATTTACCTTATTCTGGTAGTAGGAGTTAGATTAATGAGGCGCATCATTATGGAGTATGGAGCATAATCTCTAGGGCGCATGAAGCAGATTTTCTATGCTTCTACAAGATCCCCTTCAAAGTTTTTGAACAAAGTTTTTAAAAGTTCAAAATACTTTGAATAGAAGCATAGAGAACATGGGTGGAGGAATTATTTTGGTACGCATGTGAGGCATCCATATATATGGTGCATCTGCGGAGTATTCTTCCTTTTGGCGCAGCGCATTGTTTGTCGCATCTGGGTACTAGGCGCATGGGATAGCTTGGCTTCCAAGCGCATAGACTGGTTGGTCTTATTAACAGTTAGGCGCATCAGAGCTAGGCACATCTAACTGTCACTCAGTTAGGCACATAGGGTTACTTGGCTGCTTGACTGACTATTAAGTCAACGGTGCTTCGTATCTGAGGGGGAGGCTTACTTTTCGAAGCATCGACCGTCGTGAGTACCACCCTCCTATATATATTCCTCGGTTTTGAGAGATAGAGGGACTCCTCTAGCTGTTTCTTTTGCAATTTTTCTTTTCTTTTGACTCCTTCTTGCTCCCATCAACCTTGTTCTATCTCCATGGCTCCCAAAGCACATGGAATGGCAAAGGGAAGGCCACATTGTTAAAAACTATGGCCGAATCAATCATCGAGGAATCAGAATACGTCAACGTGTGAGGGGATATGAAAGACAAGGCGTTGTGACCCTTCGGGCCCTTTTTCCTTCATTCAATTTTTTTTCTTTCTTTTTAGGGTCTGCTGCATGGATGGGTCCTACCCCATTGGAAGCATATGCGGACTCATCACTGTTGTGGCGCATGAACTTAGCTTTTTAGCTTTGTCTTGTAGATACGTCGTTATCTCACTACTTTTCACTCATGGATATAACCGTCTTTGGACGCCTGTCATAAAGCATGTGTCAAAATACTACATGTATCCATTACTCGTACTTCGTGAGGAACGCTCAGTTTTGACAATGATGTGCCATTCCTTCATGATTCGAGGTTGATAATGCACCGAGTGGCAGACGCGAGCATGTCTAATCAATGTACGCCTACTTTAGTTTATGCATCTGGATTCTGATGTCCTGCTTGGTTTGCTCCTGTAGTCTTAATTACAGTGCCTTCAATGGGTGAAATTCTTTTTGGTCAAGCCTTGAGTATGCTTGGCTTGGACTTCATCAAGGAAGTTGTCAATCCGGCCAAGAATCTTATTTCAGCAGGTCAACCTACATCAAGGATGGACCTCATTGCTGAGCTGGGTTATACCTATCTTCAGCGCCTGATGGACCCTAGGAAGATTTTCGTGGCTGCCGGTTCTGAAGAATACTTTCTGAAACCCCAATTTTTATTTGGCAATGGCTTGATTGCCCAAGAGATTACGCAACTGAAGTTTAAGGAGGAGTGATACTTTGAGGCCCATAACGTGAAGACGTATATCCCCAAGATCAAGAGTCATCTTCCACTTTCATAATTCACGTATTTAGCTTCCAAAAGGAACATGAACTGGAAGCTTACTCCTTCTCAGGGTGGCATGCTATCCAGTCACTTTAAGCTTTTGACGAGTACTCCTCAAAGGGATACTTTTGGATTTGCAAGGGACGGGCCGTCCTACTCCTTATGGGTGATACGTCCCGGCAACTTAGTGAATTGGCCCCGGACCTTTAGGTCTTTGGAGCTTCGACTTTTGCCAATCAAATTTTGGAACACGATCTTTCCTACCCGCCTGGTTCTACTCCCGGGACCAGCTGGACTCATATTGAACAAGAGTGGATAGGCCTGACCTCATGGATTCTCACCACCTATGAGGTAGATTTGAAGAATCTTGGGTTGTACTATACTTTGAGGGCCACTCGTACGGGGTATGAGTGAACCATGACATGTTCTTCACCTTGATAGAGATGTATAATTGTGATTCGGGGACATTCTTTACGCCTAAAGGGGAAATGCCCGTGGTCCTCCCAAAGATACACGTGGTCTCTCAGCTCCCATGGGGCATTGAGCCATACAAGGAGTACACTCCTTGTAACGAGGAGCTTAAAACTTTGGAGGTGAGCCACCCTGAAATGATGGCCGTGTACAATGAATTGTTGTGCCCCCATCAAGTAGGCCATTGCTAGGACAAGATGGGGGCTTCTCCCCATGCTACCATCTGGAAGCGGTACCTCTTCCCAAAGCCTAAGGCTGGAGAAGCGAGCGGACATCTCTCTACTCGCCAAGCTTCTTCCCAGAAAGAGATAGAGGATTTAATAGCCTCCACGAATGAGAAGAACCCCACGGTGGACGACAAAAGGGAAGCCAAGTTCTAAAATTTTCTCTTTTTCATTCATGACTTGTTTAACTTGTCGTCGAAATCGACGCTTGCCGGCTATTTGATGATATGGCTGCGTAACTATGTCTTCCTTGGTGGCTCTGGTTCTCTGGAATGAGTTAGTAGGAATTTAATTTTTTTAGCCGTAAAACTCGTCTTCGGTCATAGGCTTGCCCTCCTCCCTGCAATGGCCTGTAACATCCATCGTGGGCTACGAGAGTTCGTAGAAAATTTGACACCGAAAGGGGGAAACAAGGGTGACTTCCCTCGAGTAGAGCTACCCTAACACTATTTGATGGGTTGGGTTGGTTGATTCTATACCATCCTACTATAATGCACCTCGGTACACATGAGGACGTCGAGAATGGGGACGCGTTCCTCTGACGTTACCACAGAGGGGATTGGGTACATTCAGGAATACCTGCTCATTGTAGGGCGTTAGGCTTTTTGGATAGTTATAACTTCTTTGTGGTTCCCCCATATTATGCGGGCTTTACGGAGAATGAAGATCTCGAGGATGTCGGTACCGGGTCTTCTGGCTTGCTGAGGCAAGCCTTCTATTGGCTGTTGTCGATTCGGCCTTCTTACCTTGTGTATCAGAACAGGGATAGGGTCTACCTGGTGCCATACCTCCCGAGCCATTTCTCTTATCAATTTGGCTACAGTCAACTGTTGTTGTGTACCGCAAGCTTTAGCTTGGGTTATGTGGGAAGTTTACTTGATGGTGCCCGGGCTTGGCAGTATTACAACGCTGGCTGTACCGGAGCACGTTTCACCACACCCTTAAAGCGGCCTATGAATCGTATCTTGTATGCGGTTACGAGATTCTACTGTTCTATGAACAATTTATCCTCGGGCTATGATCGGAAGCGGAGCTTTTTTGTCAGGACTAAGCTGGATGTCTCACGAACTATTAAGAGGCATCCCACTATTCTGGTAGCCACAGAGTCCGAACCCGGAGAAGAAGCCAACCGAAAGAAACGTCTGTATTCTCTTTGAAACAACAACCTTCTTTACTCTCTTCAATGAAGCCTTTGTCCTTGAAGAGGATAAAGAAGGCTGTTGTTTCCATGGGGACGAGTCTAGTATAACCTACCCCTCGGCTTCGTAAGGGAGCTGGGGGCATACTTTGGTATTAGTGTTATTTCCCATCTTTTCCTTTTATTTTACTTGACTATTATGCGTGATTGACCTCTCTTTTGCGTTTGTGTAGGAGGCACTTGCCGCGGCTGGGCCTGTTGAGCTGGGCTTGAGCAAGGCTCCTCCTTTCTTAGTTGAAGAGGCAGAAGTGATATTTGATCCTCTTGAGGCATCTTTGATTGAGGATCCTGCCATTGGCGGCCCTACCCTTTATGAACCTATCCCTTAAGTGCCCCTAGCCAGGAATTTCAATGACTAGGATAACCCGTTAGAAGTGGATGTCCAAACAGATGATAGACGCCCGCTTGACTTGGAGGGTGAAGATTTTTCTAATATGATAGCTGCTTATGATACCGGGGCCAAACTCCTATTGCGATCTCATGCTTCGGGTACGTTTCCCTTAGGCCAGCCTACCAGTGATCCATTTTCTCTTTATTTTATTGCCCTTCTCGAGAAGGTGACTCAGATTATGACACCCTTTGTTGACATTTCTCGGGTGGACTCCTTTAGTGGAGAGGGAAGTGGAACTGCGGTAGAGAAGGAGCCTTTCGCTTCTTTGCAGGCATTAGCCCCAGCACTAGTGGAGGCAGTGCCAGAACTTGGAGAGAATGAGACCCTGGCTGCGGAGGAGCTCATAGCAGGAGATGCTCCTCTGGGGGTCGGTACATGAAGGATGCCTTCTCCTCCTATACCTACAGAAAGTCCTACTCCAGTAGTGAAGGAATCACCGGATACTGGGGTGCTAGAGGAAGTCCGGGTCACCGGAGGGTTCGTCCACGAGTCAAGTTGTTCAGCAACTGCCAAGGTGACAGTCGTACAAACATTTGGAGGGTCATCGAGGATAATCGAATAGGCTTTGGCTCCCCCAGTAAGTAGGAGAGTAAGCATTCCACTCTTTTCTTGTGAAATTATTTCTTGGTTACTGATTTTTTGTTCATTTATTATAACAGTTATCCCTGCATCAGTTTAGAGTTTATAGGTTCCACCATCCCTGAATCCTCTTTCTTTGGCTGATGCGGAGGACTACACCTCCTTCCATGTGGAGTCCTTCTTCCGTATTCTGATGCGGGGGTGTCAGGTGTCTTAGAAAGGAACTGGCCTTTAACCCAAACCAAATCTTCGACATTGTCTCTGATAGAACTGATCTAAAAGTGCCTTAGTATAAGGTGAAGGAAGATATTCTGGAAGCGCAGGTAGAGGAGCTTGAGACTCGTCTCACTGAGTTAAAGTCACTTGACGACAATGATCTCGAAATTCTTGTTGTTGAAGAGAAAGATCACCTGATTGCCGCCATAGCTAGGGAGATGTCAGATTACCCCTTTCGCAAGGAGATTCTCGATCGTGAAGAGGCGGAAGCAAGTGCCAAAGATTTGGGGTTCGCCACAGCCAGATAGACTCGTTCTTGTAGCAAGGAGGTGTTGTCCAAGCATCTAACGAACGTGCGGGCACAGATCAGACAACTTCAAGTAGAGGAGGCCAAACTAGACTTTGATGCTCGTTGCACGATAAAGGAAGAACTCACTCTTGCTGAACATGCTGATGCCAATGCTCGGTACATTGCATACGTGAGGATTCAGAGGAAAGATTTAGAAGTCGAGCATGAAAGGCTAGCCATTTTTCAGGATAAGGGTGTACTTCGGCAAGAGGTTGAATGTCGAGCCATAGAGGGGGGCCTTATTAAGGCAGATCGGCTGAGGTGTCGGATTGATGAACTGTGTGTTGACGCCGACGGACACCAAAATCAATAGTTTTTCTTTCTTTTTCTTGTACTTTTCCTTTTCTGCGGCCTTAACATTACCTTTGATGTGGTTCCCTTATTTTTAGAAGATTTAATACAATCTTGTAATATCTTTTTGGGGATATATGAGTGTACCTATTATTTGTGGTGTACCTGGGAACAATAATAATTTTGGCAGGAATTCGATCAGAGGTTACATGTTTTCGTGGACTAATCACCGCTGGCGTAGTTGTGATGGAGTACGGATGATTAGGTTAGGTGGTTTCCTAGGTTGGAGATGGGAAGCTTTGAGGTAAGAAATGTGGTTCAGAGATAATATGGATGTGAACTCACAATTTTGGGGTAAAGTTTACTCAGAGGTAATATGTGTTACGCCCGATTCCGTGAAATCGATATTCGTCCCCCGGGCGTGACCGCCGTGCGGGCCTAGGTTGCGCACCGCACAAGGCTCAGTATTTTTTTGTTTTGCATAGCGAGCACATATTCAGAGTACGCAGATAATTGAAACACAGATTGAAACATAGAAAAGTTCTCTTTTATTGATAATATGAACATCTATTACAAACTCCTTGAACTGAGTCATAAGGATTGCCTCCATGGGCTTACAAAAGTGTTGACACAAAATGAGATAGTAGTCCTGTACATGACATCCTTTACTAAACTCAAAATATAAGACCTTGGGTCGGAACGATGGCTTTGCCACGAAGCTGCATACTTGCTCGGTGGCTAGCTTCTTCTTCAAAATGCTTTTTTTTCGAAATGCTTCAAAAGGTGGCACGGTCAAGGCGTGCCTACAGCTGGACTGGATTGGGGGTTTGTCTCCCGCTCCTTGCTTGGTTCTCCTTAGCACGGGGAACGTATTTCAATGAGGGTCAGTACATCAAAACGTACTGGTGAAGGAAAGCTAACCCAACTATACTAATCAACACGTTGTTTTAATGAAGCATGGATATTTATTGTGGGTTTCTATCTTGCCTTAGTTCATTTTACAGCAAGAAATAGATATAGAAATCATTGAAATAACCCGCCACCGTTCGGTGACATTTACCTACCCATCTGAACCACCTGCATAATACTTACCTTGCCTTCCCTGCCAAGAAGACACAAGTTAGTAGCAACAGGTTTAAATATACAAGGGGATCACTGGCTTATTGCCATAATGGACGAGCTAGTCTCAGTACGAAATGTCGTGCGACGCATATTCAGGGCGTCCCAGGGCATTCTGTCCTATAGCAGGCGACTATCATGAGTTCCGTCCGGATCGGATCGGTGCCGGTGCCCCAGCGACCGTCCGCAGGAACCGAGACCTTGTGCACAAGTTGTCCGTGATCAACGCAGTACACTAAGTTAGAAATCGAGGAAAATTATGGCATATCAGGAGCAGGGCAGTACAGGGCAAGATTTACTTTTGCATAGCCTTTCTGTTCAGTTTAGGGCATTCAAGAAGAGTTCTATACATAGCACAATTTAAGGAGAAATATGTATTCTAACTTGTATTTATGCATATAATGAATAATTCAAATGAGCAAGCATGTAAGTAAGTAACCGTGCACAAGTTTCATTGACAAGCAATAGATCCAAGTCTATTCCCTTATTATCTTGATATCTTTTAGTTATTACTTGGTATCGTTTGATTGGGGCAAGCATGAATACAAGATTCAAATGTGAAGACTAGCAAGAAGGGCTAGTTAATCGGGATGGTAGACACTCACTTAGTAGTTGGAAGGAAGAAGGAAAGAAGTGCCTTAGGAGTCCGTTCGAGCGGCGCCTACTGCTGGATCACCTGCATTGTCATGAACAGCTGATCAATACCTCTTCCACTCTTTCCATTATCGGAATTGTAGTGCAGTTTGAAGAATGAAAACAATGAAATCCATCGAAACCGTTCAAGAAATCTCAAGCAAATCCGAAAACCAACACAAAGTACGAAAGCAACAAGCGATAGCGAAACCTAGGCAACAAAAGATGCAGCGGAGAGGTCCCTCCTGACTCTGCCGCTAAGTCGATCCCGGGGGCACGGTCTACTGAATATGGGAATCAATTCCGAAGAAGCAAATCCATAAAGAGGATGGGTTCTTGTTTCAATCTATCCCGATCGAACGATACCGTCTTGTATTTTTTAGCCGCGCTCCCCGAATAGGGGGAACGGGGCACCATATCCTACCCAACTAATTGGAAGTTTCGTCCCAAAACTTAAGGAATAGAACCTACCACTAGAAAATAATGAGGGGAACTTTTCCCTCATCTCTGATTCAAGCTCCCAAGTAGATTCTTCGACAGAGTGATTCCGCCAAAGCACGCGCACTAGAGGAACCGAACGAGTCTGAAGCAGCTTTTCTTTCCTATCCAAAATTTGCACAGGTTGTTCAATATACGTCAAGTCGGGCTGAAGGTTCAGTTATTCCAGGTCTACCACGTGGCTTGGATCGTACACGTATTTCCTAAGTTGAGAAACATGGAATATATCATGTACGTCGGATAGGGATGGTGGTAGTGCAATCTGATAAGCAACTGAGGCAACCCGCTTTAGTATTTTGAACGGACCGACAAATCTCGGACTTAGCTTTCCCTTCGCTCCGAACCTGCTGACTCCTCGCATGGGCGAGACCTTGAGGAATACCCGGTCGCCTACTAGGAACTCTAGTGGTCTTCGATGTATATCCGCATAGCTCTTTTGACGGCTTTGAGCTACCTTTAATCTTTTTCGAATCAATCAAACTTTCTGGACAGTCTGCTCCACGAGCTCGGGGCCAAGTATCTGCCGTTCACCAACTTCGTCCCAGCAGATCGAAGATCGACACTTTCGCCCGTATAACGCCTTATACGGCGCCATCTGTATGCTTGATTGATAACTATTGTTGTAAGCAAATTCGACTAAAGGTAGATGAAGGTCCCAACTAGTCTTCAAGTCCAAGGCGCAGAGTCGCAGCATGTCTTCGAGGATCTGGTTGACACGTTCTGTTTGGCCGTCGGTCTGTGGATGGTAGGCGGAGCTGAACTTCAACTTCGTCCCCATTGCTGACTGCAGGCTTCCCCAGAAACGCGATATGAATCGACCATCTCGATCGGAGACTATAGATACGGGTACGCCATGGAGCCGAATGATTTCGTTGAGATATATCTGAGCCAGGCGGTCGGTACTCCAAGTAGACTTGATAGGGAGAAAGTGAGCTGACTTGGTGAGTCGATCGACGATAACCCAGACTGCATCATGTCCCCGTTACGTCCTTGGCAAGCCAACAATAAAACCTATCGTTATATGATCCCATTTCTACTCCAGAATAGCAAGGCTCTGAAGCTCTCCGCCTGGTTTCTGGTGTTCGGCCTTTACTCTCTGACAAGCCATGCAATGCGACACGAACTGCGCCACATCCCGTTTCAAGATGTGCCACCAAAACGTCGTACGAAGATCCCGATACATCTTTGTGCTACCCGGATGGGAAGTATAACTAGCATAATGGGCCTCCGTGAGTATCTCGTTTCTGAGGGCCGCGTCGTTTGGAACGCACAGTCTTTCCTTCACTCGAAGCATCTTGTCCGTGCCTACCGTAAAGTTGGACGCCTTTCCTGCTGAGATAAGGGCATGCATCTTTTGCAGGAACGGGTCATCCTTCTGAGTAGCCTTCACTTTATGTAACAAGTCAGGTTCGAGGCGCAGTTGTGCTACTTGCGCCCACTTTTTGTATCTAATTTTCAGTGTAATGCCCAGTGATTCAAGATCTCGGCGCAGCCTATCATCAATAGCCAAACTCCCTACGAACACTCGACTCAATGCGTCCGCTACTACGTTTCCCTTTCCAGGCGTATATCTGATCATGAGATCGAAGTTGCTTAGGAGTTCAAGCCATCGCCGCTGCCGAAGATTCAAATCCTTTTGAGTGCACAGGTATTTCAAGCTTTTATGGTCCGTGTAGATTTCACACGGCACACCATAAAGGTAGTGGCGCCACAGCTTCAGCACAAATACTACTGCAGCCAATTCTAAATCATGCGTCGGATAATTCTTCTCGTGAGGCTTTAGATGTCTCGATGCATAGGCTACCACTTTATCTCATTGCATCAGGACACATCCTAGTCCCTTACCTGATACATCACTGTATATTTTAAAATCATCCGGTCCGTTCGACAAAGTAAGAATTGGTACAGAGACGAGGCGCTGCTTTAACTCCGTAAATGAAGCTTCACAGTCGTCTGTCCAAGTAAACTTTGCACCCTTCCGTGTGAGCTGAGTCAAGGGCGAAGCAACTCTAGCAAAATTCTGTATAAACCTGCGGTAGTACCCTGCCAGTCCAAGAAAACTTCGGATATCGCTAGCTGACTCCGGACGTTTCCATTGTGTAATAGCTTCTACCTTCTTCGGATTAACTGAAATGCCTTCCGAAGAGATGACATGCCCCAAAAAGATATACTGTCTAGCCAAAACTCATATTTACTTAATTTTGCATACAACTTGTTGTCTCGAAGGGTTTGCAGCACCATCCGCAGGTGTCCTGCGTGCTCATCCCTAGTCTTCGAGTACACCAAGATATTATCGATAAAAACCATCACGAATTTATCGATGAAGGGCCTAAATACACGGTTCATCAAATCCATGAATGCAGCAGGCGCATTCATCAGTCCAAACGGCATCACTGTGAATTCGTAATGTCCGTATCGGATCCGAAAGGCAGTCTTTGGCGTGTCTTTGGGCTTAATCTTCAGCTTATGGTAACCTGAGCGAAGATCGACCATAGAAAACACTGCTGCCCCCTGTAGCTGATCAAACAAGTCGTCTATCCGTGGCAGAGGATATTTGTTTCTGATTGTGACTTTATTCAATTCTCGATAGTCTATGTAGAGACGTAGCGTTCCGTCCTTCTTCTTCACGAAGAGCACAAGCGCACCCCAAGGAGACACGCTCGGACGGATGAACCTACGATCAAGTAATTCCTGGAGCTGGTATTTCAATTCTATCAGTTCTGTAGGGGCCATTCTGTACGGAGGTTTTGATATAGGCTGTGTATTTGGAAATGTATCGATAGTGAATTCAATCTCTCGGGCTGGCGGCATGCCGGGTAGTTCGCTCGAAAACACATCGGGGAACTCCGCCTCAACGGAAGTAGACTCGACGTTTGCATAGTCCTGCCGTGTGTCCCGAACCGACGCTAGGAATCCCTCGCAGCCTGTGTGGAACATTCGCCGAGCAGATTTTGCTGAAATCACCATGCAGGCCCTGGTCGCATCTGTCGCTGGACTATTGGTGTAATAGAACACGGCTTCTCCGGGCAGACGAAAAATGACTCGCTTTTCTGCACATTTAATAGTTGCCGCGCACACGCCGAGCCAATCCATTTCCAAAATGATATCATAGTCCCGAACGTCTAGAACTAAGACATCGAGCGACAGCTTCTTTTCTCCAATACAGATATAACCACCTTGGCAGACTGAACGAACATGTATTTTCATACCGGAGGGGGTGCTAACACGTAAATCTAGGTGCAACAGAGTCATTTTTATATTATTCTCCACGGCAAAATTTGTGGAAATAAAACTATGCGTTGTACCTGAATTAAATAGAACACGAGCAGGTATATTATTGAAAAGCAAAGTACCTGACACGACGGTATCTGAAGCTAGAGCTTCTTCCCGTGTCATGGTATAGACCCGTCCTTGAGCTTGATTATACCCTTGTTGAGGCGCAGCTCGGTTGGCCTGAGGTGCAGGCGCTTGAGTTTGTTGTTGAGGTGGGGAGAGAGGACAGCTGCTAATTTGATGGTTTGGATCGCCGCAACGGAGGCAAGTCCCAAGCTTGCGACGACAATCTTTTTCGATATGCCCTGGCTTCCTGCAGAAGTTGCAGGTCTTGTTGGTGTCTCCACGCTGTTTATCGCCATTATTTTGACGCTTTGCAGCATTGTTTCCTCTATCTTTGCCTTGGCGTTTGTGATTGGAAGTTTGTACAGCGCCGGCAGCAACGTGAGGATACTGCGGTTCGAGGGAGAGGGCATGGTTTAAGACTTCCCTCATCGTCTGATACTGTAGAATGACTACGTGCCCATGGATGCCAGGACGTAGCCTTCCCTCGAATCGTCTGGCACGACTCGCTGCATCCGGTAGATAGGCACTAGCAAATTTGGCCAGTTTGTTGAATTCTGCCGAGTATTGCTTAACCGTCATGCTGCCCTGCCGTAGTTGTACAAACTCATTTTCTCGCTGACGGCGTACAGGCGAGGGTATAAACTCCTCCTCAAACACGGCACAAAAAGTTGTCCACGCGATCGCCTCCTCTCCATGGCCAAGTTGAAGAGATCGTCGATGCACGTCCCAACAGTCGTGCGCATTGAGGCGAAGCTGTAGTTGGGCACAGGTGACGCACTTGTCTTCCGGCACTTCCAGAAGAGAAAAATGATCTTCAAGCTCGGCGAGCCAATCTAGGGCCACGATTGGGTCCTCAGTCCCGTTAAATGGCGTGTTGCAGACCTTCTTGAAGTTACCAAAGGTGAAGGCAGTCACTTCCCTCGTCCTTGGCACTAGCGGAGTCTCTACTTCAAGGATTGGTTGTTCCACCGGAGTCGCTACCGTTGATGCGGACTGGTTGGAGGCCATAGTCTGAACAAGCTGCTGTAGGGTATCTACCTGCTTTTGTTGGACTGAGAGCCGGGCCTCTAGATTGCTCTCGAACTTGGCTTGGCGGGCATCATCTCTCTGTCGTTGTGCTTCTAACATTTGCATCACTTGTTAAAGCGGGTCTGCTCGAGACATGCCCCATTGGCTTCGAGAGCTTCCTGATGTTCCGGAGCTACTCTCCTGATCCTGTGTCTCGCCTGGTGCTAGCGCAGATGGTTGCGCTTGTGTCATTCCTTGAAAAGAAGGTAAGTTACATCAGGATCATAAGGTATTATGGACTTATTGCATGAATGTATCTTATTTTGGCCTTAACGAGTTTAGGAGTTCGCACAGGGATTTATCGTTAAGGGAACCTTTCCAGTTCAAGAGTCAAAGGAACTTTGAAGCTGTGCTCTGATACCAACATGTCATGCCCCAATTCCGTGGAATCGATATTCGTCCCCTGGACGTGACCGCCGTGCGGGCCTAGGTTGCGTACCGCACAAGGCTCAGTATTTTTTTATTTTGCATAGCGAGCACATATTCAGAGTACGCAGATAATTGAAACGCAGATTGAAACATGGAAAAGTTCTCTTTTATTGATAATATGAACATCTATTACAAACTCCATGAACTGAGTCATAAGGATTGCCTCCATGGGCTTACAAAAGTGTTGACACAAAATGAGATAGCAGTCCTGTACATTACATCCTTTACTAAACTAAAAATATAAGACCTTGGGTCGGAACGACGGCTTTGCCATGAAGCTGCATACTTGCTCGGTGGCTAGCTTCTTCTTCAAAATGCTTCTTCTTCAAAATGCTTCAAAAGGTGGCACGGTCAAGGCATGCCTACAGCTGGACTGGTTGGGGGTTTGTCTCCTGCTCCTCGCTTGGTTCTCCTTAGCGCGGGAAACCTGTTTCAACGAGGGTCAGTACATCAAAATGTACCGGTGAAGGCAAGCTAAGCCAACTATACTAATCAACACATTGTTTTAATGAAGCATGTATATTTATTGTGGGTTTCTATCTTGCCTTAGTTTATTTTACAGCATGAAATAGATATAGAAATCATTGAAATAACCCGCCACCGTTCGGTGACATTTACCTGCCCGTCTGAACCACCTGCATAATACTTACCTTGCCTTCCCTGCTAAGAAGACACAAGTTAGTAGCAACAGGTTTAAATATACAAGGGGATCACTGGCACGTTGCCATAGTGGACGGGCTAGTCTCAATACGAAATGTCATGCTACGCATATTCAGGGCGTCCCAGGGTATTCCGTCCTATAGCAGGCGACTATCATGAGTTCCGTCCGGATCGGATCGGTGCCGGTGCCCCAGTGACCGTCGCAGGAACCGAGACCTTGTGCACAAGTTGTCCGTGATCAACGCAGTACACTAAGTTAGAAATTGAGGCAAATTAGGGCATATCAAGAGCAGGGCAGTACAGGGCAAGATTTACTTTTGCATAGCCTTCATGTTCAGTTTATGGCATTCAAGAAGAGTTCTATACATAGCACAATTTAGGGAGAAATATGTATTCTAACTTGTATTTATGCATATGATGAACAATTCAAACGAGCAAGCATGTAAGTAAGTAACCGTGCACAAGTTTCATTGACAAGCAATTGATCCAAGTCTATTCCCTTATTATCTTGATATCTTTTAGTTATTACTTGGTATCGTTTGATCAGGGCAAGCACGAATACAAGATTCAGATATGAAGACTAGCAAGAAGGGCTAGCTAATCGGGATGGTAGCCACTCACTTAGTAGTTGGAAGGAAGAAGGAAAGAAGTGCCTTAGGAATCCGTTCGAGCGGCACCTACTACTGGATCACCTGTATTGTCATGAACAGCTGATCAATACCTCTTCCACTCTTTCCATTATCGGAATTGAAGTGCAGTTCGAAGAACGAAAACAATGAAATCCATCAAAACCGTTCAAGAAATCTCAAGCAAATCCAAAAACCAACTCAAAGCACGAAAGCAACAAGCGATAGCGAAACCTAGGCAACAAAAGATGCAGCGGAGAGGTCCCTCCTGACTCTGTCGCTAAGTCGATCCCGGGGGCACGGTCCACTGAATATAGAAAATGATTGTTTCGGATAATAAACAAAAAAGATAATATATGGAAAACGAGGTCTTATACGAAAACCCGTCCTTCTTTTATGTTTACAAACAAGATTGTACAATTTAATCCTATACGAGGATGACCAAGTATAATTTATTTAATCTGGGTAAATATTGCTATAGGTGTCTGATCTGCAGTCGATCACTTTAGCCCTTGGACCACACGATGTTGAAGAAGTGTCGTAAAAGACAGAAAGCAGCTTCGAAGGTTGCTAAAGAGGGTGGATGCTTCGATGCCAAAATCGTCGATCCCTTCTCTTTGCCTGAGCTCCGGATTCTTCTCTCTCTCTTGATCGTTTGACCTTTGATCTTTGTGACCGTTGGATCTGATACTGGATTTCTTGATCAATTTTTCTGACCTTTTCCTTTGTTGATAGAGGTCTTTATTTATAGAGCTTTTAGTGACAGTGACCACACAGTCGGCGTAGAAACCGAGTAGTAAAAAATACAGTACCCTTTTACACGATGGTTTAAAATAACCAATGCCTGCGTATAGATGACCTTTTGAGTGAGCATGTGACGCGTGTCCAACTGAGGGACAAACGCGTATATCTTCTGCGAAGACCACAGCGTAGAAGCCACGTAGGTAGTTATCCCTTGTGTAGAAGAGGTTGGCGTAGAAGCCAATGACTGTCACCATGGAGTAGAAGCCAAATAGGCATAGAAGCCAAGTAGGCGTAGAAGCCGAGTGGTCATAGAGGCCGAGTGGGCATAGAAGCCGAACAGGCGTAGAAGTCGAGTGGGCATAGAAGCCGAACAGGCGTAGAAGCCGAGTGGGCATAGAAGCCGAATGATGTGGATGATTTAGCCAAAATTACGGCTCTTGGAGATATAATGAAATCCCTTGCATTAAATGCAGAGATCTGCCCCCATCCTGCGCATTAAATGCAGAGGCTTGTCTTTAAGATTTGCTATCATTCCGTATATTAAATGCAGATACATGCCTCGAATTCTGTACGAAGAGTGACTGCTGACGTGGCTGTCTGTTTGCCTTCTGCGGAGCGTAAGAAGCTCATGTTTGCCTGTGTAAAACTGGGCAGCGTATTCCCTTATATACGTAAGAGTAGTTTACGCAAAGGGGATGTCACTAAACGATGGTTTGATGACATTTAATCAAATCTCCTATATTAAATGCGGAGATCCGCCATTATCCTACTCATTAAATGAGGAGGCATGTTTTGAAGGTCTGCCACCCTTCTGTGCATCAGGTACAGAGACGTGCCTTGGGCATCTGTCAGTATTCGGCACTTTAAATGCAGAGACGTGTCTCGAGAAACTGTCACCGCTCTGCGCATTAAATACAGAGACGTGTCTCGAGCCCTGTACGAAGTGCAGCTTTTGACATGGCAGGCTGTTTGTCTTCTATGGAGCGTAAACAGCTCACATCTGCCTGTGTAAAACTAGACAGCGTATTCTTTCGTATGTGTAAAAGTGGTTTACGCAAAGGAAATGACAGTAAATGACAGCCTGGGTTGCAGTGCCGCGCCATCATTATACCCGTCGCCTTGGTAGTCGTTCAGTACTCTTTGTCTGGAGTCCAGACGTCAGATTTATTGCATGATTTGATAGGTTTATTTCGAAGAATACGAAGCGTTCCTCGTATACTTCAATACTGCATTGAAAGCGGATGAGTTTTTACGCCATAAAGGCGATGAAGCACCCTGTTTATGCCAAAGCAGCCTGGATATACTGTATTACGCGGATGGTCCTTGAGCCAATATTTTTACACTGTGCTCAGCGGAAAAGCTCTGTTGCACGTTTGACGTCTCTGAGGTCCTCTGTTTATGCTGCCCTGCATCAATATGCTGCGTATAGCTATCCAGCATATTTTTTATGCTTCTACAAGACCCCCTTCAAAGCTTTTAAATTCCTCATAATTTAAAACGCTTTGAATGAAGCATGAACCATTCCTCGTAACTCGAAACACTCTGAGCGGATCCTGAAACGGTCAAGCCTGAAACATTCTTTCATGGATGACTTTATGGCGGAGTTATTGGGGATCGGTGATCTCTTTCGCCTATAAAAAGGCTGAGGAGTTGTCCTGTCTTCCCACACTTCCTTCACCACACAGAGATGATGGCCGGAGTTCTTCGGGTCGACTTGAGGAAGAAGGAGATCATGTTCTTCCAGCATGTAAGGAGCCGAAAAAGATGGCGTCTTCGAGCAAATGTCCTCTGCAACGATGGGTCATGGAAGGATATCATAGCCTCCCTTGCTCGGGATAATCAGCAACTTTGTATGGTGGTTCTTCGGGAGAGAGGAAGGGTTGTATTTCACCATGCCGCTTGCAAGCGGTACCTTCTTCCGTTACCTCCGTGGATGAGAGCAGATAGACTAGCTCTGTCCAGGATTGAGTTGAGTAAAATATCTTAACTCAATCTATCACGGCGTTGGCTGTAGGAAAGCAGATTTACTCTGCTTTTCTTCTGTTGGAGGATGGGTCTATGCCTAGTTTTGTATCCTCCTGCCATTGGCCAATATGTCAGTCAGTTTGCGGTTACTGACTGACTGCTGGAGAAGATGGATGAAGAATATTGCCCATGCGAGAACCTGGCAGAACAGATTCTGGGCGCGATCTTTAGACGACGACGAGGAAGTCCTTTGTAGACGGGATTTTCCTCATATGTAATCATTAAAATAAAGAAAACCCTTTTAGACTGGATTTTTCTCATATGTAATCATGATTTCAATCTTTAATAAAAATTGTCTTCTACTTTGCATATGATCATCTTGCCATACTTTGCTGTGAAGTCTTAATATGTGTAGCTTCGACACGTCTGATTCTTTACGCCGACTCTGTTAGAAAGAGTGCTAGGTCCTGTCCTGTCATTTACGTATAACTAAGGATGCGCAGAAAGCCGCTTTTGCAGTCGAGTGTTCGAACTGTCCTGCATTTAGGAACCGCTTAGAATTCTGAACTGTTTTTTACTTCTGATAAACAGAATTTTTGGTCAGATCGTCGTCTTCAAGAGTGATTTCCGAAAATCCCTTGGAACCGGGCGAGAACTGGCTGTCAAAAACTGAGTTGCCATCTTGAACTATTTAGACGGAATATTCAGACTGGATTCTGGATGAACTTCGAATCGACCCATGAAGAATAGTAATTTTCAATGTTTGAACTCTATATGCCTTGGGTACTTGGAATATTTTGAGGTCAAGGAGGAGTATCTTCTGTGTGAACTCCTGCAATTGACTACTTTGAGAATTGTTCAGATGTACTGTACTGGCCTGCGCATCTTTCAGATGTGCGGAAAGTCATAGAGCGTGAAATAATAAGTTTGCAGCCTCTGAGCGTAAACTAAATGCCACCGAGCGTGAAATCATAGACTTGTAGTTCCTGAGCGTGAAGTCGTAGGTTTGTAGCCTTTCGAGCATAAAAGCTACCAAGCACAAAGGCATCCGGGCGTAAAACCATAGACTTATAGCCTGTGAACATAAAATTATCGATTTGTAGCCGTCGAGCGTAGAAAGCTCCTAGGTGCAGAACTATAGATTTGTTAGCTTCTGAAAAGAAAATCTTCCGAGCGTGAAGTCGTGGATCTGTTGCCTCCGAGCGTAAAAAGCCACCGAGCGTGAGATCGTAGATTCATAGCTGCTGAGCGTGAAGTCGTAGGTTTGTAGCCTCTCGAGCATAAAAGCTACCGAGCACAAAGGCATCCGGGCGTAAAACCATAGACTTATAGCCTGTGAGCGTAAAACCGTCGATCTGTAGCTATCGAGCGTAGAAAGCTCCTTAGCGTAAGAACTACGAATCTGCTTTGCGCGAAAACTTTTCGAATTCGCTGACTGTCCGCCTTCTCTGAGTAAATAGGCTGACGTAGTCCCCAATCATAACCAAATATTAAATGTGAGATTTGGTTCAGGATTCGAGGAGTCCATCCGAACTCTATATATACCCCAAATTTCTGAGAGAAAACTTTTCATCCGTCTTCTGTGAAAGAAAGCTTTCGACTATCCGAGTTCTCCTTCGTTTCTTCTCCGAGTCTTCGAAGTCTCCGGTAATGGCCACGAAACAATCCTCCTCCACTAAGGGAAAGAAGGTTGATTCTTCTTCTCGTTCTTCTGCTCAAGTGAGAGCGTCTTCGGTCGGTCAAGGCGAACTTTATCCTGAGCGAAGTCTCCCGCCGATGAATAGTGCACCCGGCCTTAAAGGTAGAGCATTTGGGACGAAAAAGAACGACTGTAAATCCTTCGCACACGTTGTACGTGAACGCGCTAAGTCGTCTTCTGTGTTGATAGCCTCTTTGAGGAAGATGATGCACAGAGACGTTTCATATTTTACGCCCACATTTCTAATGTGTCAGCGCAAAAACTCTATTTTTTTGCAGTCTGGCGTAAAAGCTTTGACTGTCGAAAGTTGGTGTATAAAATTTGAGTGTTACGCTTCTGGATGAAAATTTTGGCGCGATAACTCAATTTTATCAGACTGGCGTAAAGCACAGACTGTATACTGCCAGCCTTGAACTTTACGCTTTTAGGAAATGGATTCCAGCGTAATGGTCAAGTTTTTACGGTCTTGGCGTAAAGCACAGACTGTTGATTTTTGGCGTATGCTGCAAGATCTGTAATGTTTGGTTTATAGGAACTGATGTGTTTTTCTTGTACTCTTGCAGTTAACTTGCATGTGTCTCCGCTAGCCGATGTGATGGGTTCTGCCGCCAAGATGCTGCACTCCAACTATCTGGAGGATCTGTCACACGTGACATTTCCTATCTCCGGGCCCTAGTATCCCGAAGGAAGGGAAATTCTGATATCGGCTCAGGGCGAGCGAACGCTGCTGAACTTGATCAACGGAGAGCCCCTGACGTACATAGACGGGGATCAATACATAAGCCGACTTTCCTCTTCGGGGACATGATCGACAAGCAGTCCCAGACGAAGCCCAAGAAAGAACTTTGGGTTTTCTTTGCCGGGAGCTTGGTTTTGTATCTGCCCAAGATGCCGAGAGACTATCCCATCTCGGCGTTCTTTCTTTCACGCTACGCATCCCAGGAGGATTTAGTAGACGCTGACTCCCGATCTTCACGGCAGGCCGGGAAAGATCTTTCATCTGAAAGGAGCTGACCAGGGGTCGTTTGTCAGCCGCCTTCCGACAATGTGACAATGTTCAGGGGACTGTACCCGGGCAGTGTCCCGAGTGAAGATAGCTTGTTAATCCAACCGGTCCAATTATCGACTTTCTGTAATAATTTTATGGGGCACGGGGGAGTATACCCTAAGGTGAACCCTCGGTGCGGTGGGTGGATCACCCCTACAAACCTTCGATGGGCTCGCTTAGCTGATTGGGCCCTGAAGCATTTTCAGATCGAGTTGGAGAGCATTGGTCTGTTTGCAGCTGTGGGTGCTACCAGTGTTGGGGTGCCTCCTAACCCCAACCTGTTTTTGGCACGGATGGGGGGATATATTTCGCTCACCGGGACTTTCGCCACTCCATTGGGGGAGTTGGGATTGGCCCTCCATGAGATGGCAGAGATCTTGAGACTGCCGATGGGGGATACTCCGTATGAAGAGTATGTTCCTACGAACCGGGAGCTGGGGGATTCAGACCCTCGGGTAGTGGAAGTGTACCAGGAGCTGATGTGCCACTACCTCGCTTCCACCGCTTTTTATGGTGAGCCCTCAGATTTGGCTCACATCAATAAATGGACGTCCTACCTCTTCTTTCACCGGTCCAGGACTGCTAAGCCGGAGAAGGTATTGGAGGACAAGGATCAGCCTGTGAATCCTCTGAGCGTGCTTAATGCTCAGGTAGTTGACGATCTCATGGTAGACGCTGGGGCTCCGGACTCGATCCTCGACGAAGGGATAGGACAGTATCCTGTAGGCACTAAGGCCTATAGTTATTTGAGGTGCTGTCGCAGGCCTCTGTCCAGGGAAGCTCAACTGGCTAGCTTCCTCTCCATATGGCTGCGCCGACTGGTGGTACCCGGCATCGCATCTGCGGACCGTATTCACCACAACACGCTATGGCCTGCAGTGCGTCTGGTATTTGGGGCAAGATTGGGCTTGCTCCCTGCCATGGTGTACCGTATACAAGCTGGCCTGAGGGCCATGACTGACGGGCTGCTCGCCGATGAAACTCGGCATGATAGCTTTCCCAGGGTAGAATTACCATACCTGTATTTGATGGGATGGTTAATTCTTCATAACCCCAGGGTTATGTCTCCCAGCTCCGGCAGTAGTTCGGGGGCAAGTTTCTTGTTGAACTACCAGAAATCTTCCTGGAATATAGCCACGGTTCTAGACTGTCGGCGGGTGCTAGGCTTCAGTCACAGCTGGAAGCTTTTCTGCACTGTCCCCTCTGTACATCGCAATCAATCGGGGATTAGGCTTGAGGATTCAGGCAGAGAGAAGACCAATCTTTCTCCTGAAGCTTTTAATTGGTTGGTCTGTATTAGACCTTCCCATTTACTGTACATGAGTGAAGACCATTGCTTCTTGGAGCCCTACCTGCCTAGTCGGTTTGTCAGGCAGTTTGGGTATGATCAGTTGCACGTGGGCAACGCCGTCACCAGCTTTCGGTCCACGGGTGGACTCATTGATAGAGCGAGAGGCTGGCGATACTTCCTCATGGGTTGCACTGGAGCAATTTTTACCGTGCCGGTCATTACACTCTCCATGGAGCTGCACATTATGCACTCGTATGCCCAGTTCTATGTGGCAACGAACACCTTCCATCACAATTTTGATATGCATGAAAGTTTTAGGGTACCCTCTTCTAAGTTTGGGGGAAGAGTGGAAGTCCCCTCGATTTCTTTCGAAGAGGGTGAGGAGTCGGTCACTCCAGACGAGCCTCTGTTGGCAGTATCGAGGGGTGAAGTACCTCTGCCTGCAGGTGCTTTGGTAATCTCCGGGAAGCGAAGGGCTCCTGCTCCGAAGGAGACTTCCCCTCGCAAGAGGAAGAAGAAGATGGTTAATCGTACTCTCCGGATTCCTTGTATTGAGGCTCCTGGAAGTGAGCCTGCATCTCTCCATGTTGGGGATGATTCTTCGATTGGAGGTTCCTCGCCTTTTAGAGAGGGACCCTCTAATGTTCCGGCCGGTGGTACCGGAGAATCTTTGCTGGAGGCCGTCGTCGCTGCTACTGCTTCAGCTAGTGGAACGAGGTCACCTCCGGGGCTGAGTATACCTTTATGCGGATTGGCACCGGGACGGACCCCTGCCGTGCCTGTAAGCGCATCTGGCGAGATTCCAGCCAATGAGCCTCGGTTGGAATTTGACGAGGACCTGGAAGACTATTTGCCAGCATCGGTTAGCAGACCCCTTTCTCCAGGTATGATAGCTTGCTTAGCATCATTAAGAATGATTTAGCTGTACAGGCCGCAGACGCGACATATATGCCGTCGGCCATGGGTAAATATCGTCTTCACGCCTCTTCTTTTAGGAAAATTAACATTATGCTGATATTAACTTCCTTTCGTCTTCTTTTCAGGGGAAGACCTCTTCAGGGAGGGCAGTGTAGATGCGCCCTTTGGCTCTGTGTCAGGTCCTGGGGCGACACGGGGGTGCCTATTTTTGAAGAGGAAACATCTTCTGGTGCCGGCTCGCCTGTCGACGAGGTCCCAATATCTCAAGAGGAGGACGAGCTTGTCATTGCGACAATGCCTCATGTGAGTATGCTGGTATCTTCGTCTGGTGTTGGCGCTTCTTCTTTCATCGCACCACCTGTTGAGGCGACGGCCGTGGCAACATCGTCTGCGGTTGTTCTTGGAGGGGGATTTGCCAATATCGAGGCCACACCCTGCGTCCATTCGGATCTAGTTGCACTGATCGAGCAGTACACCGGCATCTTCTATACCACTGTGAAAATGTTAATATCAAGGGTGTTGGCGAAGAATCTGAGCTTTGCGTCGCTGAAGAGGTCATCCCGGTCCGCGATAGTGCCGATCCGAGAATTCGACGATACTGGGCTAGCTGATACGCTGGAGGAGATAGTTAATGGTTTAGAGCAACCCATTAACGAATACTTGCAGCTAGCTCGAGACAATATTGAAGAGCTGGTCCAGGCTAGTTATGACTCCATGACTGCGTGGCTTGCCAAACAGATGGCGGGCGTAAATAAATCCATCCAGATACATCAGCAGGAGATGGATGAAGGAAAAGCCATCCTGGAGGAGGCCATTGCTCTTCAAACGAAGTGCCAGACCGAGCATGAAGGGAATGTAGCAAGGGTCCGTAGGCTGGAAACGAAACTTGCTCAGGCAAAGGAGTGGCCTTCTCAGTCGTCGGAAGCTCTAGTTGTGGCGGATAGCCGATTGGGCGTAGCACAATAGAACTTAGCGCGTGCAGGAGTCGCCCGTGGTGGTTTTCTTCGGGCTAGAGCCGAACTGTCCCTCCTGAGCAACGATGAGGCACGGTTGGAGCGGGCTCGCAATAATGTCTTGGATTCCACGACTGAGAGGATGGCCGCACTGGCGCAGCAGCTTCGCGACCTGACCGCTCCCCCAAAATGATGTACTTTTGCTTTTGCTTTTCAAATGTACTTTTGCTCTTTTTGGGAATAATAAAGAGGCTTTCATCTGACTTTGTGGACCCATCATTTCGGAATGTAAATGACAGGTTTGGGTGAAAGTGATATCAGAGGTAATATGGACGTGATATACTCTCGGTAATTTTTAGCAGGATATATCTATTCAGAGGTTATATGGACATGATAGAATACGATCCAACTAGTTTCGTTTTGGAAGTAGTTTTATCAGAATGATGTTTTCACCATCTTCCACTTGAGCAGGGGAGGTTAAGCATAGTACATTTTCAGGAATTTGCCATTGATAGGAGCCATTAACAGGTCTCTATTAGGCTGGGCTAACCTGTAAGCGCCGTTTGAGAACGTCGTCTCGATCACATAAGGGCCTTCCCATTTGGGCTAGAATTTGCCTTTACTTCTGTGAGTAAGAATCATCGGCCTTCTCACAGCTAAGACTAGCTCGCCGATTTTGAACACCCTTTCCTTCACTTTTTGATTAAAAGTCCTGGAAATACGTGCTTGGTAGAAAGCGATGCGCTGTTGAGCTTGGAGGCGTTTCTCGTCTAATCCTTCTAGCTCTTGAAGCCTTAATAGGTCATTCTTTTCTTGAGTCAACTCATTAGCCACGGCTATCCAGAGTGACGGAATTTGGATCTCGATGGGGAGAACTGCTTTGCTCCCGTAGACTAATGAGAATGGTGTGCAACCTATCGGTGCTCGTACCGTTGTGCGGTACGCCCAGAGGCATTCTCCCAGCTTCTTATTCCAATCCCTTTTGTTCGAGGAGACGAACTTCTTCAAGAGCTTGATAATGGTTTTGTTGAAAGCTTCCGCCAAACCATTAGCAGCAGGATTATATGCCGTAGAGGCGACATTGTGTATCCAATTTTTATCGCAAAATCGATGAAACGCTTGGCTGATGAATTGGGGCCCATTGTCATGGATTATCCTTTGGGGTATCCCGAAGCGGTAAATAACGTGATGCTTGATGAAGCTGATCACATTAGATGCTTTCATCTCAGCGAGAGGGATCGTCTCTGCCCATTTGGAGAAATAATCCGTTATAGCCAGTATGAACCGGTGACCTCTGGAAGAAGACGGGTGAATAGGACCGATGATATCCATACCCCATGCTTCGAAAGGCCAGGATGCAACCGTAGGATACAGATATTCGGGAGGTTGATGGATAAAGTCTGCATGGACCTGACAGGCTCTGCATTGTCTTGCATACTTTATTGTATCTGTGATCATAGTAGGCCAGTAATAGCCCATTCTCCTGATGCGATCCTGTAGCTTAGGACCGGGTTGATGCGCTTCGCATACATCGTCGTGGGCTTCACGGATAATCCGCTGTGCTTCATCACCAGAGAGACATCGTAATAATAGTCCGTCATAAGACCGACGATATAGACATTGTGACGATGCATCGAAATAGAAGCTTAATGATCGTCTCTTAACGGATACTGCTTCTTTAGGCTCCTCTATCAAGATTCTGTGTGGAACGAAATCTATAAAGGGACTTCTCCAGTCTCTCCTGGGAGGATCTGTGTCTACCGCGTAGTTGCGTTCTATGTGAAAGTTATTTTTCACACAGAATAAATCTCTGTTAAGAAGGATTACCGAATTCTGCCTTCTTATAGGGGTAGCCAAATCTGCAGCTAGACTGGCTAGGGCATCAGCTTCCAGATTCTGAGATCGAGGCACATGCTCCAGGAAGAATCCTTTGAATGTCATGGCTATCTCGACTGTTGCTTGGTGATAGGGGATGAGGTCTGGATTCCGGACTTCATATATTCCTCTGACTTGATTGACGATCAGTAGAGAATCACCGAAAGCTTTCAGAGATTCGAGGCCCAATTCTTTAGCGACTTGGAGGCCGATTAGTAGAGCGTTGTATTCTGCCATATTGTTGGAACAGGGCTCGCTAAGAGAATATGCTCGGTAGATGATGAGCTTATCAGGAGTGACCAGAACAATTCCTACTCCCGAAACCATGTTTCCCCTGGGACCAGTTCTGGAGGCACCATCGAAGAACAGTTGCCATGCGTCACTTTCCATTGCGGAATTATATTCTATAACTTCGTCGGGAATGTCCTCGTATAGTTTAGAGGCCTCCGGGATCGGATAAGCAGCTAGGAAGTCAGCCAACGCTTGGCCCTTGACGGACTTCTGAGGGACGTACACCATGTCATACGATGTTAATAACATCGCCCAAGTCGTGAGTCAGGAATTAAGAACACTTGGCTTGTTCATCAGTACCCGAAGAGGATTGATCCTGGAGATGATGTGAATGGTTTGGCCTGTGACATAGTGTCGCATTTTCTGAATAGCGAACATCAGTGCCAAGCATTCTTTCTCCACTGGATTGTACCGCTGTTCGGCTCCGACCATCATCCTGCTGAGGTAGTAGATAGCCTGCTCGTGACCCATCTCGTTCTTTTGTGCAAGAAGAGCTCCCAGAGAATGATCCATCGCTCGAACATACAGCACGAATGGTCTTCCTATGACAAGAGGTACCAGGACTGGCGGACTAGTGAGGTAGTACTTGATATCACCGAATGCTTGTTGACAGGCTTCGTCCCATACGAAGGATACACCTTTCTTCATGAGACAAGAAAAGGGCTGACATCTCCCCGAGAGGTTGGATATGAATCTCCGGATATACGCCAGATGACCTTGAAATCCCCTGAGTTCCCTCAGATTGTGGGGCGGTCGCATTTCTAAGATGGCCTTGACTTTATCAGGGTCCACTTGAATGCCTTTGGCGGTTATGACAAATCCCAAAAATTTGCCACTAGATACCCCCAGAAAGGACTTTGTAGGATTCATTTTGAGTTGATGTTGGCGCATCAATTCAAATACTGTCTTCAAGTCTTGGATGTGATTATCCTTGAGGCAGCTTTTGACAGCTACATCGTCCATGTAACACTCCACTATCTTGCATAAATGCTCATAGAATATGTTACTCATAGCCCGTTTGTACATAGCCCCGACATTCTTCAATCCGAAGGGCATGACCGTATAGCAATATACCCCCAATGGTGTCCGGAAGACAGTATGCTTCTCGTCTTCAGGATGCATCTTGATTTAATTGTATCCCAAAAATTCGTCCATGATAGACATACGTTCAAAATCGCATGTATTGTCAATCATGACGTCTGTGATGGGAAGAGGAAACTCATCCTTGGGGCAGGTTGCGTTCAGATCTCGGTAATCGATGCAAACCCGTACTTTCCTATTTTTCTTCATGACTGGGACAATAATGGCGACCCAGTCGGGATATTGTTCTTCACGGATAAAGCCGCAGGCTATCAACTTCATGATTTCAGCTTTAATGTCGTCCATCATATCCGGACAGAATCGGCGTTGGTGCTGCTTCACAGGCTTCGAATCGGGCAATATATTGAGCTTATGAGTAGCCACCTTTGGATCAAGGCCTGGCATGTCCTCATAATTCCACGCAAAGACGTCGATATATTCTTTTATCAGCTGGATAACTTCTTCCCTTTCTGCTTCGGAAAGATTGTTACTGATAAATATCAGCTTTGGCGAAAGTTCATCCCCAACGTCAATCTGGATAACTTTATCTTCAGTGGGAGGTTCTCCCTGCTCGAAGCGGAACTCCCATTGTGTATCCATTTGCTGAGCCCAAGCGTCATTCTCAAACAGTTCAGATTCTTGTTCGTCTGATTCGAAGGAATCCGTCACTACCATATTTACTGATAATGTTTGCTCGAGAGCATGAGATGAGTCGGAGGGCGCTGAGCCATTTTGAGAGGAGAAAAAGATATCCTCGTTTGACTCAGGAGTTGCGAGGGAGGTGGTATACCCTAACCCGAAACGAGTTCATTGATAGTAGGGATCGCCGTACAGCGACATTCGTCTGCCTTTCCCGTAGTTGAGACCCGGTTCCAGCTTCAAGTTATAACCCATATTTTGTATGATCTTCAGAGCTTGCAGGCTGTATCTGTGAACCTGCATTTCACCTGCATCGTCGTCGGAAGAATCCTCTTGCATAGTCGGTTCATTGCGCATGCGGCCGAAGACTATTGAATGCTGACTGCTGCAAGTAGGCGGGACAATAAAGATAGAATCCTCATGCGGTCCATATGTCGTGGTGATATTGGATGATGATGCCACTTTCCATATATACGGATGATAGGAATTTATAGCTTCCAAAAATTTTTGTGCTATAGGTTCTATATCATCGTAGGGGGAAGATTCCTGATTTAGAATTTTGACGTCAATATACTGGAAAAGAGGATATTTATTATCATCTGAAACTCTGTTCCCGGTTGTATTTACATCAATCGGCTGCCTGTTGTGCCGGAGGTTGATGACCATGGGTGGAGGCTTCTGGTTCAAAGTGATCACTAGAGGATCACCCCCTTTTCCTGACCTGGTCTCATTCAGGTGGATAGCCATAGGTTTTATGGCTTTTGGACGAGTAGTCCGTCCTTTCACCTTGATTGACAGAGTTTGCTTGGCAGAGGGTTCTTCTGGCTCCCGGTGGGATTCCTTCTCTGCTTTGGTTGACACCTCTTTCGTGCAGGCTTGAGAGTACAATACGGCATCAGAGTAGTAGGATTCTACTCCTTTGAACGGGTTCAGGTCAGCAATCTCCGTTTGTACTGTTCCTCGGGCATCTACATATTTGAAGCATTGATGTAGAGTCGAAGGAACGATGTTGTGGTCGTAGATCCAAGGTCTACCCAGCAGGATGTTGTAGGACACCTCTGAATCGATGACATAACACGTAGCCACTGATCTGAGGTTGCCAATTTGGATCCTCAGGCGAATCTTCCCCAACGGCTTACTTCTTCCGGCGTTGAAACCCACGATTATTGTGGTGGTGTAAGCCAATTCGCTGGTAGGAATCCTCAGCGGTCTGAGCAGACTATGAGGAATAATGCTGATTGATGATCCCGGATCTATGTGAATCCGGTTGACCTCCATGGAACCGACGTACCCGGTTTAATAGAGGGGTCTGTCATGCCTGTTATATTTTAACAGCATGTCATCTTGAGTGAAAGTGATGTTTGGGACCACCTCCATCACACTGTGGCATTGAAGACATGCCACGGGTTCTTCGTCGGGGGACTTGAGCTGGGTCAAGTATGCCTCCGCCTGCATCAGTGCTTCGCTCAGGGCTAGACGAGTGTCTTGAGAGAGCCTGAGTAGCTCGAAGATGGACAACCTGGCTGGTGTATTAGCCAGTTGGGCCAGGATGTCGAAGTTGTATGGCTTCTCTAAACCTTTGTTTTAAATATTTTTCATAGGTTTATCGAAGCGCACTTCTTTTTGCTTCCCTTTGTCCGCCGGAGTTGGTCTCGAAGGACCGGCCTCTGGTACGATGGATTCCGGTTCTGAAGGCTTGGCAGCTGAAGCGTCTGCCAATGCATCTTCCTGGCTGGCTCCATAGTCCTGGAGATAGGCTTTCCCTGAGCGGGTTCCAGTAGCCAAGGCCTCATCTTCTGATGTCGAGTGTACCATAATCATGTGACACGGTTTGTGCTTTGAGTTCTTTTTAGACTTAGCCTTAGCAGCTTGAGTCTCTTTCTCACCAGATCTGGATGAACCCACATAGTCTCACCTCGCTGGGTAGTTAGTGGTTGCAGGTCATGATTTTGACCTCTAGCTGGAGGGAGATTAACGATGTTCATCGTCGTCCGGGAAATAGCCGTAACACCGTCCGAGATTTCTTGGGGAGGCAGATTGCTAAATTGTAGGGAGATCATGTTGGCCATGACCGTCTTCTCGCTGTTGCACAGAGTGATGGCCTTAGCATCGATCAGCTCCTGGATCTTCCTTTTTAGTATATAACACGCCTTTGTGGGGTGGTGTATGTACCTATAGAAGATGCAGTACTTGGGGTTGTTGGTACTGCCGGGCTAATTGGGCCGTCTCACCTCAGGAAGGGTAATCTTGCCGCTTTTGACGAGACATTCGAATATGCTCGGAATATCGTCGTCGTCGAAAGAGTACACTTCAATGGGCCTGGAAGTCCCAGGTTTCATCTGCGTGGTAGCCATCGTCTTTTGCCTGCACGTGTTGATCGCCAGAGCTTCTTTACCCTTGGTACCACGAGGATGGTCGATGTTGGAGGACGACCTCTTGCCTTTATCGGAGGCCGAGATCATGATGCCATTATCGTACGCCTTCTGACTATTGTCCTCCGTAGCTACCGTCGAGATGATAAACGAGGGCCAATCATGGAACTGATATGGTCCTGTGAACACCGAGATCACAAGGAGAAGGTTCTTTCTGTAGATGTCGACCAATGCCGAGTCCGGGACTCCTGGAGGCATTTGTAGAGTGGCTTGACAAAAACGTTCGATGAAAGTGCGAACATTCTCTTTTTCCTTCTGCCTGACTTCGATGAGAGAGGACATAGACATGTCCATACCTCCCTCGTAGAATCGCGTAAAGAATAAAGCCTTGAAGTCTTCAAAGGAAGTAATGCAGTTGTCCGCCAGGCTGCGGTACCACTGGTAAGCTACTCCTGAGAGACAGCCCTTGAACACCCGAGTGAGGAGGGCGTCGTTCCCTTGTAACAACACTGTCATCATGCTGAAGTAGTTCATGTATTGACTCGGTGATGTTTTTTCCTCGAACAAAGCCATAATCTGTGGTTTGTATCTAGGAGGGAAAGGGACCTCTTCCTAGATAGCTGGGTAAGGTTGGTTGATTCCCAATTTCTTAAGCTGATCTTTGTGCTTCAGGACATCAAATTGGGCTTTCAACTCCCGTATTGCCTGCATCGGATCTTCAGCCGGTAGCAGGACCACAGAGTGATGAGGAATCGATGGCATCTCGACTCCGACGGGAGGTAATACGTTCTCCGAGTGAGGAAGCAGAGAAACTGCTGACTCCTGATCTAGAGCAGGCTCTTGGATCATGTTGGATGGTGGTAAGTCCACCCCCACGCGTATCTGAGTTGGAGGGGCCGATGCTTGAGCTATGGCCGCTGCGTGTTGAGTTAGCATCATCTGGTGCATGTTCTCCATCATGGATTATATCTCCTTCAGAGACGTCTCTAGTATAGTGATGCGTTGCTCAGCGCTCCCGGACGGGGAAGCTTCCTCGTGTTCATCTCCAATGGCATAAACTCCCATCTCCCTGGGTGTCATTGAAAGATTAGTACAGGTCTCTGTGGAAGTTGACTCTAAACTTTCGGCATCTGATTCGGGAGACTGGCGACCCCCAGCATCGAAATCAGAAGAGTACAAAGCCGGTTATTGCGACCTCGAACGAGTGTTTTGGAACACCCCAGCTTTGGTGTTCCTAAGGAGCATGTTGAATCTCCTACGGCTTGGAGCTCTAGAGGGATGACGTCTTGAGCCCGATCCTCCTCTAGGTATGTGTGAAGCCATGTTCACAGATGCATGCGTGGGCTCTTCTTCCTGGAAAGATGGAGAGTAGCTCAACCGGTCGAAAACCGACCGTTTTGCTTCAGAACAGCAACAATTAATTACAATCCTATGACTATTACAACAGTGCTCGCTCGAAGGCGTAATAGACATGCTGGAAGATCCCCTCTCCTTGCGTTTCTGGATCAGATAATTGCGCAGGTCAGGAGGAGTCACAGCAGAAGAAGATGATGGCTTGTTCCTTCTGTTCACATCAGTGGGCATGCGGATATTGGGAACCATAGTTTTCCCTGTGCCACCCATATACAACAGGTTGGCCATCTGGGTGGCGAATAATCCCCGAGGAGGGTGTCTTCCCGCATATTGAGCCTTCTTTACGCTGAAGGGCTTCTCCTGGCATAATTTGGAGCTCTGCTCTGGTTGGCGTAAAGCCGAGGATGTCTTCAGTCGGCCGTCAGCTTCTCGCGTAATCCGGAGGGCGGGCATATTGTTCCCTTGCTGGCGTAAAGGCCGAGAAGTTGAGTAGTCCGCCGCTTGCTTTTTCTTGCGTAGATTGCAGGGATCATCTGCTTTTCTGCGGAAGACAGATGCATCTTTACGTGCGGAGCACGTTTTTGATTCCTGATTTGGCGCTGAGGCATCATCAGAAATTTTGTCTATTCCGCCAGGGACGGAAGACTGAATTTTACGTGCAGAGCACGAATTATACTTCTGGACTAGCGTTGAGGCATTGTCCGAAGTTTCGTCTTTTCCGCCAGGGACGGGAGATTGAATTTTATGCGCAGAGCACGGATTATACTTCTGGGTTAGTGCTGAGGCATTACCAGAAGTTTTGTCGGCCCTATCAGAGACAGGCGACTGAATTTTATGTGCAAGGCGCGGAGTATACTTCTGGGTTAGCGCTGAGGCATTGCCAGAAGTTTGGTCGGCCCTGCCAGAGACAGGCGACTGAATTTTACGCGTAAGGCACGGAGGGAGCAGTGCTACAACCTCATTAGTCGGAGAGATCGGAGAGTCCACAGGAATGGCAGAGGATGTCTTGGGCATCCAAACCTTACGCAGCTTCCTGTTGTTTTGGACGGAGAGGGAGTGAGAGCTACCCCCTGTTCGAAGCATGTCTTCGTAGGCAGACTGGTCGAACTGGACGACCAGTATCTTCTTCACGGATCCCACGGATACCGCATCATGTTGAGCAATAGCTTCCTCATCAGAAGAGAAAGATGTCCCCAGCAGAGTCGTCATCTTGTTTTGGATAATAAACGGAAAAGATGATATGTGGAAAACGAGGTCTTATACGAAAACTCGTCCTTCTTTTATGTTTACAAACAAGATTGTACAATTTAATCCTATACGAGGATGACCAAGTACAATTTATTTAATCTGGATAAATATTGCTATAGGTGTCTGATCTGCAGTCGATCACTTTAGCCCTTGGACCACACGATGTTGAAGAAGTGCCGTGGAAGACAGAAAGCAGCTTCGAAGGTTGCTAAAGAGGGTGGATGCTTCGATGCCAAAGTCGTCGATCCCTTCTCTTTGCCTGAGCTTCGGATTCTTCTCTCTCTCTCTCTTGACTGTTTGCGATTGTTGGATCTGATACTGGATTTCTTGATCAATTTTTTGACATTTTCCTCTGTTGATAGAGGTCTCTATTTATAGAGCTTTTAGTGACAGTGACCACACAGTCGGCGTAGAAATCGAGTGGTGGAAAGTACAGCACCCTTTTATACGATGGTTTAAAGTAACCATTGCCTGCGTATAGATGACCTTTTGAGTGAGCATGTGGTGCGTGTCCAACTGAGGGACAAACGCGTATATCTGCTGCGAAGACCACGGCGTAGAAGCCACGTAGGTAGTTGTCTCTTGTGTAGAAGAGGTTGGCGTAGAAGCCAATGACTGTCACCATGGCGTAGAAGCCAAATAGGCATAGAAGCCAAGTAGGCGTAGAAGCCGAGTGGTCATAGAGGCCGAGTGGGCATAGAAGCTGAACAGGCGTAGAAGCCGAGTGGGCATAGAAGCCGAATAGGCGTAGAAGCCGAGTGGGCATAGAAGCCGAATGATGTGGACGTTTTAGCCGGAATTACAGCTCTTGGAGATATAATCAAATCCCTTGCATTAAATACAGAGATCTGCCCCCATCCTGCGCATTAAATACAGAGGCTTATCTTTAAGATTTGCCATCATTCCGCGCATTAAATGCAGATACGCGCCTCAAATTCTGTATGAAGAGTGACTGCTGACGTGGCGGTCTGTTTGCCTTCTGCGGAGCGTAAGAAGCTCATGTTTGCCTGTGTAAAACTGGGCAGCGTATTCCCTTATATACGTAAGAGTAGTTTACGCAAAGGGGATATCACTAAACGACGGTTCGGTGACATTTAATCAAATCTCCTGTATTAAATACGGAGATCCACCATTATCCTGCTCATTAAATGAGGCGTGTTTTGAAGGTCTGCCACCCTTCTGTGCATCAGGTGCAGAGACGTGCCTTGGGCATCTGTCAGTATTCGGCACTTTAAATGCAGAGATGTGCCTCGAGAAACTGTCACCGCTCTGAGCATTAAATGCAGAGACGTGTCTCGAGCCCTGTACAAAGTACAGCTTTTGACGTGGCAGGTTGTTTGTCTTCTGCGGAGCGTAAACAGCTCACATCTGCCTGTGTAAAACTAGGCAGCGTATTCCTTTGTATGTGTAAAAGTGGTTTACGCAAAAGAAATGGCAGTAAATGACAGCCTGGGTTACAGTGTCGCGCCATCATTATACCCGTCGCCTGGGTAGTCGTTCAGTATTCTTTATCCAAAGTCCAGACATCAGGTTTATTACATGATTTGACAGGTTTATTTCGAAGAATACGAAGCGTTCCTCGTACACTTCAATGCTGCATTGAAAGCGGATGATTTTTTACGCCATAAAGGCGATGAAGCACCCTGTTTACGTCGAAGCATCCTGGATATACTGCATTACGCGGATGGTCCTTGAGCCGATATTTTTACGCTGTGCTCAGCGGAAAAGCTCTGTTGCACGTTTGACGGCTCTAAGGTCCTCTGTTTACGCTGCCCTGCATCAACATGCTGCGTATAGCTATCCAGCATATTTTTTATGCTTCTACATCTATTCCGAGGAAGCAAATCCATAAAGAGGATGGGTTCTTGTTTTAATCTATCCCGATCGAACGATACCATCTTGTATTTCTTAGCCGCGCTTCCCGAATAGGGAGAACGGGACACCACAATATGGACATGGTAAACTTTATTAGGGAGAGTACGGTAATAAACCATAGTCTCATGGTAAGGCATACTTAGAGGTAATATGGACATGGTAAACCTTATCACTAATGTTTAGAAATATAGTTAAGAGGTAATATGGACGTGAACTTATAATTCTGCGGTAAAGTTTACTCAGAGATAATATGGACATGGTAACTTTACTAGGGAAAGTACGGTAATAAACCATAGTCTCATGGTAAGGCTTACTCAGAGGTAATATGGACATGGTGAACCTTATCACTAATGTTTGTGAAGGTAGTTCAGAGGTAATATGGACATGAACTTACAATTCTATGGTAAAGTTTACTCAGAGATAATATGGACATGGTAAACTTTACTAAAAAAAATAGAAATATGGTTCAGAGGTAATATGGACGTGAACTAATAATCGCATAAGAAAATTTTGTGGATCCGTTACTTATTACGTACTTGGGATTCCTAAGTATAGGTAATGGATTTATCTGTATGCTACAGACGGACATAAGAAGAAAGAAAAATAACTTGGAGAGGGGAATCGTCAGCTTTTATATTCCCATGGTAGGAATGACATTTTAATTTGGAGACAGTCCCTTACCGAGGAAATAAGGGACTTCTTCCAAAGGGATCATATTATCACACCCCAGTCCCAAAATACACGGGATCAGGTCATGTGGCAATGGCCAGCTACGTATCGAGAGGGATGTATAAGTTGTCCAGGAAGGGTCACTATCTAACTAACATAATAAATACTTCTATGTCTCAAACCACATAAAATATAAAATATAAGAATGGACAAGTGGTATCCTGGTGTGCCCCTCATACTACCCCTGTCCGAATAGACTCTGAATGAATAATATGAGTCTACAAACACTAGGCTATAAAAGCAGAAAATAAACAGTAAGAACAAAATAAATAAACTATGAAAGACAGATAAACTATGAAAGACATGATATAAGTACCTACTCACAATACCTGTATACCAGGAAGATGCTCATCAACAGCTCTAAAAAACTCAATGACAATCAACACTGCAAAACTGGAAGGGAACCAGGTCCTCAGATGGACGTAATGTAAACCCCCTCACCCAAAATAGATATTTTTTTGTGTATTTTATATTATTATATTTATTATATATGTTAAAATTTTCTTAGAGTATTCTCTTAGTTAATTAGAAAATAAATATCCTGATATATTTACTTATATAAATATTTATTTAGAATTATTTTTAGGCTATTTTAGATTTTTGGAGATTTTTCTAGAATTTTTGGTAATTAAAACCTAGGAAGATTAAATTTCTAGGACTTTCATGATTTACTATGAGACCATACTTGAATTTTGTTACTACTAAACATTTATTTTAGAGTTAAAATATTTAAATATATTTTTTTGTAATTTATTTAGAATTTTAAGGAATTGGATTTTTGGAATTATTGATGATTTATTTGGATATATAAAGTCTTAAAATTAGATAGATGCTAATTTAGTGTTAATAGATATTAATAAGATTATATATAATTTATTTGTATTATCTTTAATTTTATTTAATATTATAAACTATTGAGATAAATTTAAACTATATTTTAAATTAATTTAAATCCTGAGCCTACTAGAAAAATAACTTCATGCATATCCTATCCTTATTTAAACTGATCCTAATCTTATCCAAATTAGCCAATCCTAGTCGTATTCAATTAAGCAGTCTCTACCATTATAAATACCTATTAGACTTATGGAATAAACGCATCTTTTATATTTTTCTTCTCCAAACTCCTCTCTTTTTCGTCCAAAAATAGTCAAAATTTGTCATAATTTTAGCCTCATTTTCTAGTAGTTATGACGACTTAAAAAGATGATATCTCCTAGCTCTGGACTCCAAATGCATCCCAGTTTTTTTTGTTAGAACCATATCAAGGTTAGTTTTCTAAGTATATAAATTATTTTAATAATTTTAGAACCTATTTATCCAGAATATTTCGAAAGTGCCAGTTGTCCGAAATCAGACGCATTTTCATATTTTCAAGATTTCGGGAGATCCCGAACTCAAAATTATGAGCCATTTAAAGTTTCGAAAATCTGACATGATGAAATTATATAAAATTAATTTTCCAGAATTTAATATATATGTTTAATCTACTGTAAAATTTGTGCAACGTAGACGTAAATAGGAAACCACCAAAAATTATCATTTGTGCGCCCTTGTGGCCATAACTCTTTACCGACTTATGATTTTATGAAACTGTCGATTCTAAAATTTATGTAGCATTGAAATCTATAGAATTACACACACAAATCTAGGATTTGAGTTGGTTGACTTTTGGTCAACGGATTGCCTCGATTTGCGTGCCAAGGATCACAAATCCGTAAAGTTGACTTTGGTCACTACCACATTCCGAAAGCAGGGGTATTTTTAACTTTTTATAATATTTAATATTATTGTAGTTACAATTAAATAATTGTATGATAATATTTTTAATTTAAATAATTAGGTGATGTGTAATTAAATATAGTATTAGATGCAGTGTTCATTTATTTTAGCTAGCAGACTAGACCTAGAAGCCCAGTAGATGACCACATGTCCGAATTATAGAATTCTGGATTTTATTATTTTATCTAGAATTTAATATTTGGAGATTGTAATTAATTACCGTATTTTATTTAATATTTTGCGCATTGCCTTTGCTTCGATATTTGGAGCGCTACCCTAGCTTTTGTCTTCCAACAAAATTCACAATCTTGCCCTAGACATGTCCGCCTTCCATTCTGCTATTTTTACAACTCATAATTATGCTCTCTGTGCATTATTTCTGGCCGCACAAAAATCATCGCGGACGTTATTTAATAAATCCCTATTTTGTATCGTTGTGCGTTCCAATCGAATTTGGGGACAATCTTGACCTATTTTTCATGCGACCCAAATTAGGGTAATATTCTGTTCTGAGTCTTCTTCATTATTGCTATTGATGACCTGACCTGATTTTGGCCCCATGTACTCCTAATTAATTTTAGAACACAACTTGCATTTATTTCTACTTAAATTGAGGATACTATTTTAACTGATTCTGAAAATCCCAATTTAATTCCAGCGCCCTGCTATTTGAGCCTACACCGAACTTACAGCGCCCCCTGACCCTACAAAACACCGGACACCGAATCGCCCGCCAAATTTTCGTCATTTCATGCGTCTGTACAAATACCCAAATTTAAGGGGGTTAATTTGCAAATCTGCATTTTTGGTGTCAACACCCATTTGATTACACCAATGAAGGAATCCCTAATAATTTTTACTAAATATCACCCTCATTCCCACATGAAAATTCCTTCATGACCAATCTAGACCACCCATCCAATGGATGCAATCACCACCCTTCATTAACACCCTCTTTCCCTACTTAAAGTCCCATCATGCCCTAATCGCCAAAACAAGCCCCCACATTCTCTCTCAAGCCTCCACAACCGTAGCCCCCTCATTCTAATTTTTCTCTACTTCTCTTCTTTTCTTCTTCTCTTCCTCCCAATTTGCAGTCGAAACCCTAGAAATCGAAGGAATGGCGAAGCGGGAGCTCTCGACGACGCTGAGAAACTTGAAGTTCATGCAGAGGTCTACTTCCAAGGAGGAACCCAAACCCACCGCCAAGCAAGAAGAAGAAGAAGAAAGGCAACAGTAGCAGCAGGAGAGCTTTGGCGCCTCGACCGACGCCCAAGAAAAGATGTGTAGTGATAATGGAGGGGAATCCTCACCAAGGCGCTCTAAAAGGCCGGATATCATTCCGTCTATTGATAAATTGCATCAAGTGGCTGCCAATATGCATCAAAGTCCACCATCAAATACTAACCACCAAAATGGTGGTCCAGAGAGCAGAGGATCTGAGAGCCACAAGTTAGCCAACACCAACAGCTATCAAAATATAGACCTCAAAAGGAAGCAGCCAGAAATAAAGATGGACATGCCATCTACATCTCCCAATAGGTTGCAGAAAGTTGCAAGTGGGGAAAGTAGTGGGCAGTCCCGAAATAGTTCAAGAGCTTCAGATAAGCAGCAGAAGCGTGAGAAGCTGGACTGGAATGTGCTCAGACCTCCCCATCACCGTAAGCAATTCTCCCTCTCTCCCTCTTCCTTCTTTGTTTATATATATATATATATACGTATATACGTATATGTATATAAATAGTATTATTTAATTAATGCTTTAAATACATGAATATGTATAGTATATAAAGAAAATTGGTAACGTATAATTTAATATATGTACATGTATATTTTTATTTTAATGTTAAACATGTATGAGCCTAGTATATGTATATATACTTTAGTGTATGTATGTATGTATTAATGCATATATATATATATATATATATATATATATATATATATATATATATATATATATATATATATATATATATATATATAAATGATATATGAAAATGTTTTATTAGTATATATATGTATAAACGTATTTTGGTGTATAGTATGTGTATTTCATATATGTGTGTATTTGGTATAAAAATATATAATGTTTGGTATATGTATATATATTTTGTATATATATATATATATATATATATATATAGTATATTTTCAAATGTGTATAATGAGTATAAATGTATATCTATATATATATATATTTTGTACATACATTTAATATATATTTCCAATATATATATATTAATTGGTATATACGTATACAAACATTCTTAGTATATGTATGTGATGTGATTAATTGATGAACCTACTAAATGATCCTAGGTGACCAGTCTCATACCTAGAGAAGTCCCGAATTCAGTATTTTTAGACGGTGTGTTAGGGTAGCACCTGATACAAGTGATAATGTGATATGTTTTTAGGACTGTTGCTTCACCCAGGGGATACTCTGGAACAGGACATCCATAATTACCAGCTAAGGACCCAAGGCAAGTAAATTCTCTGATAATTTCCAATTCCTTGATAATTTCTATAAATTAAATAATCATGAAATATTACATCTGAATCCTTGACACTGTGTTACACGGACTAGTATAGCTTGGATCCGCAGTCAGGAGATGTTACCTTGATTATCGTTTGACATTGTACACGACATGTATATTAGACATCGTACATGATAAACTGGACTTGCTCGTGTATCGTGACGTGTCATGGTTGGATCCACAGTACTAGTTGGGGGCGGGAAAGTAGTTAGTAAAAAATGTGATCATAACCTCTTATTGTAGTATAGAACAATTGTAAGTGTTAATCATGCTCTTCACATATGATTAGCCAGGCCCTGTAGCAATCGTACATGTTCCCAAGCCGATCACATTTCGAAACTACTATTTCAAACACATAGAATAGATTACAGTTTCCTATTTTAAATCATATACTACATCACCCGTATATGATACTGTTCCTTGTTCTTTTCATTTTCATACATGCACTGACTATATCATATTGCCTATTGCCTGTCTCTTTACATTGTCTGTCTCTCTTTATTGCCATTGCATTTATTTCATGGTCTTCTCAGTAGCTAGCATCACATGTTTATTGCTTTATAGTCCTTATCAATTAAATGGAACTGTTATTTGAGATTTGTACTTTGCTCCTTCCTGACTGGAAATATTTTTCCAGACTATGCCTTAGAGGATCGGTAGCCAACACTTTATGGACCATATGGTGAGTAGCTGCACTTGGCTTGATAGTTAGTTGTGATTCCGTGAGGCCTAGCCGGAAATCACTAATTCTTCCAATCTTCTAGTTAGTTCTTTAAGTGGACTATTTTGGTACCGGATTTGTCTCCGGCATTTTTATTGAGACTTGGATATTGTGAGTTGATTATTACTTTAGACTTGTGTTGTATTTAATTTTGTTTCGCTATCTTATCGTGCTGTAATCCTGTGATTGAGTATGTGTTCATTTTATTTGTGTCATCCGTGCCTCCTTATGGAGATTGGATGCTTGTGTGAGATTGGCTAGATAGTATCCAGACCTTGACAGCATTCTACCGCCGATGTTGCGGCGTAGGCTGGACGTACTCGCGTACTCGTGCCCCAATTCCGGGTGCGGGTCATGACACGTTTTAGTGCTGGTCCATGCAGGTCAGACTTCGCTAGTTGTGCGATGTCGTAGTAGTGCGACGTCATAGTTGTACTACTGCGTACCTGCTATAAAATATAGGACATAGGATACTAGGATGAGAGAGGATACTCAATTACAAATTATTTGAGAGATTCCTGGGATGACCCTTGAGAATCTCATTATAAATTTTCCAATTTAAATCCTTCCCCCTTGTTCCCGTCTGCTCTCGCTTGTTGTTATTGAACTTGATCCTTATTGATCAGTTATTAAATTAAAATCTTGGTATCATTGTTGAGTTTGATTCTTATTGACCAGTTGTTAAATTTAATTCTTGGTATCGTTGTTGAATTGATTTCATATCGAGATGAATTTTACGGGCTAAAATTTACGGTATCATCTGATGACATATATTGATAAGGACAGTGAGAAAGGTAAAACGTCTACTTTGGTTATGGAACCTAGAGTTTATCGCAGCCATATTAGCTGTCGTGACGAGAACGCAGGAACCTAACTTGGATGTACATACTTTAGTTATGAGATTTAGAGTTTCTCGCAGCCATACCGGTTGGCGTGGCGAGGATTCTAGATGACATGATTATAGGGTTGCATACCTTAGTTACGGAACCTGTCGTTTATCGCATCTATGCTTACTGGCGTGGCGAGGATTCTGTGTGTCATGATTTCTGACAGACGTGTATGATTATCAGGTTGTATCTTAAATTGGTTCTTAAAGTATCATCTCAAGACTTATCTATTTATGTTATTCCAGGACTTTGTTCCATCGCTTCTTTTCTTTACTAGCAGTAAAGATACCTTCCTTCCTTGATCCAGTTCCTTTTTGAGCTTATTTTCTTTGAGGATTCCTTGTTAGTATGATAATTAGTGACTTGCAATTTTGGTTGTGTCTTGTATTAGTTTGACTGAGTGTGACTTGTGAGTTTGTAAGTGTTTCTTAGTTGGACATGGGAGCATTAGGCATTAATCTAGAGATATCTATAGCATAGTACCTTATAGCAATAGTTCTATGATAGGTGTTATTATAATTAGTATTGGTATTGTAGAAAGAGGAGTAAGAGTATCAGTGAAGGTTCCAGGAGTTAGTATCAGAGCCAGCATACCCGTCCCGGATAGTCAATAAATTATGTGATTGGATGATCTATGTAAACAATTAAGTATCAAGGAATTGCGTTAAAAATTAATGGAGCATGATGTTCAATTTGATGATTGATACTGGGTGGATCAAGAGTAAAGAAATGTATATACATAAAGGGTTTTAATGAGATGCCATGAGTAGAGAAATATTAATATTGGTAATAAAAGTTGTGAAATATATCACAGAATAGTTTAACAGGCTGTAAAAGGTTTAAGAGATATGCTTATACATCAATCGAGATATGGAACCATATGCCTGCCCTTGAGATTGAAGTAAAGCATGGGTATTATAGAAAGTGCAAGTGATCGTGATTTGTAATAAGTTTGATGAGATAATCTAATGTTGAAGCTAGTGTTACCATACCAATAGTGCTAGTGATCCTATATCAAATATTTGTTGAGCAAGGTGCTAATAACAGTAAGTCCTACGTGTGATGATAATTAGATTGGTGTATTTGTGTGGACCTTGAGTATTAGAGACTGGGAGTATCTATCTGTATACTTGAGGATTTAAAGTTATAATTTGAAGAGTGGGAATGAATTTTAATTGTTAAGAATTTAGAGGAGTTAAGATTTTATGTTATTAAAATTTTGAGTATTCGAAGTCAATTTAATAAACATAATCAAAGCTATAAGGATTTTAAAAGTGATCAAATTTTTTGATATTTGAGTATCTGATTTTGAGGAGGTATATGCAATTATTTTTAAGTTGATCGAGAAGTTAAACCTTGACGATTATTTTGAGGATTAATTTTATGGTAGATAAGAGATGAATATTAATATATGAGCAGATGATATACATGTGTAAGGATCCGATGACTTGAGCATGATTGAGGTGGCACCGCAGACTGACTTGGGTGTCCATCTATAGTTGTATTAGAAAGGGTTTAGCACTTAGTATGGTGTTATACTTGATGTGCACTGGAGTGATGAGAAAATAGTATGGACAATCGCAGTAGGAACGGGAACTGACAGAGGGTATGGTACTAAGGAGATAGAGTTATCAACTTGGATGCATTATTGAATCATGGTTATATTAGAGATTCTTGGCATCAGATTTAGGTGTTAATAGACATGGGTGTACAATATGGATATATTCATGGATCTCGTGGATAAATGACTAGTTGATATGGGTACCAGTGTACAGGAATAGGAATTAGTTAGTGAATATGCTAGAGTTAAGTGTATGTTAGAGTTAGGAGATACTGCAGGTAATGTGTTAGCAGGTTCTGTTCTTTCCTTCATTCTGTTCCTATCTATTTGATTGATTGATTGATACCTTAGTACCGTAGCTTGTATGTATGATTCTTGTTATAATGTAGTTAGTAGTACCCCTGATACAGAGACTGCAATACCATGACAAAAGACACCCTGATCGTACATATTCCCCTTAGGTTGCATATTGTATGATTGTAGGAAAGATTTCCTCAGACCATGATTATTGGGGTTTAACCATGACGAAGATTCATGAAGGAGTTATGACTTGAGAAGAGAGACAAGATGATTAAGATTCGAGGATAACCATTGATTTAAAAACAGGGTTAAGAAATTAACATTGCATAATTGATGGTTTATTAATTCCAGGAAGATTAGGACATGTTTAAACTGGTTATTAAAATTTGAAAATTTTGGGAGATTTATCAATATATTTATTTAATTGCAAGTTATGAATTTTAGAATTTTATATGGGATGTTGCAATTAGAGAATCTTCAAGTATCGCATTGTTGAGTATTTTGAGGAAGAGGAAATCGAGGAATAAAATTATTGATGGACTAAATGTTTGAATTTAAACTTTTTGGACGAGATTTCATTTTATATACGAGCATTGATTAAAATCAAATTTGAGGAGTGGATATTAAATTCCGAGTATTTGAATTATTAACTAAAAATTTTGGGGAAATTTTTGATAAAAATGGACTTTGATTTTATTTCGAGGATTTTTTCAGGAATGCAATAATTTCAAAATTTTTGAAAATTGTGAAAAGACATTGTGGATTATTACCTGATTTCGTGGTTGATGAATTTAAACTTTGAGGGAAATGATAATGTGTATGAATAAACGCTACTATGAGGAATTTAAATTTCGAGGACGAAATTCTTTTAAGGTGGGTAGACTTGTCACTACCACATTCCGAAAGCAGGGGTATTTTTGACTTTTTATAATATTTAATATTATTGTAGTTACAATTAAATAATTGCATGATAATATTTTTAATTTAAATAATTAGGTGATGTGTAATTAAATATAGTATTAGATGCAGTGTTCATTTATTTTAGCTAGCAGACTAGACCTAGAAGCCCAGTAGATGACCACCTGTCCGAATTATAGAATTCTGGATTTTATTATTTTATCTAGAATTTAATATTTGGAGATTGTAATTAATTACCGTATTTTATTTAATATTTTGCGCATTGCCTTTGCTTCAATATTTGGAGCGCTACCCTAGCTTTTGTCTTCCAACAAAATTCACAATCTTGCCCTAGACATGTCCGCCTTCCATTCTGCTATTTTTACAACTCATAATTATGCTCTCTGTGCATTATTTTTGGCCGCACAAAAATCATCGCGGACGTTATTTAATAAATCCCTATTTTGTATCGTTGTGCGTTCCAATCGAATTTGGGGACAATCTTGACCTATTTTTCATGCGACCCAAATTAGGGTAATATTCTGTTCTGAGTCTTCTTCATTATTGCTATTGATGACCTGACCTAATTTTGGCCCCATGTACTCCTAATTAATTTTAGAACACAACTTGCATTTATTTCTACTTAAATTGAGGATACTATTTTAACTGATTCTGAAAATCCCAATTTAATTCCAGCGCACTGCTATTTGAGCCCACACCGAACTTACAGCGCCCCCTGACCCTACAAAATATCGGACACCGAATCACCCGCCAAATTTTCGTCATTTCATGCGTCTGTGCAAATACCCAAATTTAAGGGGGTTAATTTGCAAATCTGCATTTTTGGTGTCAACACCCATTTGATTACACCAATGAAGGAATCCCTAATAATTTTTACTAAATATCACCCTCATTCCCACATGAAAATTCCTTCATGACCAATCTAGACCACCCATCCAATGGATGCAATCACCACCCTTCATCAACACCCTCTTTCCCTACTTAAAGTCCCATCAAGCCCTAATCCCCAAAACAAGCCCCCACATTCTCTCTCAAGCCTCCACAACCGTAGCCCCCTCATTCTAATTTTTCTCCACTTCTCTTCTTTTCTTCTTCTCTTCCTCCCAATTTGCAGTCGAAACCCTAGAAATCGAAGGAATGGCGAAGCGGGAGCTCTCGACGACGCTGAGAAACTTGAAGTTCATGCAGAGGTCTACTTCCAAGGAGGAACCCAAACCCACCGCCAAGCAAGAAGAAGAAGAAGAAAGGCAACAGCAGCAGCAGGAGAGCTTTGGCGCCTCGACCGACGCCCAAGAAAAGATGTGTAGTGATAATGGAGGGGAATCCTCACCCAGGCGCTCTAAAAGGCCGGATGTCATTCCGTCTATTGATAAATTGCATCAAGTGGCTGCCAATATGCATCAAAGTCCACCATCAAATACTAACCACCAAAATGGTGGTCCAGAGAGCAGAGGATCTGAGAGCCACAAGTTAGCCAACACCAACAGCTATCAAAATATAGACCTCAAAAGGAAGCAGCCAGAAATAAAGATGGATACGCCATCTACATCTCCCAATAGGTTGCAGAAAGTTGCAAGTGGGGAAAGTAGTGGGCAGTCCCGAAATTGTTCAAGAGCTTCAGATAAGCAGCAGAAGCGTGAGAAGCTGGACTGGAATGTGCTCAGACCTCCCCATCACCGTAAGCAATTCTCCCTCTCTCCCTCTTCCTTCTTTGTTTATATATATATATATATATATATATATATATATATATATATATATATATATATATATATATATATATATATATATATATATAGTATTATTTAATTAATGCTTTAAATACATGAATATGTATAGTATATAAAGAAAATTGGTAACGTATAATTTAATATATGTACATGTATATTTTTATTTTAATGTTAAACATGTATGAGCCTAGTATATGTATATATACTTTAGTGTATGTATGTATTAATGCATATATATATATATATATATATATATATAAATGATATATAAAAATGTTTTATTAGTATATATATGTATAAACGTATTTTGGTGTATAGTATGTGTATTTCATATATGTGTGTATTTGGTATAAAAATATATAATGTTTGGTATATGTATATATATTTTGTATATATATATATATATATATATAGTATATTTTCAAATGTGTATAATGAGTATAAATGTATATCTATATATATATATATTTTGTACATACATTTAATATATATTTCCAATATATATATATATTAATTGGTATATACGTATACAAACATTCTTAGTATATGTATGTGATGTGATTAATTGATGAACCTACTAAATGATCCTAGGTGACCAGTCTCATACCTAGAGAAGTCCCGAATTCAGTATTTTTAGATGGTGTGTTAGGGTAGCACCTGATACAAGTGATAATGTGATATGTTTTTAGGACTGTTGCTTCACCCAGGGGATACTCTGGAACAGGACATCCATAATTACCAGCTAAGGACCCAAGGCAAGTACATTCTCTGATATTTTCCAATTCCTTGATAATTTCTATAAATTAAATAATCATGAAATGTTACATCTGAATCCTTGACACTGTGTTACACGGACTAGTATAGCTTGGATCCGCAGTCATGAGATGTTACCTTGATTATCGTTTGACATTGTACACGACATGTATATTAGACATCGTACATGATAAACTGGACTTGCTCGTGTATCGTGACGTGTCATGGTTGGATCCACAGTACTAGTTGGGGGCGGGGAAGTAGTTAGTAAGAAATATAATCATAACCTCTTATTGTAGTATAGAACAATTGTAAGTGTTAATCATGCTCTTCACATATGATTAGCCAGGCCCTGTAGCAATCGTACATGTTCCCAAGCCGATCACATTTCGAAACTACTATTTCAAACACATAGAATAGATTACAGTTTTCTATTTTAAATCATATACTACATCACCCGTATTTGATACTGTTCCTTGTTCTTTTCATTTTCATACATGCACTGACTATATCATATTGCCTATTGCCTGTCTCTTTACATTGCCTGTCTATCTTTATTGCCATTATATTTATTTCATGGTCTTCTCAGTAGCTAGCATCACATGTTTATTGCTTTATAGTCCTTATCAATTAAATGGAACTGTTATTTGAGATTTGTACTTTGCTCCTTCCTGACTGGAAACATTTTTCCAGACTATGCCTTAGAGGATCGGTAGCCAACACTTTATGGACCATATGGTGAGTAGCTGCACTTGGGCTTGATAGTTAGTTCTGATTCCGTGAGGTCTAGCCGGAAATCACTAATTCTTCCAATCTTCTAGTTAGTTCTTTAAGTGGACTATTTTGGTACCGGATTTGTCTCCGGCATTTTTATTGAGACTTGGATATTGTGAGTTGATTATTACTTTAAACTTGTGTTGTATTTAATTTTGTTTCGCTATCTTATCGTGCTGTAATCCTGTGATTGAGTATGTGTTCATTTTATTTGTGTCATCCGTGCCTCCTTATGGAGATTGGATGCTTGTGTGAGATTGGCTAGATAGTATCCAGACCTTGACAGCGTTCTACCGCCGATGCTGCGGCGTAGGCTGGACGTACTCGCGTACTCGTGCCCCAATTCCGGGTGCGGGTCGTGACACGTTTTAGTGGTGGCCCATGCAGGTCAGACTTCGCTAGTTGTGCGATGTCGTAGTAGTGCGACGTCATAGTTGTACTACTGCGTACCTGCTATAAAATATAGGACATAGGATACTAGGATGAGAGAGGATACTCAATCATAAATTATTTGAGAGATTCCTGGGACGACCCTTGAGAATCTTATTATAAATTTTCCAATTTAAATCCTTCCCCCTTATTCCCGTCTGCTCTCGCTTGTTGTTATTGAACTTGATCCTTATTGATCAGTTATTAAATTAAAATCTTGGTATCATTGTTGAGTTTGATTCTTGTTGACCAGTTGTTAAATTTAATTCTTGGTATCGTTGTTGAATTGATTTCATATCGAGATAAATTTTACGGGCTAAAATTTACGGTATCATCTGATGACATGTATTGATAAGGACAGTGAGAAAGGTAAAACGTCTACTTTGGTTATGGAACCTAGAGTTTATCGCAGCCATATTAGCTGTCATGACGAGAACGTAGGAACCTAACTTGGATGTACATACTTTAGTTATGAGATTTAGAGTTTCTCGCAGCCATACCGGTTGGCGTGGCGAGGATTCTAGATGACATGATTATAGGGTTGAATACCTTAGTTACAGAACCTGTCGTTTATCGCATCTATGCTTACTGGCGTGGCGAGGATTCTGTGTGTCATGATTTCTGACAGACGTGTATGATTATCAGGTTGTATCTTAAATTGGTTCTTAAAGTATCATCTCAAGACTTATCTATTTATGTTATTCCAGGACTTTGTTCCATCGCTTCTTTTCTTTACTAGCAGTAAAGATACCTTCCGTCCTTGATCCAGTTCCTTTTTGAGCTTATTTTCTTTGAGGATTCCTTGTTAGTATGATAATTAGTGACTTGCAATTTTGGTTGTGTCTTGTATTAGTTTGACTGAGTGTGACTTGTGAGTTTGTAAGTGTTTCTTAGTTGGACATGGGAGCATTAGGCATTAATCTAGAGATATCCATAGCATAGTACCTTGTAGCAATAGTTCTATGATAGGTGTTATTATAATTAGTATTGGTATTGTAGAAAGAGGAGTAAGAGTATCAGTGAAGGTTCCAGGAGTTAGTATCAGAGCCAGCGTAGTTTCAGAGTAAACTGCAGGGCCGTGAGCCTCAGTGTTACCCGATTATGGGCCAGTATTACCCGGTTATGGGATCAGTGTTTCCCGGTTATGGGATCAGTGTTACCCGATTATGGGATCAGTGTTGCCCGATTATGGGAGTATATGCTTATCGATACATCCGATAGAGGTTACTAGCAGCACGCTATCATGATCGGTGATGTAGTCAGCATATACATCTGGTATCCAGTTTACAGCTAATGCCAGATACTTAGCCTCTAACTCGACGCTATGCTTTATACCTTTCACCTACCCATACGTACCAAGGTTGTCTTCAAAGTACATTTCACTTAGCTGGTTAGGTTGCCCTCGAGTTTTTACAATATTTATTTTATAGGATGCTTTTATGTATCTTGTTATGTCCCTCTAAGGACCTGGCCCTTTCCAGGTGTATTATTCATGAGTATTCGCAGGAGCGTAGATCCGGACTTGCTACGTATATTACGATGAGGCCTTCTCTTCGAGCCCGTGATTGATAGTTGAGATTCTTATATTGCATTTATCTTGTTTATTCTATATTATGGTTCGATAGTGGATTTGTTTTCATCCGACTACCATCATTAGATACTTTTTATTGAGATCTAGTTATAAATATTGGTTATTCATTTATATATGATTTTTTTGGATGAGATTTAGTTATGCCATGTGACATATATATTTACCACTTGTGAATTGTTATTCATACTACAGCGTACGTGTGTTATGGTTTCCATATATTGGAGTGCCATATTCATACGGCTGGCATGATTACGTGTTCTGGTCCTACATATTTTGGGACTAGGGCGTGACATATTTTTAGTGGTGGCCCATGCAGGTCAAGAGCATATTGTCTCGGTTATGTTACTGTACCGAGCAAGCCTGCACCTAGGAATAGAGTATAGGATCTCATCCACAATTGACTATGATTCACCTTTCTTCCAATCTGTTCTATTTGAATGGCTGCATCCTGCTTGATTCATGTTCTTCCCTAATAGTTCCTAGAGTATAGCCTTCTTCTAGAATATAGAAGTCCCTATTGTTAGATAATAAGTAGGGTAACCTTCCTATTAAGAGTACAACTAGAATACTTAATGAAACCCTAGCACCCCTTACCTATAGATTGATGTACCATTACCCCTCTATATATGTATGAAGACTTGAGAGTGGTATAGACACTACTAGAGTAGTTAAAAAGTTGACCATGAGGTTTGACCCTAGTATTGAGGAACTAATTGAAACATAAGGTTAAATATTAGGGCTAACCTAGCTTTCATGGTAAGATAGTATTATAGAACTATACATTTAGACTATTGTCTTGAGATTAGCAGGCAGTACTTTAGAAAGCCAAGAGCAATGCTTAGAATATTTTCCTCGATCAAACCTCAAACACAGAGATTAGCATACCACCTTCCCCTTAGAAAATCGTGATGATATCTAGAGTCCTTCTATTTAATTTTACATTCATTCCTCCGAGACCTTAGCGCTCGCGAGTTGTGCAAGGACTAATTATGTTCTTCTGTCGTGCCACCCAACGCTCCCATTCTTAATGTTAACCCTTCTGTTCTATGAGCACTATAACTAAGACTTAAGATGACCATGACCTATATAATAGGGTACTCTAATAAGTACCAAGAACTCTTCTCGTAAACCTTAACAGGAATTTCTATATTTTTCTTAAAGCATTACCGTATTAATTTATTATTTTAAGTTGGGTAGTATGCCTCGCAACTAAACGCAGTTGTAGCAGCATCTTTAACAGCAAGGTGGACGGGGAAAAAAGGAAGAGATAATGTTGGTGGTGGTGGTGGTTGATGGTGGTGGTGGTCGGGCATTTGGTGAAGGAGAGGGTGGTGGTCGGGTGTTTGTAGGAGGAGAGGAAAAAAGAAGAATAGAATGGGAAGGGAGTGGTGGTGATGATGGTGGTGGTCTTGGAGATGATGGTGGTGGTGTGGCTGGTGGTGGAGGTGATCGGGAAGGTGATGGTGGTAGTGATGTTTTTTTAGTTTTGGCGGGGGAGAGGGGTCGGGTTGCACTAGGGGAAGATAATGGTGATGGTGAGGGTGGTGTTCGCCTAAAGTTAAGAAGGAGGAGAGGATAATGCAATAAGTGAAGGAAGGAGAGAGAGTAGTATTTAATAAATAAAGAGAGAGGGGCTTGGGGATTAGGGACGTCTAGGTTCCCTAGGGGGATGTGTGTGTGGGGTGTTGTCATGAAGGAATGAGTGGTTGTGATGGGTTAAGATTTGAATTGAGGGTTGAGATTTAGTGTAGGTTGAAAAGTATCATGCAAAATATGAGGGAGAGAAGCATGTGACCGGTCAAGCCCTCAAGAATGGGTTTTCTCATTTTCTCTAGCCAATAGGAGGTGGATAACTAGCAAGTTATTTACATCCAAGTCCCTAATAATTTAGGATTTGCACAAAAGAAGGAAATTTGGATTTGATGTGGGTAGAATCCATGTTTGGTATGTTGTAGTGGAAAAAATTGGTGTGTGATATTTTGTATGAGTCATGAGGGTTGGAGTGTGGGTTTGGGTAGGTGTTTGGTCTAATTTTTGGTTAGGTTGAGTCGGTTGCCCCAAAATAAATATAAATCATGTCTTAGGTGTTCTTTAATAAATTTAAATAGCATGAGTTCTAAATTGGGGGTGACACAAGTGCTATGGCCATAGTAGACTCAAAATAGATTATCGTTATATATTGGATTGCAAGAAAAGGGTTGATGTTGTGTCTCCAATTTTGATTGGACGGACATTGGTCTAAAGTTTGGGTTTAAAATTAGATAATTATAATGAATGATGTACGACTAAAATAAAGCACAAGAGAGTATAATTAAGAGCGACATAAATATCAGGATTGAAGATTGGCTTGTCTAGGTCAAGGGTATAAAATTTGTTGGAAGACAAAGGCTAGTATAGTGCTCTAAATATTAAAGCATCGGTAAGGTGCACCAAATGATCCAAGAATAAATAGATTTTAATTATGACTCCAATTATTAATCTAGAAAAATTCTAATTTAATCCCTAAACCTAGATTTTGGGTTAGAGGGTTTACAACCTATCCACCTTAGAAACTTTTGTCCTCGAAATTCAAAATCCATCTCCCCAACGACGAACTCAACATATCTCTGAATATATAAACATAACTTATTACTTAGTCCTACTCCACTCTCTAAACCATAAATTGCCACATACGTACAGTCTAATCATCTAAGGTATTTGGTCTTCTAAATATCTTCTCACCATCATAAATTATCTCATCATTGCTGGCTTTGCCTCGAAGCCGGTGGAAGGTTCAAATCAAGAAACTCATGTTAATCATCATCTAGAAAATTGCCTCCTATAATTATAGATTACTCAGGGATGACGAGACCCAATCTCAGTTTATAACTTCTAATATCTACAAGAAAAGTGATGTCATTCTTTTACTCTAGAAGGAGTGCAGTGGGTTTTGTACTAAAATTCAACAAGCACAAAATCCTCAAGGCCACCTACATAGTATCTTAATCCCTTGTTTGGTTGCTAAGATATTTACTATCTCATCATTCTTTCCTTGGTATAACATCATCAACCTATAGTATCCACATTGAAATCCTGCCACCTATCTTCTCATAATCGCTCTTAGCAGCAATAAGCCTAATCAAGCCAATCAATCATACCTAGTCTAGAAGCTCAACTCAATTCAATTCCTAAAAGAAATACATATAATGGAATACAACATAAATCTCAGCTCATATACATAGCTACATAAAAAATAAATTATGTATTTAATATGTATCCAATCATTCTAAATAAAAATATACCCAATATACAATAATAAGAATATGATTCCTAAAATTCAAATTTCCATCGACTAGTATAAATTGGAAATAGGGTCCCATAACACTACCTACTACTAAGAATTTTGTCCAATAAGCTTATACCCTATTAATCAAAAATCTAATCCCTGGCCCTATGCAATTTATGTGTAATCTTCAATATTCAGCTATCATTCCTATTAGACTTTTATCTTCTATTTACACTCTCCTACTCAGGTATCAATTTATAATCATGGGTCTTGTGGTTATCTTCTACGGAGTGGCCAATGAGTTAGCATGTGATCTAAATATTTGTTTAGTTCCTTGATATTTGTATCACTTTGATTATGATCAAGAATTTCTACCCGCGCTAAATCCTCAAAATTTTAAAAGCATTATAATTCATAAATACTAAAATTGTTATTATCCCTCAAGTCCATATTACAGTTCCTTCCCTTTGGATGATGCGAACATAATATTTTTTTTTCATATTACAATTCCTTCCCTTTGGATGATGCGAACATAATATATTTTTCTTATCATTTGTTTCCTACACACCTCCATATCCTTCTAGAGAATTAATCTTGTTTTCAACTCTAAGCTTCACCAATCATGGCCTAGTACTTTCTGCTTCGTAGTATCAATTTTTGAGGCAACTATCGAGTGATAAAAAAATTCAGCCCTTCCCAGATCTTTCTCTTAATTTAAAATGCTCAAGGTCAGATACTTCTCACGAATCTCTTCTTTTTGTCATTCTACCTTCTTCACCTCGAACCTGAGGTTTCTTCTAGTTTATTTCATGCATACCCTTCATCCAACTATACGGGTATCATCTTGTTATAACTTGCCATCCATTATAGGTAGTTCACTATATCTAACTCTAGACTATAACATCCGTCGATACTCTCATCCTTCAATCCATTTGTTCTATCTTAGATACTAGCTCAACAACTCAAGTTATCAAAGGTGAAAACTATGAGCCCAATTAATATTGGCTACCTAGTAACCAAGTACATTTACTCTATTTCCAGTAGCTGCACCCCTAGTACCCAAGTTATCAAGTCACTCAAGCAATAGATCTAGCAATCTACCTAGCTATTTTAGCCCAGTCCTATAATCATCAATAATTTAAGGGTTAGTAATATCTTGGTTTGAACTAAAAGTCATAAGGCGACTAGAGATATAACTTCCATGGCCCGCCACGTAAAGTGCTCCTTTCTAAAAGTCATAATATTATTCCTTGCATCATCATCATGTGCCACAACTAATCCCTAGTATCTAGCTATGTATTCAATAAGATATTCCAGAGCATTAAAATCAAACTATCTTTCCAACTTTAAATACTTCCAAATTACCGATACCTTAAGCAAAGGTAGGGTTAGTTCTAGGCCTCTACTTCTCTGTCTAATTCTTACGCCAAGAACCTATACTAGCTTTAGCGTCTGGAAATAACCTATAAACCCTCCTCTACTATAGCTAACCATTTTCTTATGAATATTATATCAATCATGCCATCTTCTACCTTGATGAGCATATGCTTCTGGAGGAAATTACCGCGTACGAGCATACATCTCTCCGAAATAGGAAGACGATAAACAATAATAACGATATTGATAGAGAATAGAGGAATACAATTTTGAAGTCCGAGGGCGATAATCAAATACAAGAGGATTTTTAAAATTATTTTTGGATTGAGATCTTATTTAATATTAATCCTAACTCACAGGCTTGTTTGGTACAGTGACGAAACCAAATGATATGCTTTGACCTGCATGGGCCACTACAAAAACCATGTCACGCCCTAGTTCCAGCTCTAATACATATAAGCTATCTAGTAAGGGTCACTATCTAAATAATATAATGAATACTTCTATGTCTCAATACACAAGAAATACAAAATATAAGAACTGGTATCATGGTGTGCACCTCATACTACCTCTGTCCGAATAGACTCTGAATGAATAATATGAGTCTATAAATACTTGGCTATAAAAGCAAAAAATAAATAGTAAGAATAAAATAGATAAACTACGAAAGACATGATATAAGTACCTACTCACAATACCTCTATACCAGGAAGATGCTTATCAGCGGCTCCAAAAAGCTCAATGACAATCAATACTACAAAACTGGAAGGGAACTACGTCCTCAGAGGGACGTAACAAGATACATAGAAATATGCCACTAATGATACAAAATACTGTAATGAATAAAGGGTGTACCAAACTAAGTGTAAATGCAATAAGAACCACGTTCGAATATAAGCTATAGGCAAAATGGGATCGGCATAATTCCCTGGGAGAAACAGAGGCCTACTACAATATAGCGTCGTGGACGCTAGAGGCCGAATCTAATATAGTATATATACATGGTCATTATACCCGTACTCAAGAGGAGGTGGCGGGTTACAAAGAAAATGGGTACATAACCCATATGTCTAGTGAGTGTCCTCCCCACCCAATGTTGCTTTATCTGGCGTACATCATGTCCTGTCCAGTTCCTACTCCTGAGTCAAGATCATAGTATCTAAATAATGTTATCACACATCTCAATTGTACTAGTGATCAGTCAGTACAAGAGTCTGCATTCACACATGAAACTCTCCGTGATATAAATGTGTCATGGGTAAATGAGAGAGTAGGGCATCTCTCAATAAGGGTTTGTCCTCTAAATGCCAAGTCACACAAAATCGGTCCAACACCGACTTATACCCAAGTTATTCTTAGCCGTGCAATATCGTTCAATCAAAATAATATAAAATAAATAAAGTTGCAGTATTTAAGAATCATAAACAAGATCGACAATATATACTTGCCTGGAAGCCAAACAAAGATTCGAACACAAACTCGCCAAGGAAGATGCAACACAAATATCACCAACTGTCCCAGAATGAGTGAAATACTCAAAAAAGCATATCCATACATCTAATTTGGACACAAGAAAAAAATACAGTTTTTGGTCAACACGGGGCCATAGGTAGGCCCATCTTGAACAAAAAATGTTCCAGAAACAAAGGTCTCTAAACTTTTAATATTATAGGTCAAACAAGTTCTAAATGACGAAAAAAACTCAATAGTATGTCCATATTTGGATTCCGATCAACCGGTCACAAAAATGCTCGTTGAAATAGATCATGGGACCCGTAAAATGGCAATCCGGTTATTGTTTCAGAATCAGACAAAACTTGGGTCACAGGACAAGCCTATTGTTGCGAGTCAAATGGTGAAAGTTCTATTGCGATAAGACGAACGTGGACAAATTAATTAGAGAATTACAAAAAGTCATGATACGTGGATCTTTGATGGATACAGGTTTGTTTTGTCGCGCACACGCAACCAAATTAAATTTTGTCAAAGCCCACACGTCGAGAAATACTGTACGCATCTTTCGGTGCAATCGATATGCAATTAGGTTTTTCGGTTTGACGGAACCAACTCCATATCGAGAATTTTTGAGTTTTATAAAACTATTTTTCTTTGATTTTGGAATTTAAATTACTAACAATAGATTTTAAACTAAATTATTCTAATTGAAGACATTGAAAGGGGGTTATACGGAGAGTATACCAGAGAAAACAGTTCGGGAATCGGTTGAGCGAGGAGGAAGATATCGCAACATGGAGTGAGGGAGTTGGTTCGATTATTGTGGCGGGTGCATTGTCCTGAGGGGGTGCTCTGGCCTGAGGGGGTGATCTTACGACCTACTTCGGCCGGAGGGGTCGTAGCAACTGAGACAGCAGCTGCAACAACAATATTCACAACAGCAGCAGTAGCGACAGCAACTAAAAGCAGCAGTTGTAGCAGCTTTAACAACAAGGTGGAGGCGGAAAGAAGGAGGAGATGATGTTGGTGGTGGTGGTGGTGGTGGTTAATGGTATCGAGTGACCGTAATTTAGTGGATATGTGATCATATCACTAAATTATTGGCTACACTAAATCACAAACTTTAACAGCACCTTCACTAAGTCTCTTTGAAGTGACCGTGATTTAGTGAATATGTGATCATACCTTATAGCCCATGATTTAGTATAGCTCGTGATAGCTAGCAGATCATGCAACTCACATGTGGTCATGCTAGCTCCCTTTTTATTTATAGGCCATGTTAGGCCCAAGCCGATCACATATTTTACTAATATTTTAAGGCATATATTATTTTTTTTATTCCAGTTTATTACATTAATGTTCCTCACTAAATTGTTCTTAGTTTATTTTTATTATTTACCATGATACTCCTTCTTATTATATTTACTAGTTTAGTTATTCCATCATGTATTTTCATTGCTATTGATGTCTCATAGTTTCTATCAATTCTTGGAACTGCTATTGGGTTGTACTTCGCTCCAATCCTGACTGGATATATTTTTTAGATAATTTATTAGAAGACTGGTGTCCTATGCACTATGGTCCACAGGATGGCAAGCCAGTTGAGATAGCACCCGTAGAGCCTATTGAGATAGTACCAACAATCGTGGAGACTTAGATATTTTTATTGTGATATCATTTTTGTTTTATTTTAGACATTATGGCATGTATTATATTTGAGACATTTGAGTTATGATAAGATTACTGGACTGGACTTGGATTGTATTGTGACTCAGTATTTTATTCCTTCTATTCCATATCATGCCATATCTTCCTCTAGTTTATTGTTTTGATTGAGTATTGACTACCATTATAATATTATCATACTGTCCGCCATTTGGAGTTAAGAAAGAATGAAAGGTACCTTATATATTATGTGTGAGATGTATAGATAGTATTATTGACCTAGACAATATTATATTATATATGCTGTGGAGTAGGCTGGACGTACCCACATACTCTTGCCCCAACACCGGGTACGGGTCGTGACACATTATTATGGTGTCCTATATAGGTCCAGGTAGTAGTGGTCAGACTTGGAGTACTACTACAAGCATGCTATAGGATATAGGATTTAGGATATTAGACTTAGGATATAGGGTAAGAGGATACTCAATCACAACTAGGAAATATTTTCAATCTATTAATTTTGATATCCTTATCAATCTGAATATTTATTGTCTTTGAATATAACTGTCATTCTTTGATAATATCGTATCTTGCGCACTATTGATTTCTTTATTTTGATCTGTCTTCAGGATGCTGCCGAAGACCAGATCCCATTGCTCTGGAGAAGTTTCAGCGAGGTCGGTTACTTTTCCACCTCCGGCTCAGAGGGTTGCCTCACTGGTCCAGGTGGAGGATTCAGCAGCAGTATTTGGTGGTGCTCTACCTCCAGTTCAGAGGACTGTTCTCGTAGTTGCAGAGAAGCTTCCACCACCCTCAGTACCAGTCGATGTCGCGTAGATGTTTACGCTATTTTGTGAGATAATAGAGGACAAGAGGTCCCAAGCGGAGGCTCAGCACAGCTAGTAGGATGTGATGATGCAGGGGATAGAAAATGCCCATCAGCTAGCACTTGTAGCAGTAGAGAGGGTTGCCCTAGTTCAGCCAAAGGTGGTTGTTCACCATTACAGTAGGTCTGGGAAACCTTTGTTTAATAACAAACAAAAAGAGTACAAAGAAATCCTAGACAGACAATCTAAGTACAGTATTTTTTATCTGGGTACTGTGATGATGAAGATCGAGTACTTTAGCGACTATTTTACTTCGTTGATTATCCGCGGGATGCTCTCTTCTTGCTTCTCTCTCTTGAGCTTGTGTGCACGTACGTAGCTCTCCTGGAGGGGTATGGTCTCTCTGAAGTAGAAAAAGCCAGCCAGCCTTTAGGACTTCTAAGTTGCTCCTATTTATAGCCATCATATTGGTGGTCTATAGGTGCTGCATATGCTCCTATTTGGTAGCCACAGGGGGCGCCTTCAACAGAATATGGTTGCAACCGTAGGCGCATATGATGGACAATTTGCCATATATTTTTTATCCTTAACAGAATATAGTTGGGTCAGGCCGAGCTACCACTGGGACGTTTGTTGGGATTGGCTGTTATTGAGGATCTGGGTTATTCTTGCCCTTTGTTTGCGTGACTTTGTCAGCTTGACACGTGACCCACATTTAGTTAGAGAGAATTACGTCAATCGTAACAGAAATATTTTGTCTCAGGGAACCCTGCCACGTTGGACGCATGGAGTCTGGGACGTATGGGGCCAGAAATGCATGGGATACATAAAATCTGGAATGTATTAGGCCAGAGACGCATGTGATGCATGGAGACCAGAATGCATGGGGCAAGAAAAGCATGGGATGCATGAGGTAAGAGACATATGGGACGCATGGAGTCTAAAATACATGGGGCCATAGATGCTTGGAACACATGGAGTCTGGAATGCATAGGCCAGAGTTGCATAGAGCGCATGGACTCTGGGATGCATAGGGCCAGAGTCGCATGGAGTGCATGCAGTCTGGGATGCATGAGGCATCATACACGTGGCATTGTATGCATGGGGCCAGAGTCGCATGGAGGCTTAGTGTGCTTACATCTTTTGAGGCATTCAAAAAATTATTTTTGTCAAGATTCTCTGTCAGATGTAATCTTTGTGTCAGGCCTTTATGCGACCAATAATTGGGTGCACGTGGATGCTGCTTTTTCTTGGCCGTATGGTTAACCTGCGGCCTGATTTCTTCTGAGTCATCTTTGGGGTGCATGTTTGTTAATCGCATGAATCTAGATTTTTTATGCTTTTACAAGACCACCTTCAAAGTTCTCAAACTGATAAGTTTGGAATACTTTAAATAAGAAGCATGGAGTAGATAACTTTGGGCTGCATGGATGGCAAACGCATGGACGAGTCTTTGCTAGGTTATCAAATCTCTATTTAATACAGGATTTGGCTCGATCATTTGGGTGTATTATGGGGATTTTGAGCCGCCTTTATGCATGTTCGTCGAGGTGACGGTCACTCGTTGATGATGGCGAATCTAGAACTTAACCGTCGCCCTTTATCCTAGATTGCTACGTGGCTTGGGAAGGCTCGGGTTCTATGACACTCTTGTCAATAAAAATATGAGAGTTTTGGAGAGAAAAAGTCTTTTTTATTTTTTCTCTGTATTTTATCTATTGTTGCTATATCCGACGACTGCCATGGCCTCCAAAGCTCATTCTTCTTCCACGGCTGCCAAGGGCAAGGGCCTAGCTTCTGAGGCCATAGTTCGAAAGACGAAGAAGAACGAAAAAAGGAAGACCCTGACTCGACGACAAGGGACGATACTACTTCTGACGACCCATCGCCTCTGGTGGACTCTACAATGAAGCTAGGGCCTCTTCGATATGGAGTCCACATCCAAAAAAGAAGACAGAAACCATCAGTGGTCGCGAGGTTAAGTTATAGGAAGTGGGTTGCTACCAAGGACCCTACGCATGCCGTGGGAGGCAAAGAAGAGGAGGAGGTAGGACCCCTTGCATTGGTGATTCGCCAACCGGATCCCATTCTTGATGCCATGGTAGTATCCCTATATTCTCTTAGATTTATTGTCGGGTTCCCATTTTATGACCCTCTTTATCCTGGTTTATCTGAATTTATGCAAAGACTGGGAGTTGGGGTGAGGACATTTCCTCCACGGGCCGCTAAAGCAGGAGTTTCTTACCGGGTGGAGGAGACGTCATCTTCCTGCGAACTATATATTGGCGATCCTGTCATTGAGATGGTGAAAAGGTTCGACGAGGAAGGGAACCACCAACTCTGTTACCTCACCCAGGTATATTGTTTTATCGTTTCTCAAGAGATAAGATTTTTTGGCTTCCACTTTATCGTTTTGGTGAATTTACTCGCCGATTGCTTTGATTCGACAGGCCCTTCCTCACCGATAAAAATATTTAATGTGGCAATTGAAGAGAGTGTAGAGGAGGAGGAGGCTAAACCAGGGTTCATCAGGGCAAGTCCTGGGTCAGTCCTATCTTCATCTGTAGTTGGAGAACCACTTTAGGGACCTTTGACAAACATGGGCCCTACTTCTGATGCCGATCTCTTCAAAGTGTTGGTTGTCGAGGAAGATGTGAAGGAAGGAGAAGGAGCTCACAGGGAGGCTGAGCCCTTCTCTTACTATCCTACGGGTAGAGAATACTCGATGGTGCCTCAAGTTATGGCTAGTGTAGGGGAAACCTCTACCGTCATGGGTCCACTTAGTACGACGACCATTTGTCACCTCCTCGGACTGACGTTGGGCGACATGAAGTTGTCGCTCCCTCAGTTGCTTGGGATAGCGGTCTTCCTTAGGGATCCATTCCTGGTCTTACCAGTGTGAAGGCCAAGCTTGCTAGTTTGGCTGGCGTCCAGACCCTACATTTGATGGGGCAAAGTTTTGCGGCGACTCGTCGTCCGGCTACTGTAGTTCCACCACTCGACTTTTCAAGTGTTGTCACCTTGGCTTCAAAGGCTACCCAGATTGTCCAATTTCTTGTAATCCCTTTCACTTTGGCTCCTTGACACTTCCACGAAAGTTACGGTAACAGCCACTTGGAAGGTTATCCTTCCTGGCTTCTACATATTATTAAGGCAAAGAGTTCAAAATATACTAGGATGAGGGATGCCTTTGTTTAGTCTAAGCACAGTACCCTAGGCCAGATATAGATTTTTAAGACCCTTTTTGTCTCTGAGCAGACGACTAACCTGCTGCTTCAGAAGTTAACTGAAGTAGAATAATGCTTGAATGAGTTACAGCAGGTGCAATAGATTAACGTTACGACGATAGTGGCCACGGAGTATGAATGTCTCCTGGACTCCATAGAACAAGTAAAGGCTGCCTAGGGAAGACCAAGGAGGGTCTCGAGCCAGAACTCAAGAAGCTGGAAATCCAACGTACCGAGTTTGAAGCAGATGAGGCAACTTTCTTGGCTCGAGAAAATATACTTTCCCATACTATTGCTGAGATCCATGAGAAGATTGAACAACTGTAGGCCAACCTCAAGATCCTGGAGGAAGATGTTCATGAGGTCCGCCAAGAGTGGGAGGTTATCCGCGTACAATCTCTTACCGTGGTCCAGTCTTTGGTAGCCCTTGAAGAGACTCTGAAGAAATTGGAGGAGATGCACCAGGCTCACACTTACCTTGATAATCCTGTTGTTGTAGCTCAAGAAATCGAGCACCAGGTCAAAGCCAAGATTGATGCCAGGATTTCCCATCTCCGAGGACGATTAGAAGAGTTATGCACTGATCAGTAGCTTCAACAGTTATTTTTTCTTCCTCCTCCATTTTTTTGATTGAGGCATTAGTAAGTCCTCAAATGTAGTTTGCTTTTGGTTCATCGTTTGGAAGAAATAAAATCTTTTTTTTCTTCCGTTAGGATTATTTATGTGAACTTTGAATATCGTACTAGAGGTAATATGGACGTAGCATAATACCGTAGTCTTTTACGGATATCACATTGGAGGATCTTTAATGGACCTATTACTTTTTGTGCACCTGAGTACAAATAATAGATTTGAAACAAGCCTTGTCAGAGGCAATATAGATGTGACAAATTTGGTAGACTTAATACCGCTGGCATACTTAGATGTAAGTATGGGTGCTAAGTTTAGACGACGATCGATATTGAAGGTAATATGGTCGTGATAATCGATAGTCAAGTAGAAAGGTTTACTCAGAGGTAAGAAGGACATGGCAAACCCTACTGGGAAGGATATGAGGACGATAGCTCAGAGGCAACATGGACGCGAGCTAATCGATAGTCATATCGAGAGGTTAGGTACAATCCTGGTATTTTTGGGGCGGCAGAAAAAGGAAATAAGACAGGGGTAATATGGACGTGGCTATTTTTTTGGATGGGGTAATCATAGGCAGCTCATAGTTCAGAGATAATATAGACGTGAACTATTTTCTGCCATCAAGGACATCTCACTGGGGGATCTTTGGTGGACTTATTACTTCTTACGCATGGGAGTGCAAGTGATAAGTTCAAGACGAAACCCTATCATAGGTAATATGGATGTGATAGATTTTGTAGACCCTTTACTTCTTGTGCACCTAAGTGCAAGTAATAGGTTTAGGATAAGCCCTGCCAGAGGTAATATAGATGTGGTAGATTTTGTGGACTTAATACCACTGGCGTATTTAGAGCTAAGTACAGGTGATAAGTTGAGATAAAAACCGATATCAGAGGTAAATGTGGACGTGATAATTGATAGTCCTGCCTGAGGTAATATGGACGTGGTAGGTTTAGCTTAGACTTGCTTTTCTATTAGTATTTATATCGTGATTTTTAGCCTAGTGACCGTCTCGATTTTGATTTTAGGTAGAATCTTGTCCCGTCCCTTTTTGGTAACTCGGTAACGAAAATGGTACCGGAGCTGTGACCGTGAGGTTTAGTCCATATTGTGATATGAGACTTACCCTAGACTTGACTTCTTGTTAGACTTGGTTCTGGTAATTTTTGGGGTTTGATTTGGGTACCGAAAATCAAACTTGACTTAACCATGTTTATTCTTGAAAATCTGCATACCGACAGTATACTACAGTGTACTGACGATTTACCGATTTCGACTGACTTGATTTTTAGATTTTTTTGTGAACCCTATCAGCATACCGATGGTGTACTATAGTGTACCGATAGTATATTGATCCTATCGACATTTGTTGACCGACTTCAGAATATTTGTCTTGGCAGGCATACCGACGACGTACTGGGTTGTGCCGACGGTATACCGATTTGTGGAACTTTCCTTTCCAGTAACTTTTTGCCTACTTGGAATAGCATACCGATGGTATACTAAAGTATAACGATTTGTTGGATCCAGAACTTGCTGTATTTTTCTTATCTCTGGTCCAGTATACCGACGTTGTACTAGACTGTTGCGACCGTATACCGACCGTGCATTTTCTTTAGGAATTCTTGGTTTTTCGTGATTTTATGTTGAAACTTCTGGCTTTTGCTTGGAAATGCGATAACTTGACCTGATCTTCGACATAAACTTACATGGCTTCAGATGACATGACATGAATTGACTTGGCTTTACTCAATTTCACCCATCTTTGTCCAGCTATACGTGATGACATGATTGACTGGACTTGACTTGACATGACTTTACATGGCTTCATCGGACATGGCTTGACTTGGATTTACTTGGTTTCATCTGGTTGGACGTAGATTCACATGGTTGTATATGGATTTACCTGGTTTCATATGGCTTTACCTGGCTTCACCTGGATTGACATGGCTTTACTTGGTTTTACCTGACTTCACTTGGTTACAAGTGGCTTGGTTGTTATCGTGGCTTAAAGGAGTTCGTTTGTGCAATGTATATTAAACTTGTGTATATTACTATTAAAACTTATTTTGTTGCATCATGTCTAGGATAGATTCTGTGAAATACCATACCCGGATTCATACAAGAAACTGCTAGGGGTTAATAACTAGAGATTCACTTAGTACATGGCTAGGGATTTTCCTAGATTGTATGCAGTCCCGGTAATTCATACAGTTATCTTGAGGACTATCCATTGATTTATATTGTGGAGTATCTTGAGAAGTATCTGGTGCTGGTTTGTGCATATGGATATCCCGAACAGACTGTAGGGACATGTGATTAGAAAAAACTCTAGCATCACGTTGCATTATAAAGTTAGTAATTAAGGATTGTGATAACCCTAGTTAGTTATAGGTATCAAGTCATACTTATGTGATTTGCCGTGATTGATGGTTGATGGTTAGTTTAGGCTTTATATGATCACCTTTACTTTTATTACTTATTATTTCTTTATTGATTATCAGATATGGATATGTCTCACTACAGGTTTTACAGTATTTATTATTCTGAGATCTTTTATATTCAGTCTTTACTTTCTAGTATTTGTATTGCTTGTATTGTTGGTTTAAGTTCCTAGATTGGCTTTCTTTGTTGTACTTATTATTTGGGGGTCTGAGCCCAATGGTTTTGTATGGCCAGATCCAGTAGCAGTACCGGAGGATCTTTCGTACTTTTCTGAGGATGGTGGCTACCAGGAGTACCAGGCCGCTTGAGTAGATTTTCTTACTTTTCTACTCTAATCTACATTCTACTTTTGTTGGCATTTAGGCACCGAGCACGTGTTTAGCTCGTGTTTTGGTTTGATCAGTTAGCCTACGGATAATAGCATGATTGTCATATTATAGGATTGATCATGTATGACCCAGATTCTTGCTAGTTTATTCATTTTATGTTTACTAGCATCCTGATCATCGGTATATTATAGTTTGGGATGCTTTACTATTATATTACAGTAGATCTTACATATTATTATTATTCCGGTTGTTCTTGTGATTGAGACATTAGAGTTTTTTAGACCTAGGCTTAACTGTTGGTTTGTAGTAGTGACCCCTCATGTCTTACAGCTTCACCATATACACAGAGTACCGGTGTGCTCTAAGTATACGTAGCTGGTCTTGTCAGCCCCGCTCTCCAGTATTTTGGTTCTGGGACGTGACATTAGGTGATGGATTTTGAGTGTAATGTGTGTAAGGGAGTCTCACAGGAACTGTAGTTCCAGTGTTACTAGGGGACTTATGTTCAGTTATTAGAGTTGATTGCAGCAGTTTAGTGTAGAAGGGATGCACATGTTATGGTTTCAGTCATTGATGAGGGGTATGGAATGGTTATAAATGCTATTGTATTATAGTTAATTAGTTAATATATTCTTATCAGTTAGTATTATATATAAGGTATTAGTTAGTTTTACTAAGTGATCGTGACAGTTAGTTAAGGTAAGTTCTATAGGAGTGTATATAAGTATAAGTACTAGATATAACTGGATAGAGTAGGTATTAGAAAGGTTTCACTTAGAAACCTAGATAATAACCTAGCATAGATGAGATAATCTAGTTTTAGCTAGTTAGTGATCACTAGAGACTAAATAAATTAGTATGGACCTAGTACAACTTAGTTAAGCTAGAATGACAGAAATTTACCTAGAAGCATATTAGAGCATTCATTAATAAAATTCTCATTCATTATACTATTTGATATAACATTTCCTAAATAGGATTGTGTGACACCAGTTTGGGCATCGAGATACACCCTTTGCTCAGGAATAGAGGCGAATACTTCTCTCTGTTAGTTTTTATTTTATGATTGTGTATATATCATATGTTCTAGTACTGTATATTCGATTCTGACACAGCGGTTACACGAACTAGTACTATATGGATCCTGTCAAGAGATATTATCCCCTTATTGTGTTCAGCTGGCACTCCTTCATATGTATTTTATTGTGTGCATCGGGTATTGATCGTTACCTTTTTGTATCCAAATTAATGCCTCATTTGTATTAAGCTTTTGGGTAAAGCAAACAAACTATTTGTGTTAAGCAAACTTTTTTATCATGTACTTCGTGTTCACACACTATCTCATGCACAGCGTGGCTATATTACTCGTGTTCATAATGTGTCATGATCGGATCCATGAGTATTGGTTGGGGATGGGAAGAGTAGGAGTTGGTTATGTGATTAAGCCCAGTATATTCGTTTATATGTCGATTGCACATCACCCGTGTAATCGAGTTACCTAATTACATTTGTGTTCTACCTACAGCGATCACATAACGAACTTGTACTCTAAGGCACATTAGCTAGTATTACCTATTTCCATTACTTGCAGTTATTTCATATTGCATGTTCTTTCCTTCCAGTATTTTATATGCTTATTCTAGTTTATTTCTATTTTTTAGTTGCTAGTATATCTTGTATTCTTTTCTATTACATGTCCTATATGCTCCACCATGTATTTGAAACTGCTTTTAGAGTTTTGTACTTTGCTCCAATCCTGATTGGATATATTTTTTAGATGACTGATTAGTGGAGATGTGTCCCACACATTACGGGTCACAAGACGGTGAGACAGCAGGAGAGAGAGCACCTCTATTACAGAAGGACGTAGCACTAGCTATATAGGAGACTTAGCTTTTATTATTGCTTTGTATTTGACTCTTTAGAGCCTTGGAATGTATTATTATTTTAGAGACTATTGTGTGTGTGACTAGATGTTAGAATTGGACTTATATTTGTGACTCTTGTACTTCTTTCCTTTATTCCATATATCATGTCATATCTTCCACTGGTTTTATATTATAATTGAGTATTGTCTTCCATTATTATATTATCATATTGTTCCTCCATTTAGAGTTAAGATGGCATGATATGTATCATACATATATTATATGTGATGTTAGATAGTATTACTGACCCAAACAGTGTTATATGTCGTTGTTACGACGTAAGCTGGGCATTATTCACGTACTCGTACCCTTATTTCGGGTACTGGTCATGACATACCTCCACAGTCTACACTTGGAACAACACATCTGCAGGATAACACAAATCCAAAAGCAGTCATAAACCAAGAGTCAGCGATACCAACTCTTAATACTCTCAATATTGGGAGTGGACATCCGTCGGTGATAATATCTGTTCAAACAGGATCTTATCAGTCAATTGCATCACTCCGACCAGAAGATCCTCTTAAAGCTATCCGGGAGTTGCGTGCACAGGGCAATATTTTAAAGAACAAACACCAACTCCACAATCAGTGTGATAGCCATAAAACTCTACACTTTCGTACAATATAGACACATGGGCAAAATGGTAATTTTGGGTCAAAGAAAGGTCCATACGTGGCCCACTTTGCACCAAAATACGTGTCAGGGTCAAAGGTCTCTAAATTGAATAAATTATATGTCATGTCCCAATCTCCCGTAAGCTCAATAGTCCCCACTGAACGTGAATCACCACGTTGCAGCTCTCCCGTAGGACAATCGTTCTCATCGGGACGTTATGCCGTACGAGCCTGGAGTTGCGCTCGTACAAGACGATGTTGTCAAATACCAAAGTTATCATCGAAATGACCAAGTTGCAGCGAAATTCAAGTATTGTGTACCAAGCATACATCAGAGTAATACGCGACGAAGCTCTCGATAGGGTCCAAATAAAATGCCACAAAGGCGATTGCCTCAAAGGCGATGAAATACTCTTGCTCTTTTTCTCTAGCCCACAAAGGTACTTACAGTTCATACATCATATCTCGTATATCGAAGCAGCGCCACTATGCCTGCGTACCTGAAATAATGCCCATAAACGTGGGTCAGTACACAGCCATACTGGTGAGCGGGGTAACCCACTCGTCTAAGCCGATACTAAGTAAATAGTGAATGCAAACAGTTATATGGTGATCTTTTTAGTTGAATCCTAGATTTATTTCATCGCATAGGGATGACATGTTAAGAAAAGCTGTAAAGCAGTTTAAGCATGCAAGCATTCAACTCAAGCCAATTGTCAAGCGATGCATAACCAACTCAAAGGAAACTAGCATGCAAACCGTCCTACTCAAACCCAAGCAACACGATAACATATCGAACCATCAACCAAGCCTCAATATCCCTTCCTCAACCAAAACTTACAATCTAAATCTCAAAGTGCACACTCTTGCCGAGGTAAGGTGGCCGCGCCTACACGAAGCACAAACCAACCAAAGTAAAGCAAACCAATTCTTATCTATATGAAGTCACTGGCCAAGCCATAAAGGACATTGATCGGACAAATCAATAGGCAGTCCTACCCGATCCAGCACTGGGCAGCTACTCCCTTCTGGTGGTATTGGACTATCGGTACTACGCCCAAGATGCGATACCCATGTCTCCTCCATGGCCGAACGATCCTGGTGCCCTAGAGTCTATCCCGTTCGAGGAAATAAAACCCTGTGCAATACAGGTTGTCCGTGATATGCAGGCACCAAGTAGGTATGACGAGAGGATCGAATATTCTAGCCCCACCAAGCGATCCTAGACTCGTTCAACCAAATATCCAACCAAAATTCCATAACCAAAGAATCCATAACCATTCTTCCAACATATTGTCCAAGGCACAATTCACAAGTTATTCCATAGGCACAATGCCGCTTCTCAATACAGTGTTTCAAATTGGGTGCAACACCCCACGCTCAGGACAATCCTATGGCACAATGCCCCAACAGTGGCACAATGCCCTCGCCGATTCAGTTATTCGATTTCGAACCACAATTGCTCGCTTTGCAAGACAAAGCGTCCAAATGATACTCGCGCACGGATGCACGCTCGCTCGCCCGAATTCTCGATATTCCTAATGCCTCAATGTATCATTCCAACTGTCCAAGCATAATCCCAACTATTCAACCGACTGCCTCAAATGTATATAATCCAACTCTAGATCCAACTATCCAATGCGAAAACTAATTCAAGCCACAATCTTATCCAAACAAACGACGTACACTCTAAGCAAGCCTCGGTATAGTGATTTCCAATATTTCAATCCAAATGTTCAAGCCTATTACATATTTTCCATATTATTAGGCATAAAGGAGTAGAGGAGAAGTGAAAGAGCCTACTCATAATGTTTGATTCCGTTAAGCATTATGTCCTGTTGATACGGCCGATCCCTTGAACCCGTGGTTCGATGCAAGTTCGATCTACTCAGCTGGAATGACCGTGCGAGCAGGCCGTGCTCTCCAAATCATCCGACCGATCGGACTAAGAAAAACGGTATTATCGTTCCAATCCAGCTATCTCAGTACTGCTCTGAACGAACACCTGAATCCCATCGAACTTCGCTAGCCATCTGCACATAAAACCAACTCAATCAATACTTCTTCCCAAAATCCAATAAATCAAATATAACCATCATTTATTTCATTCAATCCGACTCATGGTAATGCACCGTGCGGTTGTGGGGCGTTATATAATATACCACCTAGAATCAGGTTCGTCCACGAACCGTGCTGGTACTCATTCCTATCACATGCCGCTTGTCCAATTCATAACTCTACTCTATGCAACTCTCATACTCACGATCCTGACTCAGCATCTCGCTCAGCTGAACGCTCGTACGAATTTCCATATTCCCACATCCTCCTTGCAGCTCAATATGAATTCTTCGTATCGCTTAGTTTTGGATCGTATATATATTTAAGGCGTTCCTAAATACATGTATTTCAGCCGAGCTTTGCGATAGCAAATTTGGACAAGTTACAAAGGTATCTTTATGTCCGAGGTATCCATTTGCTTTACTCCCAATCGAACCAATCCTGATTTCCATTCCAACATATTCGCTTGAGCACTATTCTCAAATATGATAATTTTCCACCGACTCAATCAGTTCGTGTCCCAACTCTATCCATCCAACTATTTCTGAATTCGCACTAGCAACATCTCCAAATATATCTCATGTACCAAACGATCATCTTAACTGATATTATCCCAACTAAGTGACTTACCCAAATATCAGCTTTGCTTTTTAGATCAGCTCAGTCCAACACCTTTTTCCTGCCATCTCAATACCTCACTGGGTGAACATCTATATTGAGGTTCGTGTGATCCACGAAGATTTTGCCGCTACGCCAAAGGGATAGTGTCGCCATGATTTCAACATGGACACACTCGCCATAATTTCTAGGTTGCGCATGGAATAGTTCTTCGTGCTACTTCCACTGCCTCGAAGCTCAGGATATCACCTTTGCCTTCTGAACGAGCACGCTTCCCAGACTAAGTTTCGATGCATCTTGTAAATCTGAGGCACATCTGTCCCTTCCAGTATTCGCAAAGATTTGATCTGAATGAACCGCTGCTTTAACTGCATGAGCTAGTTTCACAGTCATCAATTCATATGAATAATATTTCCTTCCAGGGCACGATGAGTCAGAGGCGATGCCATCTATAAAACTCTGTGATTCTGAATCTTATCAGTTGACTTAGGCCAATCCCACCATCGCTTCGGTCTTCCGGCTGCATCTTCAGCTGAAGGCTATCCCAAGGATCTCTCAAATCCAATACTCAGTCAATAGTCCAAATCTCTAACATACACTACTCACATCTGCCCTCGACGCATTCTCGAATGCGCCGCCACAAGGGTTATTCTATGGGTCTACAATATTCATCTCTGATCTGGCGGGCAAGTCGCTAGGGTCAGCTATCCCGAAGCTACGCTCGATAATTGTAAGTTATCATGATGGACAGTTACTATGAACCATGCTATATCTCTTGTGCAAATTTGAGCCATAATCCAACCATTACATCCGAACAAACTTTTGAATCCGAGAACTTCATGCACTACCTCTGATAATCTCTTAACCAATGCCACTTAACCACTTAGAGTCTTGCTATCTATCGAAGCCACAATTCAAGAACTGCGCTCATTGAAACTGTCTTCCATTAATCCGTCATTCTGCCCTGAATCTATCAAATTCTCTGAACTGCCATGTTCGTCTACTCGCACGACCAATTGCAATGATTCTCAAAACCAAAGACTTGATCCAATTCTTATCCGTTTGTCATGTCCCATAATGAACGTCCAACTTACTCGAGCAGTACAGTAATTTGTTTCGACGTTGCTCCCATATTTTAGCTATCTTCAAAAGTCTGTCCACCACAATCTGTCTTTAGTTGTTGCCTCAATCCGTTCACGTCTTTTCGGAGAATCCGTCTACCATCGTTGTACCATTTTGCCCAAAATTCCAATTCCGCTAAACCTGAGTCGACTTCTCGAGCAGCAATATCCAAAATCCTTCAAGTCTGTTTGAATCCATCGTATTGCCGCTCCAAACCAGCTTGTGTTTCATTGCTCAACCAACAGCTCAAATGTGTTGCCCAAAATCGTAGTCCGTACTCGCTATCCTTTATTTTACCATCGCTTCGCTCGAGCGTATCCAAACTGTTTGTTCTTTATTCTCAACTCTCTTTGCATCAATGAATGTTCTACCAAACTTCCAAATCGTGCAAGCGAACTCTGATATTCATCTTTCCATTTGATCGATCCCAACTTGTTTCCAATACTTTGTCTGTCTCAACCCTTCAAATTTCCAAACACTCCATCCCATTGCTTGTTCCAGTCTTACCCATGCTCTCAAGTTCAACGATACTTCTATTTGCCCAAGTCCATTCTCGATTGCTCAACTCAATATTCGCTTGCTCCATTTTTTATTCTTCCTAACTCAACTGACGTGCACCAACCAACTTGTATTCCCGTTACCCGAGTCCGTTGAGGCAATTTCCATTGATATCTAGCCAAAATATTTTAATGCCTTGCTCACTATGTGGTATCTCATATACCACTCTGAATCAAGTCTTTACTCGCATTACCAATTCCTTTGCACTAATCAAAAATCTGTTCGAACCATCCCTTATGTGTGATCCTGCCATCCCCAACTTAAGTCCGACATAAAACTCAGCCAATTCTTTAACCATCCAACTCTTTCCATAAATTTTGCGATGCAACTCGCACCATATCCCATTCTCAATGCTTCCAACTATTCTCAAACCGTCTGATACTTTCGCAACACGAGCAATCCATGCATCGAGCTCTCTTCCAAGTAATCCAACCCAATACCCAACTGTTCCTTACATTTGCTGTACGAGCAACTCACACAAACTTATCCTGATATTCCTAAGCCAAACTCAAACTTGCTCAACCGATGCGCCATATGAGCAACTCGTGAACGCTCTGTGATACACCCAGCAAAAATTTAAACTCCGTCCAACAATTTTGCTATACGAGCAACTCGTGCAACAATCCATTCTCATTGAATACTTCTACTCATAAAATGCCGTATAACCAATCTCGTATGCCAACCAACTGATCCACTGATGCAATCAGAAACTTCCCGAACGACAAGCCAAGCCAACCCAACGACAGCTCTCAACTTGTTGCACAAATACAATAACGCCACCCAACTTGCTGCACGAATGCAATAACGTCTAACGATGCTAAGCGATCTAACGAAAACCAACAAAAATAATACAACGAAGCATAACATGCAGCCACAACCAGCAAAATATAGACTTATTGCATGAAATATCCAATGTGGCACCGAGTAGAGTCAAGAGCTAGACGACACGCAAAAGCTATTTAGAGTTTGTGATGAAGCGAAGGACCAAGTCCGAGAAAATGAACCAAGCGCTCTGATACCAATTTGTCATGTCCCAATCTCTCGCAAGCTCAATAGTCCCCACTGAACGTGAATCACCACATTGCAGCTCTCCCGCAGGACAATCGTTCTCATCGGGACGTTATGTCGTACGAGCCTGGAGTTGCGCTCGTACAAGACGATGTTGTCAAATACCAAAGTTATCATCGAAACGACCAAGTTGCAGTGAAAGTCAAGTATTGTATACCAAGCATACATCAGAGTAATACGCGACGAAGCTCTCGATAGGGTCCAAATGAAATGCCACAAAGGCATTTACCTCAAAGGCGATGAAATACTCTTGCTCTTTTTCTCTAGCCCACAAAGGTACTTACAGTTCATACATCATGTCTCGTATATCCAAGCAGCGCCACTACGCCTGCGTACCTGAAATAATGCCCATAAACGTGGGTCAGTACATAACCGTACTGGTGAGCTGGGTAACCCACTCGTCTAAGCCGATACTAAGTAAATAGTGAATGCAAACAGTTATATGGTGATCTTTCTAGTTGAATCCTAGATTTATTTCATCGCATAGGGATGACATATTAAGGAAAGCTGTAAAGCAGTTTAAGCATGCAAGCATTCAACTCAAGCCAATCGTCAAGTGATACATAACCAACTCGAAGGAAACTAGCATGCAAACTATCCTACTCAAACCCAAGCAACACGATAATATATCGAACCATCAACCAAGCCTCAATATCCCGTCCTCAACCAAAACTTACAATCCAAATCTCAAAGTGCACAGTACTCTTGCCGAGGCAAGGTGGCCGCGCCTACACGAAGCACAAACCAACCAAAGTAAAGCAAACCAACTCTTATCTTTATGAAGTTACTGGCCAAGTCATAAAGGACATTGATCGGACAAATCAATAGGCAGTCCTACCCGATCCAGCACTGGGCAGCTACTCCCTTCTGGTGGTATCGGACTACCGGCACCATGCCCAAGACGCGATACCCATGTCTCCTCCATGGCCGAACGGTCCCGGTGCCCCGGAGTCCATCCCGTTCGACGAAACAAAATCCTGTGCAACACAGGTTGTCCGTGACGTGCAGACACTAAGTAGGTATGACGAGAGGATCGAACATTCTTGCCCCACCAAGCGATCCTAGACTCGTTCAACCAAATATCCAACCAAAATATCTATAACCAAAGAATCCATAACCAAAGAATCCATAACCATTCTTCCAACATATTGCCCAAGGCACAATTCACAAGTTATTCCATAGGCACAATGCCTCTTCTCAACACAGTATTTCAAATTGGGTGCAATACCCCACGCTTAGGACAATCCTGTGGCACAATGCCCCAACAGTGGCACAATGCCCTCGCCGATTCAGTTGTTCGGTTTTGAACCACAACTGTTCGCTTTACAAGACAAAGCGCCCAAATGATACTCGTGTACGGATGCACGCTCGCTCGCCCGAATTCTCGATATTTCTAATGCCTCAATGTATCATTCCAACTGTCCAGACATAATCCTAATTATTCAATCGACTGCCTCAAATGTATATAATCCAACTCTAGATCCAACTATCTAACGCAAAAACCAATTCAAGCCACAATCCTATCCAAACAAATGACGTACACTCTAAGCACACCTCAGTGTAGTGATTCCCAATGTTTCAATCCAAGTATTCAAGCCTATTATATGTTTTCCATATTATTAGGCATGAAGGAGTAGAGGAGAAGGGAAAGAGCTCACTCATAATGTTTGATTTTGTTAAGCATCATGTCCTGCTGATACGGCCGATCCCTTGAACCCGTGGTCTGATACAAGCGCGATCTACTCAACTGGTATGACCGTGCGAGCAAGCCGTGCTCTCCATATCATCCGACCGATCGGACTAAGGAAGACGGTATTATCGTTCCAATCCAGCTATCTCAGTACTGCTCTGAACGAACACCTGAATTTCATCGAACTCCGTTAGCCATCTGCACATGAAACCAACTACATCAATACTTCTTCCCAAAATCCAACAAATTAAATATAACCAGCATTTGTTTCATTCAATCTGACTCAGCGTAACGCACCGTGCGGTTGTGGAGCATTACATTATAGGTCAAATAAATCCTAAACGATGATACAAACTCACTAGTATGTCCAATTTTGGATTCCAGTGAGCCGATCATAATTTTGGCCATCAAGTCAACCTTGGGTCCCGCGAATAGGCGGTTGGGTCAACTGTCTTGGAATCTCGTGAAACTTGGGTCACAGGACCAGCATGATACCATAAATCCAATGGCACAAGTTTTGTCGTGTTCCGACAATCATGCACCAACTAATGGGCAGATTTCTAAAACACCGATACAGGAAAACTTTTACGGATAGAGGTTGATTCCGACGCGCACACACGTCTGAATCAACTTCCCTGAAATCTCGCACGTCAGAAAACACCATACATGCCTTTTGATGCAACTGATATATGACGTTGTGGTCCAGTTTATCGGGACGCACTCTGTATCACAAGTTTTCTAAGTTTTTGAAGGCTATTTTTTCATGATTTTTAAGCTAACTTTTAGCAGAGAAATAATGAGCTTATACGTATAAATAATACATTATTTTGATGCCATATAGGTTGTCTCTAGGTCTGTGCAATTAGATTCCAGGTTCGTCAAATATTCTGGAAGAAACTAGCCATCCAATATGGCCTCATGGATTGATTTACAGGTATTCTGCTTTGCATGAAAACTCAGATTTTTCAAATAAATTTGGTTGAATTTAAAATAAAAATAGGATTATTCGAATAAAACTACTTGAAGTCATTCGAAGATGTTTATGTTGTGATTAAACCTAAGTAATTGAATCAAAAATTGGTGAAGCCGGTACGGAGAATTAGGAAGGAAAATATGGGTACCTGGATTGTTGGTTCTGACAAGCGAACCGAGGTCGTAGCAGGTAGTTTTCGCGGTCGTCGACGGTGGCGAGTCTAGCGACGGTCGCAGGGTCACGCGGCGGTCGCGAGGCGTTGGCGAGGGGTTGGTCTGGAGGCGGTGCTTGTTGATTAAAGTTAGGATTTCATTTTCGGTTGTCATACGTGTGTGTGTGTATATATATATATATATATATATATATATATATATATATATAGAGAGAGAGAGAGAGAGAGAGAGAGAGATCGAGGGGGAGTAGTAGTCTGGGTCGGGTTACGTTTAGGGGGGATCGTTTGTTTGCTGTTGTAGGTTATTGTTGTTGTAGTGTTTTAGGTTTTGGTTTGTATTATATATTTTATTTTATTTTTCTTTTATTTCTTTATTATTATTATTATTATTATTATTATTATTATTATTATTATTATTATTATTACTATAAAATAATTATCTTATTATATTTTAATTATTACGATTATTAATTTTACGAATTAGTACGTCGTCCGTATACGTACTATTATTCCTATTATTATTATTATTATTATTATATATATATATATATATATATATATATATATATATATATCCTAAAAAATAGGGAAGGTTGTAAGTCTTCATGAAGAAGATCAACACACTTTACTCCAACTAATAAAGGGGTATATCAATATCTTTGCCTGGAGTTACGATAATATGCTTGGCCTAGATCCTCAAATAGCTATACACAAGCTCAATATTCTTTCGAATGTTAAACCGGTGAAACAGCAGCAACGGCAATTTCATCCAGATATGATGGATGCAATTGAAGAAGAAGTCAAGAAACATATAGCATGTGGCTTTGTGCGAGAAGATCAACATCCCGACTGGGTAGCCAATTTTGTTCCAGTCATGAAGAAAAATGGAAAGGTCCGGGTCTGCGTAGATTATCGAGAGATAAACTTGGCATGTCCAAAAGACGAATTTTTTCTTCCCATCACAGACGTCATGATCGATAATACCTACGTATTTGAACGTATGTCCTTCATGGATGGGTTCTTTCGATACAATCAAATTAAGATTAAATCAGATAATAAAAAATAAACTTCTTTTCTTACACCATTGGGATTTTACGGTTATACTATCATGCCCTTCAGGTTGAAGAATGCGGGTGCAACGTATCAACGAGCCATGAGTATAATTTTTTAGAAGTATTTATAAAAAATAGTAGAATGCTACGTAGATGATATTGCTGTCAAGAGCCATCCTAAAGATGATCACCTTCAATATTTGAAGACTGTGTTTGAATTGATTAGACATCACCAATTAAAGATGAATCCAACTAAATCTTTTCTGTGAGTCTCTAGTGGCAAGTTCCTCGAATTTGGGATAACCTCCAAAGGAATTCACATTGACCCCGATAAAATCAAAGCTATCCTCGAAATGCAGCCTCCAGATAATCTCAAAGAACTTTATGGTCTGCAGGGCCATTTGGCATACATTAATATATTCATATCCAATCTCTCGGGAGGATGTCGACCCTTCACTCAGTTAATGAAGAAATATGTATCCTTTGACTAGAATGGAGCATGTCAATAGGCATTCGACAATATCAAACAATATTTAACAAACCCGCCAATTCTGGGGTCTCAAATCATAGGAAAACCCTTTTTGTTGTATGTTTGAGCAATATATCACTCCCTAGGTGCTCTTCTTGCATAGAAGAGTAATGAAGGCTAAGAGTGGGCGTTCTATTATCTTAGTCGCATGATGGTCAACACTGAACATCGATACAATCCGGTAGAAAAAGAATGCCTCGTCTTGATTTTTGCTATTCAGAAAATACGATATTACGTGTCAGTTCAAACCATTAATGTCATATCCAGAGTAAATCCTCTCCGAGTTTTGATGACTAAGCCAAGCACACTCAATTCCTATTTATCCACATGGGCAATGATGCTATCACCTTATGACATGGTATATGTCCCACAAAAATCAGTGAATGGTCAAGCGTTAGCTGACTTCATGGAAGCTCATCCTGTACCAAAAACTTCTAAACTGTTCGATGATATCCCAGATAAAGTCTTAGAATCTAATATGGCCCTGGGAGATGACACCTGGCAACTACTATTGGATGGCGCATCAAGAATAGAACCTAAAGGTAATATAGTAGCTGGAGTTGGCATAGTCCTAGTATCTCCTGACAAACTACTCATTCATCGAGCATATTCTCTCAGTGAACCATGTTCCAATTATTGTGGCATAATACAATGCTCTACACATTGGTCTCCAATTAGCTAAAGAATTGGACATAGAATATCTTGAAGCCTATAGAGATTCCAAGCTAATAGTCAATCAGATTAGGAGAGAGTACGAGGTTCGACATGAAGACCTCATCCCTTATCATCAAGCGGCAATCGAAATAGCTTTTACTTTTAAAGGATTCTTCATCGAGCATATGCCTCGGTTATTGAATATGGAAGCAGATGCTTTAGTAGGCTTAGCAGCATCATTGGTCGTTCTCCTAAAGAAATGTCACTCAATTATGCTAACAGGACAAGAATTATTCTGTACAAAAAATAACTTTCACATTGAACATAGTTACTTCATAAAGTCAACTTTCATGGATAAAGATTGGAAAGACCCTTTTATAGACTACACTGCTTATGGGATTCTTCCAGAAGATCCAAAAGAAGTTACTTATATTAAAAGATGCTTACTCTGATTCTACTATGACGCCTCATCCAAAATATTATATTGTCGTTCTTATGAGGTATTGCTGCTACGTTGTCTTTTCAACCCTGAAGCAAGACAATCACTCTGTGAAGCTAAAGATTGCATCTGTGGAGCACATCAGCCAGGTCCTAAATTAAAAGATAGCCTTCGGAGAATGAGCTATTATTGGCCTACCATGGTGGTAGGTATCAAAGATTAGGCTCATAAATGCAGGTTATGTCAAATCTATGCTAATTTTATTCACCAACCAACAGAGTTCCTATACCCTACAACTGCCTCATGGCCTTTTGAAACTTGGGGAATGCATATTATTGGTCCGATCAGCCCATCTTCTTCTAGAGGACATCAGTTTGTACTTGCAATAACTGATTACTTCTTCAAATGGGCAGAAGTAGTCCCACTCATCGAAGTTAAGATGTCCAACATAATTAACTTCGTCAAACACCATGTTATCTATCGTTTCGATATTCTCCAGAGGAGAATACATGACAATGGGCCACAATTTGCTAGTCAAGCAATTTATCAGTTCAGTGATAGGAATCGAATCCATAATATAGCATCTACAGGCTACAATCCAGCAGCCAACGGTTTAGCAGAAGCCTTGAACAAACCATAATCAAACTCCTTAAAAAGTTTGTCTCGTCCAACAAACGCGATTAGAATGAGAAACTCGAAGAGTTTTTATGGACTTATCATACAACAATTTTAGCTGGAAGCAGTTCTTCCAGCTAAAATTTGGATATCTTCTCTTAGAATAGCCATTTCTAATGAGCTAATAGTAGAGAATAATGATCGATTATGCCTGCAAGAATTAGAAGCATTGGATGAAAAGGGCATGAACGTTCAACAACATATTAAGCTATACCAAGCATGCATTTTCAGAGCCTTTAATCGAAAGGTCAAGGAAAGAATATTTTAGGTCGATGAATTGGTCCTTTCAGTAAGCAGACTTTTGATCACAAACCATAAAAGCAAAGAAAAATTCTAAGCTAAGTGGGAAGGTCCTTATGTGGTGGAGACAATATTCTCCAACATAGCCTACAGGCTCACTAAGCCTAATGGAGATTTGATAATGATGCCTATCAACGATAAATTTCTTAAGAAGTATTATGTCGAATCAAGACATATTCCTCTTCATCTCCAACAGATTAAAATAAGATGTACATAAAATATATCTTTAAATCCCCAACAACTAGTAGCCTACATGGCCTCTCAAACTATTACTTGTATTCATTTTTAAATAAGACATGGGTAATGGGTCCTCAAATTTTTCTAACGGGACAATATTCAAATCCAATGGAACAATCTCATTAAGATCATCTAAACGATTCTCTCCAATAAAAAATATTTCATTATTAAAGCCAGTTGTTTTAAGAATATCCTATTTCTTATCCCCAGTTGGGTCCGGAATTATCTTACAAGTTTATTCACCAGTCAATAAGTGTAATATAATTCATGTCAATATTACCTCTGAATCATATTCCTTTTACTATACCCTAAAAAGAAGACAATAGTTTACCCTTGAACTATCCTTTTTTCCCTTCCCCAGTGGAATAAACTAAGTGAGCTATCACATCAATATCACCTCTGACAGTATTACATCCCGCAAAATCTAGTATTTGTACTCCGCATAAGTATGCCTTTAGTGATAAATCTACCAAATTCTCCAATAGAGTTACTTTGCTATACCCCCATCCCATAAGGGCCGATCATCCTTACTTGGTCCTTACAGAATCGATTTTCCTCACTTGGGCGTGATGCCGTGTAAGCCTAAGTTGCGCTTGCACAAGGCATAGTACATATACAAGACACAAGTTAGACAAAAATATACATATATAGAAGCTCGGAATATAAAATATAGAGAACTAAAGTTGAACACATTTGATAGGAACACAAAGTACTTTCTTTATTGAATACTTAAATATTTGATTATAAAATATTAGCATGACTGATTACAAAATATGCCATAGATGGCTACAACACTTGAAAACCCAAAACTAGGCACAATGCATATATGTATAAAACTCATGTATCTATCTTTGCATCAAATGGTTAGGCTTGCAAGAAGGAAAAACCTAGCATATGACCTAACTATATGATGGTCCCCGAGTGTTGGTTCCCCGAGATTAGCAACTGGAACTGCTAGCCCAGTCTGCTAATAGACTTTTACCCTTATCGTAAATCAAGGACTTCATGCTTCAGGATATCCAGATCTCTCATAGGCCGAATGATCCCAAGTGCCCCAGGAACTGCTCGAGAGATAATCTTTGTGCACAAGTTTTCCAGACCAAATATATGAATGCAAGTTCCTATCAAAAAATATACTATCATACAGCTGTTGAACGATGAACAAGCAATTTTATCTTTTTTTCTCGTTTCAAGATCAAGTCTGGAGGTTTCCAGCTGTGTTTTCTCAATATGCAACGTACAACTAGGGGCAGGTAAGTATTCATGATAAAACTAGAAAAGTAGCAGTTCAATACTTGAAGCATGCAATAATGTTTCTTTTTAGCTTATCTTGTTAGTGAGGTAACATTGATTTAGTAAACTCAAGATTCTTTATTAAGATGTGAAGATAAAAGGATTCATCGTAGGGCCGAAGCCACTTATCGAATGAATCAACACGAAAGATAGGAAAGCCTTATGCAACGATCACTCCTTGGTTATGCGTCCTGAAATTCCAACAAAACTTTGGTTAGCATCCTTTGATCTTTTTCTCTTATGATTCAAATGAATGTGCAAGCGAGGAAAATGAACCATGAAAACCAAATCATCGAAAGAAAGATAAAACACAAAGCAACACAAAACCAAGCAGTATAATATCTAACGAAAACTCATGGACTCATTTCAATAGAATCTGTTCCATCAATTGGAAGGGTTCATTGCACTTCCTCCATTAAGGATTGGGTGCTACAGTTTCCCCAAGACTCGATTCTCAACCGAGTCAAAGTTGCAAGTATTCCATAAGTGAACCGCTAGAAGAGAAGCATTACATAATACCTCACTGAGAAGAATTTTATCCTCGAAACTTAAGAGATTAAGTAGTCGAGAAACAAGGCATCAGGAGGTCAGACTCACCAACATCATGTTTGTTCCCATCGCGCTAAATACTTTGTTGATAAACTCTAGGCCTTCCCGTCTAATCAGTTGGTCAATTGGCTAGAGCTGGCGTAGGACTTTGTTCCTGACCTTGTCCAATATTATCGTTATGGTGTGGGGATGAAACCCTCTTGTTTTGGCAGTGGAAAGCACGATATCCCTTTTGTCCACAATGGAAGCAATCGTCGTTGGCAAAATGACAAACATCTGTGGTGTGGCCTATTTTGCCATAAAAATTGCATTCAATCCTACGGTTTTGCCCAATGTTGGCCTTCTTCTCAGTATCGGTATTTCTTTCTCCATCATGGTGCCTTTTGATATAAGGGTTTCGAGCAGTCGGCATCTTCTCGGGGGCACTTTGTGGTATGAACTTCTCATCCTGTAGTATAGCCTCAAAGGCCATAATGTATGATCTATACTCTCAATTCATAACGTCTTTTCTCATATCGTCATTCAGGTCTCTAATGAACTGATATATAAGGCCTTCTCATTTGGAATCAATGAGCTAGCGAACTTAGCAAGTTTGGAGAATTCTGACTCATAGTCTTTGACGGATATGCTCCCTTGCTTAAGTTCGGTAAACTCATCGTCCTTGCTCTGTCTGACGGTCGGAGGAAGATATTGTTCCAAGAATGCATCCTTATATATTCCTAAAGTGATCTTGTCATCCTGATGCCTTGTGGCGAGATCCAACTTCTTGATCTCCCTCCAATAGTGTACCATTATCCATAGCTGCATGACTGCACATGCCACCCTCTTTTTCGTAGATATCAAATCAAACTCAAACAAGCCCTCCAACTTGGTGACCCAGTCCATCACCTTATCAAGCACGGTCCTATCTTTGAACTCTGGAGGGTTCAACTTCAGAAACTCGGCACCCCTAAAGGTAGACTTCCTAGCCGCCCGTCGAGGCTCATCAGCTTCTACTAAGCCTTCTTCCCTGGACGCAGTCGTGGCTGTCACAGGTGTCACGGCAGTCCTCGATGCACTACTGTTGGCTACCAGTGTTATTACTATTTGGGTCAAAGAGTCAAACTGTTGTTGCTGTGCCAAGGCTTTAGCATCAGCCCATTGCTGCTGAGCTTCGAACTGTTCCTATTAGGCCTCTTTTCGATTATCCTAATTTTTGGACATAGCAATCAGCCTATCGACTTGGTTATCACTCACGCTTACTGCGCACGATGCCTCTTGGTTACCTGTTTTAGTCATCTCGCAGGAAAAGAGAGTAGCTTTCATTAGTGTCATAATGTATTATGGACTTATTATACGATACGTTGGGTTTTCATACTTTTCAAGATTGGGGCATATAATACCATTAATTTACTTATATATATTCGCAACCATTTTTAAAATTCAGGACTTTTAAAATCACTTGAAAACTTATATCATTTTTGAAAATGATATTTAAAGAGGCCAAGGACTTAAAGTCGTTCTCTGATACTACCTTTTCACGCCCCAATCTCGTAAGGGCCGATCGTCCTCGCTTGGTCCTTACGGAATCGATCATCCTCGCTTGGGCGTGATATCGTGCAAGCCTAAGTTACGCTTGCACAAGGCATAGTACCTACACAAGACACAAGTTAGACAAAAATATACATATATAGAAGTACGAAATATAAAATACAGAGAACCAAAGTTGAACACATTTGATAGGAACACAAATTTATTTTTTTATTGAATAATTGGATTACAAAATACTAGCTTGACTGATTACAAAATATGCCAGAAATGGTTACAACACTTGAAAACCCAAACCTAGCCACAACACATATATATAACTAATGTATCTATCTTTGCATCAAACGGTTAGACTTGAAAGAAGTAAAAACCTAGCATGCGACCTAACTACATAATGATCCCCGAGTTTTGGTTCCCCGGGATTAGCAACTAGCACTGCTAGCCCAATCCACTAATAAACTTTTACCCTTCTTATAAATCAATGACTTTATGCCTCAGGGTATCCAGATCTATCTTAGGTCGAACGCTCCCTAGTTCCCTAGGAACAGCTCGAGAGATAATCCTTGTACATAAGTTGTCCAGACCAAATGCATGAATGCAAGTTCCTATCCGAAAATATACTATCATGCATCTATTGAACGATGAACTAGCAAGTCAATCTCTTTGTCTCGTTTCAAGATCAAGTCAGGAGGTTTCTAGCAGTATTTTCTCAATATGCAACATACAACTAGGGGCAGGTAAGCATTCATGATTAAAATAGTAAAGTAGCAGTTTTATACTTGAAGCATGCAATAATGTATCTTTTTAGCTTATCTTGTTAGTGAGGCAACAATGATTTAGTGAACTAAAGATTCTTTATTAAGACGTGAAGATAAAAGAATTCATCGTAGGGCCGAAGCCACTCACCGAATGAATCAGCACGAGAGATGGGGAAGTCTTATACAACAATCACTAATTGGTTATGCGTACTGAAATTGCAACAACACTTTGGTTAGCATCCTTCGATCTCTTTCTCTTATGATTCAAATGAACGCGCAAGCGAGAAAAACGAATCATGAAAACCAAATCATTGAAAGCAAGACAAAACACAAAGTAACACAAAACCAAGCAGTAAAATATCCAACAAAAACTCTTGGACTCATTTTAATAGAAGTCAGTCCATCAATTAGAAGGGTTCATTATACTTCATCCATGAACGATTAGGTGGTAAGGTTTCCCCGAGACTCAATTTTTAACCGAGTCAAAGTTGCAAGTATTACATAAGTGAACTGCTAGAAGCAGGGCATTATAGTAATTGCCATAGCTTGGCCTCGTCCTCTTGGTGCTGGTCCTCGCTGCTGCGAACCTCCTTGCCTGGCCTATACTTGGGCTTGGGACTGTGCATACTGTTGTGGCCTTTATTGCTGAAATACTTGGGATTGGGTCGGCAAAGACCTCTGACCCTGGTTCTGCCGAACGGATACTGGAGCCCTATATTATGGTCCTGTTGGAGAGGATAATGATGAATTAGCTCGGTATGAGTAAGATCCTACTCTGTCTCCTGGTGCTTCACAAGCTAAACACAATCCTTGAGCTCGACGGCACTCCGAAAATACGTGTCCAGGTTTTCCACAATAAGAATACCCTACTGAAGTAATATCCTCTGCTGTTGAGGTCGGGCTAGTACTGTTCGCTAGACTGAGGCTATTAAAACTGGCCTACATGGAGATCTGGTAGTTAAAGCCGTAACTGCTAGGGCTGGTGCTGAAGACTGGGAGTAAGAACCTCCTGATGTGTGGGTCCTATTCCGCCCTCCAAATCTATCCACGATTCTCTGGGACGTATACTCATGCCTTATTACTGACCGTAATACTTTATTTAAAGTCTGGAACTTATGTTGTTTTACCGCCAATATGATCTCCAGGTGAAGTTCCTGCTGGAACCTCCTAGCTCTGTCCAATTCGGTTTCCACCAAGGTGGAAGCAAATTAATTTAGTCTGTAGAACTCTGCCGCACAACCGTCGATAGTCCTGTGCATCTTCTTTAAGTTGTTAAAAAATTATTGCAAATCATAATGCGACACCGTGTAAAAGTATCTGGTCTGAAACCTTTCACTGAAGACAGCCCAAGCGACAGGTACTGTTAGTGAAATCAGCTTTGCTGCTCACCAGTCTTGGGACAAGTCTAGCAACTGCACTCGAAAAACTGATACTTTCTCTCTGTCAGGCACTCATACTGCCTCTAGGATAACTTTATTATCGTGAAGTCACGTATCTGATGCAATTATATCCTCAGTGTCATAGAAATACGAGGGTTATAGGGGCTTGAAGTTTCTCTCCTAGTTGTTGGCACGAGGTATGCCTCTTTCCAAAGCCCATGTACTGGCAGATTGAGTACATCCTCTCGACATCCTTGAGATGCCAATAATTCTCGAAGGATACCAATAAGCACACTATTTTCCCCTTCTGCATCAGTTACGGGTTGCAAGGAAGGTACTGGTTGGATCTGAGGTTCCTCATTTTGAGCTATTCTAGACCCTGTCCCGGAATGCTGAGGCTGAACCTCAAGGGTTTCCTGGGCATCTGGATATTGTCCAGATAATGGAAAAAGTTGGGATGGATGTTCAGAAGGGCCAAGAACAATGTCCCTGAAAGATAAAGGACACAAGGATCATCAAGGGACAAACATAATTGATCGAGGATCGAAGCAGATGTTGAATCAAGAATTCAAGGATATAAATTCAACACTTGGAGGAGATTAAGGAGTAGCATGATTGAGACATCTAAAACATATTGGTAAAACCCTCCACACTACTAAATTTTTATACCTGTATGGGTCACCACTTAAACTGTGTCATGTCTAGAACCAGAAAACTGGAGTGCGAGGGCAGAACAAGTTAGCTACGTATACCAGAGTACTCTATACCCCAAGACGTCGTGGACATGAGACATGAGGTTATATTAGGTGGGAAGAGACATACAGGCTGCAGGTTGATTACATACATATATATTTATTATTGTGGTGCTTTAGCCTCTATTCCAGAGCTTGGCCTATTACTTGATATTCTTGCTACCGGCTCCCCGACACAGAGCTTGTAGTGATTTTAGCCTGAGTACTAGTGATTCTCTCATTTGCATTTCACTTAACTCGTTACATAGATTGCCCTGTGGATCTGTCTATATTTACTTGCTATATTTTATTTGGCTTGAGTGTTTATTGTACCTTACTATGTCCCCTGAGGACCTGGATCCGGATTATGTCCCCAGGTGTAGACGAGGAGAGCTACCCCGAGGTTTATGGGACAGGTGCTATTATTGGAGACGTACAGGTTGAAGAGGACGAGGTTGTTCTAGAGGACTTCCCTTGAGGACACAGTATTCTCAACATTTATTATTTATGTTTATTGTTCTTAGATATTTGATCTTGTAGTGACTTCAGGATATTGTACTTGGATTTATTTTCCTTTCCATTTTGATGACGGATTATTTTCCGTAACATTATTTATATTGCTTTGATTGGACAGATCATTTTATATTATTGTGACTGGACTTGTCTCTTTGTGATTTTGTTACTTATTGTGGATAGGATTAGATATATAAACTGTGACAAGTATTCATAGACCATTTTTATGTATTACAGCTTAAGTGCACTCTAACGGGTCCATTATATTAAGTTTGTCCATTGGAGTTATGTTGTTGGCCATTGCCACGTGGCTAGTCCTTCGATATTTTGGGACTGGGGCCTGACAAGGTTTTTGTGGTGGCCCATGCAAGCCTGCGATTAGGATAAAAATAAATTTATAGGATCTCATACACATATTTACGCGTCCTTGACCTCTATATCAAACTCGAACATAATTTCTTGACTTGCATCTTGCTTGATTTAACTGTTCGACCCTACACTAATCCCGACAGAAGAAGAGAAGGCAGAGAAATTCTTTGACGGGCTTAAGCATGGAGTTACAGATATTGATTGACGCAGTTGCACCTACTTCTTATACGGACGTCCTTGTAGCAGCACGACGCATGGAGCACATCTACAGGAGAGAGTTCAGCCAGAAAAGACCGTACGCATTAGTACCAGCTCGAGCACCACAGGGGGATCCTGCAAAGTGACCCCAGATGAGTCCACCATAGAGAGCAGCATCACGAGCCCCATCTTTTCCTACTTGTCACTAATGTGGCAAGGTAGGCCATATTGAGAGAGAGTGCAGACGCAAATTGGGATTATGTTTAGCTTGCGGATCCAGTCAGCATTCAGCCAGGGATTGCCTTGTGCGTCGGGGAGGAACACCAATGGTTCACCAACTAGCTTTATCGGCACCGGAGTTAATCAAGCAGCCACATCGACCAGCTTATCCAGCACCAGGAGCATCACAGGCAGAAGATGGAGGATTCAGACCACCATCACCGGGAGGATATCAGTCGAGGCCACCCTTGCCCTGTAATAATATTTAAGAGGTATCCAAGTTTTCATAAGTTGTAGTTGATCCTCGCTCTAATCAGACTCCTTTACTCTTGAGTTACTTATCTCTCATTGCCTAGGAGAAGTTTTTATTGCTTTCCTGCATGTTCTGCTTGAACAATACCCTCACCCTTCCTCTCGATTTTTTCCTTGTTCATGGTCCTTTATCCTTTGTGTCGTGCTTCAACAAATATCAAGCGACCGTGTCATCTCTTCTGGAGTAAACCTTTCCTGACCGATTATGTTTTATTTTCTTAATTGCGAGGACACAATTCTTTTAAGCTGGGTAGATTGTGAGCAACCTAATTTTTATATAGGGTTAGTTCGGTAATTAATAATTATTTTTTTATTTTAATATTTATTCGATAATTTAATTGAACTTTGGAAACCAACTCCCATGGTTTTAAGATCTTGAGTGCAACACTAGCCTTTACCTTCCAACCAACCTAGCATGCTCGACTTAGATGAGTCAAATTAGGCTCCTACCATGACTGTCCCTCACAAATTTACAATCCCATGTCTTATTTTGGTTGTACAACTTTCGAGATACAGTTACGAGAAAATAATGATAATTAACCATTTAGTCCTGGCGTATAATTTTAACATGCCACACCAGCCCATTGATCCCAACTAAATCCATGATATGAGTCTAACTGATCCTATTATGCATATGACCCTCGAGTTGTGTTAATTGAACCCCCTGCACGCTCCTAATTTAATATTTTGTATAAAATATAATTTAGGGATTTATTAAATTATTTAATATCCATTAATATTTTGTAAATATATTATTTAATTAATATAAATTGCTTGTAGATTATTTATTAGAGAAAATATTAATTTTTTAGAATTTTTTCAATTGCGTAACTATTTTTGGAAATTTTCTGCATTTAATTATTGAATAAATAAAGGAAATAAAATAAAATAAAAAGAAAATAGAACCTAAACCCTACCCAAACCCAAACCCATTTAAATAAAATCCTAAACCTAAACTAACTCCCCCCCCATCCCGTGCGTACACAGCACACACCCCCCCTCTTCTCTTATATATATATATATATATATATATATATATATATATATATATATATATATAACACAATTGAAAACACAAAACCCAAACCTTAACTCTAATCCAAGACCTCCGTCGTCGCCCAGCCGCCTCTGGCTGACCTTCGGCCTCCAGCAGTCGTGCCGTCATCCCGCGTCGATGCACCGCCGTCCCCCCCCCCCCCCCCCCCCCCGTGCGCACAACAGCAAAAGCTGCGGCCCAACTTCGCGCATAGCTTCCGCTCTCCTCGCTCGTCCGATTTACTTCCCGTCTTCGCTAGTACGTTCACAACCTAACCCTCTAGGATTTCCTTCAAGTAGAATAAATTTAGGCACCCTGGTTTGATCGAAAAATTGACCAGAAGTTGGCCGAAAAATAGTTCAGAAATAATTCAGAATTTTGATCCAAACCCCCATGTTCAGGCCCAATTTGCCACCAACTCGTTAATTATTTTCAAAACATAATTGAAGGGACTTCTTTACAATATAACCAAGATTTTTACTGTTCTTTTAGTTTTTATTATTGTGCAGTAATGGTTAAATTATTCTTGTTCCAAAACGACCAAAACCTTATTTTTAAAATACCTAAAATCTTGCGATATGGGGTCTGTCCCGCCAAACGAGGCAACTTTGTCGTATTCAAGTTGTATCAAAAGGTGCATAACATAAACGCGAACGTGTGGGCTTTCGTGGAACATAATTTGGAGGTGCGTGCACACCGGAATCAACGCGTATCCATTAAAACGCCCTATATTGGCATGTTCTGACACTCGCTGTAACTTCGTATGTACTTATCATTTTGTAACAAAACTTAAGCCATCAGATTCGCATCGTTGCGCTGGTCCTGTGACCCAAGTTTGGTTCGATTCTGAGAACGTTGACGAAAGGTCATTTTATGGGCCCCACGGTTCCACATAACGGACAATTTTGTGATCGGCTCATCGGAATCCAGTTCTGGACATTCCGTTAGGTTTGTGCCATTGTTCTGGATTCGTAGACACGAAGTTGGAAGAATTTGGAGAACTTAGTCTCTGGCATATTTTTCAGTACGAAGTCGGCCACATGTGGACCCCGCTTTGACCTCAAAATTGTTAATTTTGCCCCTTATATTCAAATTGGACTTATGGGTAGTCAATTCTAGATATTTCAACTATTCTGAGAACATTAGTGATGTTTGTTTTAGCATGCGGAGGTGTAGGTGCAGATTCTACTTTTTCAGGAGCAGTTGACGGAGTTTAGAACCCAGGCAAGTGTACCTTGCCAAACCTGCAGAGATCCTGTTATATTATATGCTTATGTTTCTTTTTGTTTATATATATTCTTATGATGTACCTATTCAACCTAGGACCGTAAGACGTTGCTTAGCGTCCTAACAAGATTTGGGTGTCGACGCCGTACGCGGAGTCGTGCAACGTCACTTAGAGAGTTGATTCCACGATCCTATATTTTTATGTGCTTACTTTACCAAGTACGCCATACCGTAGGACACTTGATACTATTTTATGTGACAGAATTTTTTTTGAGTTATTCATGGTGATTCTGTATAGGTTTACAGGATTCGTGACATGAGTCTTGCATATTACATGGATATTAATATGCCTCGTTGTACTAGCTAGAGGTCATGATCTTGCGTGTTATGGACATGAGACGTCGTGGACATGAGATATGAGGTTACATTGGGTAGGGAGAGACACACAGGCTATAGGCTACTTCCATACATATATATTTACTATTGCGGTACTTTAGCCTCTATTCCAGAGCTTGGCCTATTACTTGATAGTCCTGCTACCGGCTCCCCGATACTGAGCTTGTAATGGTTTCAGCCTGAGTACTAGTGATGCTCTCCTTTGCATTTCACTTATCTGGTTACAAAGCTTGTCCTGTGGATCTATCTATATTTACTTGTTGTATTTTATTTGGCTTGAGAGTTTATTGTACCTTGCTGTGTCCCATGAGGACCTGGATCCAGATTATGTCCCCAGGTGTAGATGAGGTGAGCTATCCTGAGGTTTACGGGAAAGGTGCTACTATTGAAGATGTACAGGTTACAGAGGACGAGGTTGTTCCGGAGGACTTCTCTTGAGGACACAGTATTCTCACTATTCATTATTTATGTTTATTGTTCTTAGATATTTGATCTTGTAGTGACTTCTGGATATTGTACTTGGATTTATTTTCCTTTCCATTTTGATGATGGGCTATTTCTGTGACATTATTTATATTGCTTTGATTGGACAGATCATTTTATATTATTGTGATTGGACTTGTCTCTTTGTGATTTCGTTACTTATTGTGGATGAGATTAGATATATAAACTGTGACAAGTATTCGTAGACCATTTTTTGTATTACAGATTAAGTGCACTCTAACGGGTCCATTAAATTGGGTTTGCCCATTAGAGTTGTGCTGCTGGCCACTGTCATGTGGCTAGTCCCTCGGTATTTTGGGACTGGGACGTGACAAAATTTTTGTGGCAGCCCATGCAAGTCTACGAATATATTGCTTTGGTTTTAACTAAGGGACCGAGCAAGCCTGCAATTAGGATAAGAATATATTTATTGGATCTCATCCACATATTGACGCGTCCTTGACCTCTATATCAAACTCAAACTTAATTTCTTGACTTGCATCTTGCTTGATTCAACTGTTCGACCCTACACTGATCCCGACAGAAGAAGAGAAGGCGAAAAAATTCTTTGACGGGCTTGAGCTTGGAGTTATAGAGATTGATTGGTGCAGTTGCACCTACTTCTTATACGGACGTCCTTGTAGCAGCACGACACATGGAGCACATCCATAGGAGAGAGTCTAGCCAGAAGAGACCGTACGCATTAGTACAAGATCGAGCACCACACGGGGAGCCTACAAAGCGACCCCAGATAAGTCCACCACAGATAGCAGCTTCACGAGCCCCATCCCTTCCTACTTGTCACTACTGTGGCAAGGTAGGCCATATTCAGAGAGAATGCAGACGCAAATTTGGATTATGTTTAGCTTGCAGATCCAGTCATCATTCAGCCAGGGATTGCCCTAAACGTCGGGGAGGAACACCAATGGTTTACCAACTAGCTTTACCGGCACCAGAGTTAATCCAATAGCCACATCGACCAGCTTATCCAACACCAGGAGCATCACAAGCAGAAGATGGAGGATTCAGACCACCAGCACCGGGAGGATATCAGCCGAGGCCACCCTTGGCACCACAGGCAGCACTCTTCCAGCAGGCCCAGGAACAGCAGAAGACACCACCACAGGGACGTGGACAGGCTTTTGCGATGACAGTAGAGGAGGCACGGACTCGAGGAATAGTGAGTATGGATAAGATTTAGTTTTATCATAGTTAGCTATAATAACGAATATTTCTGGTTGTACTTTAGCATGTGCTTGTTAGTTCCTTTCCCTGGCCTATACCTAGTATTCTGTTAGCATGAACTTGTTAGCCTAGAGTAATAATATGTAAGAGGTACCCAAGTTTTTATAAGTTATCGTTGATCCTCGCTCTAATCAGACTCCTTTACTCTTGAGTTACTTATCTCTCATTACTTAGGAGAAATTTTTATTGCTTTCCTACATGTTCTGCTTGAACAAAACCCTCATCCTTCCTCTCAATTTTTCCCTTGTTCATGGTCCTTTATCCTTTGTGTCATGCTTCAACAAATGTCATGCGACCGTGTTATATCTTCTGGAGCAAACCTTTCCTGACCGGTTATGTTTTATTTTTTAATTGCGAGGACGCAATTATTTTAAGGTGGGTAGATTGTGAGCACCCTAATTTTTATATAGGGTTAGTTCGGTAATTAATAATTTTTTATTTTAATATTTATTCGATAATTTAATTGAACTTTGGAAACCAACTCCTATGGTTTTAATATATTGAGTGCAATACTAGCATTTTCCTTCCAACCAACCTAGCATGCTCGACTTAGATGAGTCAAATTAGGCTCCTGCCATGACTGTCCCTCACAAATTTGCAATTATATGCCTTATTTTGGTCGCACAACTTTCATGACACAGTTATGAGAAAACGATGATTAATTAACCATTTAGTCATGGCGTACGATTTTAACACGCCACACCAACCCATTGATCCCAACTAAATCCATGATATGAGCCTAACTGGTCCTATTACGCACATGCCCTCGAGTTGCCTTAATCGAACCCCCTGCACGCTCCCAATTTAATATTATGTAGAAAATAAAATTTATTTAATTATTTAATATCTATTAATATTTAGTAAATATATATATAGAAGAAATATATATATATATATATATATATAACACAATAGAAAACACCAAAACCTAAACCCTAATGCTAATCCCAGACCTCCGTCGTTGCCCCGCCGCCTCCGGCAGCCCGCAGTCACGCCACCGCACCGTCGTCCCCCCCTCTGCGCGCACAACAACAACAGCTGCGACCCTTACTTTGCGCACAGCTTCCGCCCTTCTCGCTCGTCCGATTTACTTTCCGTCTTTGATGGTACGTTCATAACCTAACCCTCTAGAATTCCCTTCAAGTGGAATGAATTTAGGCACCCCGGTTTGATCGAAAAATCGATCGGAAGTTGGCCAAAAAAATGTTCATAAACAGTTCAAAATTTTGATCCAAACCCCCATGTCCATGCCCAATTTGCAACCAAGTCGTTAATTATTTTCAAAATATAATTAAAAGGACTTCTTCACAATATAACCAAGAATTTTACTGTTCTTTTAGTTTTTATTAGTTTGCTGTAATGGTTAAATTATTCTTGTTCCAAAACGACCAAAAACTTATTTTTAAATTACCCAAAATCTTGCGATACGTGGTGTGTCCCGCCAAACAAGGCGACTTCATTGTGTGCAAGTTACATCGAAAGATGCGTAACATAATCGCGGACGTGTGGGCTTTCGCGGAACTTGATTTGGATGTACATGCACACCGAAATCAACGCGTATCCGTCGAAAAGCCCTGTATCGGCCTCTTTTGACAGTCGATGTAACTTTATGTGTACTTGTCATTTCGTAATGAAACATATGCCATCGGATTCGCAGTGTTATGCTGGTCCTGTGACCCAAGTTTGGTTCGATTCTGATAATGTTGATAAAATATTATTTTTTGGGCCCCATGGTTCCACATAACGGGCAATTTTGTGATCGGCTCATCGGAATCAAGTTTTGGACATTCCGTTGGGTTTGTGCCCTTATTTTGGATTCGTAGACACTAAGTTTGATAAATTTGGAGAACTTAGTCTCTGGCACATTTTTCGGTACGAAGTGGGCCACATATGGACCCCGCTTGGACCCCAAAACTGTCAATTTTGCCCCTGTGTCCAAATTGGACTTATGGGTAGTCAATCCTAGCTATATCAAGTATTCTGAGAACATTAGTGATATTTGTTTCAGCATCCGGGGGTGTACGTGCAGATTCTACTTTCCCAGGAGCAGTTGACGGAGTTTAGAACCCAGACAAGTTTACCTTGCCAAACCTGCAGAGATCCTATTATATTATATGCTTGTGTTTCTTTTTGTTTATATATATTCTTATGATGTGCCTTTTCAACCTAGGACCGTGAGACGTTGCTTAGCGTTCGAACAAGATTCGGGTGTCGATGCCGTACGGGGAGTCGTGCAACGTCACTTAGAGAGTTGATTCTGTGATCCTATATTTTTACGTGCTTGCTTTACCAAGTACGCCATACCGTAGGACACTTGACACTATTTCATGTGACAAAATCTTTTTTGAGTTATTCATGATGATTCTGTATAGGGTTACAGGATTCGTGACATGAGTCTTGCATATTACATGGATATTGCTATGACTCGTATTACTAGCTAGAGGTCATGATCTTGTGTGTTATGGATATGAGACGTCGTAGATGTGAGACATGAGGTTATATTGGGTGGGGAGAGACACACAGGCTACAGGCTGATTACATACATATATATTTATAATTGTGGTGCTTTAGCCTCTATTCCAGAGCTTGGCCCATTACTTGATATTCCTGCTACCGGCTCCCCGACACAGAGCTTATAGTGGTTTCAGCCTGAGTACTAGTGATGCTCTCATTTACATTTTACTTAGTTTATTACATAGCTTGCCCTGTGGATCTGTCTATATTTACTTACTGTATTTCATTTGGCTTGAGTGTTCATTGTACCTTTCTATGTCCCCTGAGGACTTGGATCCGAATTATGTCCCCAGGTGTATACGAGGAGATCTATCCCGAGGTTTATGGGGCAGGTGCTACTATTGGAGACGTACATGTTGTAGAGGACGAGGTTGTTCCGGAGGACTTCTCTTGAGGACACAGTATTCTCACCAATCATTATTTATGTTTATTGTTCTTAGATATTTGATCTTGTAGTAACTTCTGGATATTGTACTTGGATTTATTTTCCTTTCCATTTTGATAACGGATTATTTTCCGTGACATTATTTATATTGCTTGATTGGACAGATCATTTTATATTATTGTGACTGGACTTGTCTCTTTGTGATTTCGTTACTTATTGTGGATGAGATTAGATATATATAAAATGTGACAAGTATTCGTAGACCATTTTTATGTATTACAGCTTAAGTGCACTCTAACGGGTATATTAAATTAGGTTTGCCCATTGGAGTTGTGCTGCTGGCCATTGGCATGTGGCTATTCCCTCGGTATTTTGGGACTGGGACGTAATAGAGTAGAAAAGTACGCTCAGAGTACTCAACATATTATGGAGCAGTTTCCAAGGAATATTTAAAACACACACAAGTGCGCTTACTGGAAATTCGCTTATGCGACAAGGGTTCCCAGCATACTTTTTGTATACATTCTCAGGCCAAATTTGCATTCTCTGAATTGCTGTTCTCGGGCTCCCTGAGTAACAATACAAGAAAATTAAAATTATCATAAAAATAAGTGATTAAACAAGTTATACTAAGAATCAAAACAAGATCCATGGTTGTTCCTTCGGTTGGCAAAATGTACTTACCTACGGTAAAGTTCTAGCCTAATACTACCAAGTTACCCATGACCAAGGCCAAGCTCGTTTGTTGCTCTCTACTGGGGAAGAAACGAGGAAGGAAAGAGAAAAAAAATGAAGTAACTAGAAGGGTATTGCTTATTTAGCCGAGGGATTATAGGGCATTGGATTATAATCCATGCCTCTCATCCAGGTTCATCCCAGCCACCCTTCAAGAAAACCAAGGGTCAAGCAGTCCAAAGCATATAATTAAGGAAAATTTACAAAAATAACATAAATAATGCATGAATGGAATAAATCATAATGTAAGCAATTACAGCTATACTGTGGCACGCAGACCCAGGTTTTCGTTTAGCGATCCAGTCAGTGTGCCAACTTCTTCAAAAGTGCGACGTAGTCCAATGTATTCAGAAGTGCGCCATTGTGCCAATTTCTTCAAAAGTATGCCATAGTGCCAGTTCCTTCAAAAGTATGTCGTAGTGCTAATGTCTTCATAAGTGTGCCGCTGTGCCAATTCTTTCAAAAGTGTACCGTAGTGCCAATGTCTTCAGAAGTGCGTCGTAGTGCTAATTCCTTCAAAAGTGCACCGTAGTGCCAACTTTTTCAAAAGTGCGTCGTTGTGCCAATTCCTTTAAAAGTGCACCGTAGTACCAATTTCTTCAAAAGTGTGTCGATGTGCCAATTCCTTCAAAAGTGCGTAGTAGTGCCAACTTCTTCAAAAGTGCGCCGTTGTGCCAATTCCTTCAAAAGTGCGATGTAGTACCAATTTTTTCAAAAATGTGCCGCAGTACCAATCTTTCCAAAAGTGCACTAGTCTCTAAACCACTTCTAAAGTGTGCATACTATTCTAACTAACAGTGAGCAGTTATGAGTCTATGTCATAAATGCCATGCTTCTCGTAAAAATATACAAATAACTGTCCCAACGACCTATACTTTCCTCGTATAGGAAGCTACTTGTCAAGCAGGCAGTAAGTTGTGCACCCACTCATTCAGAACGTGGGATGTTAGTCAACCAAAAGTACGCACACAATGGTAAAATAGTACATACTGTCCAAAGTGCGCGCATACTCTTATAAATAGAGGATCAGTACATCCAATACAAGGGGGATTTTTTAAGTGTTTGAAATTCAAGAATAGAAGGAGAGAGATAGAAGCTTCTTGTGCCATTGTTGCCAAAGCTTTCTTATTTTTCAAATCTCCAAGTAGTTTACAGCAGTCCCTGTATTTTTTCATCGTCAAGTGGTCCAAGGAGTAAATTGATCATCCGTAGATCAGATCTCCACAGTTACACTTCCCCAGAATTAACTGTACCAAGATTCTTGTTTAGGATTTTTTTTTTCAATAGTTTGTAATACAAACGTTTCGTATAAACTTTTCTTCCCAAACAGGGGCATGCGGCAGGATCCTCAGCTGGCGGCTTGACTTGTGCCAGGTAGGTGTCGGAGTTCTGCAATGCCTCACTCAGAGAAACCCGAGTGTCTTTGAAGAGTCAGAGAAGCTCGAATATTTACAACTTCATTGAAGTATTGGGCAGTTGTGCCAAGATATCGAAGTAGTAGGAATTCTCCAGCCATTGAGTGGTATCTTTGTGCAGCGGTTTATCGAAGCGAGTTTCTTTCTGCTAGGACTTGTCCACTGCTGGAGACTGGGACGGACCCAGATCGGATGCAGCGATTGGGAGCGCACCATTGTCGGGGATATCGTACTCTCGTTGGTATGTCAGACCTGACCTTGTAGTTCCTTCTATAGCTTCTTTGGAAGGGATAAAAATCGTGTAGCAGGATTTTGACTCTTGTCCTTGGACTTGGTGGCAGATGGTGTTGTCTGCTGCATCAAGTCTGGTACAAGATCGAGATGGACCCACATGACCTCCCTTGTGATGTGGAAAGAGGTATCAGCCAGGCTGTTTTGTCATGAGCTGGCAGGAGATAGACAACCTCCATTATTGCTCGGGGGATCGGGATTACTCCGTCTTGGGCTTCCAGTACCGAAAAGTTGTCGAACTAGAGAGATACCATATTCACGGCAATTATTTTGTCATCGAAGTCTAGAGTGAGGGCCTTGGTGTCAAATAGATATTGGATGTACCACTTTAGTGTGTATCAGTCCCTCATCGCGTGATGGACATGATGATGGTAGTGGTAGTACTTCAGATTATTTACCTCGGCTTCCTCAAAAGGGTACTTGACATCGGGGAGCCGAAGCTTATTTTCCTTCATTAGCAAGTCAAAGATTGTCCTGACATCAACATCTTCGAAGGAATAGGTTTCCTTCAATTTTGGAACCTCTGCAGGCTTTTGCTCAGGCTTCTTGACTATATTGGCGACCAAAGCCTGCTTCTCCTAGCCATCCCGGGCAATATTACCGCTGTTGTTGTTATTATTGTAAGGGGAATTCTTCCCTATCATCAATGATGGAAATCTGTATTTCTAGGAGACGGGCATCCTTCATCTTTTTCTCGGCACCGACATCATTTATGATGAATGTCGTCCAGTCTTTAAACTGAGAGTCGTCCATCCAGAGCCAGACTGTGGGAAGGAGATTCCTTCGGCAGGTGACCATTAACGTTGACTTAGGGTTACCGAGGGTAATTTTATCACCATTTTCCTGTACCGCTCAATGTATTCCCGTACAGACTCTTTCTCCCTTTGTGTGATATCCATTAAAGTGGACATCGTCATATCATTTCCTCCATCGTAGAACCGAGTAAGGAAAAGGCTTTTGAGGTCGTCAAACAATGAAATACAGTTATCCTGGAGGCTGTAGAACCAATCGAAGGCTATTTCAGACAATGTCCTGACAAAGAACTTGGTTAAGAGAGTGTCATTGCGAGGCAGATGTCCCATTGCCATCTCGAAGTAACTCATGAATTGACGGGGAGATATCTTCCATTCAAACGGAGTCAAGGTGATGGGATTGTACTTGGACGGATATGGTACGTCTCTCCACTTGAGGGGATAAGGTTGTCGAATTCCGAGGTCGCGTAACGAGTCCCGATTGATTATTCAGTCTAGGCGAGCCCAGAGTTCTTGTACCTCCGTATTGCTTCTAGAGCTTCATCGACTATGGAAGGACAAGAAGATTCGGGTAGGGGATGGCTACCGCCAGTCGATGAAGCTCGTATTTGAATTCTCATTGGTCCCGGGGACCAGGCTTGCTTCGCCAGAGGATCTTGCTGGTTGTGGAGCCATATTGGCCTTGATTTCCAGAATTATTTGGGTCAAGGCTTGCATCGAGGCACTCATGGTCTGCATCATGTCCTAGAGGGTTTCAAGGCACTATCAATCCTTGGGGCCCTCGTGGTCGTCCTCTGCTATGTATATTATTCTCACATGGAAATAAATAGATAGGATGGTGGACGTCACATATTCTGCCTCAGACACTTGCCGTGAATAGTTATCCAGAAAAGTTGGTAGGGCCACATTCTCTTTGGACTATGAGGGAACACTATCCCCAGTGTAGGAAGCTGCATCCTCTTGATGAAGGTGGCTACCCCCGAGGATCTCGGCATCAGTTCCTTGGGAGTCATCGTCTTCTCGGAATGCCAGATTGTCATAAAGGTCCGGGGGACTACAACCCCCAGCTTGCATAGCCATGTGAGGTACTGAGTAAGAACTACCCCAAGTGACTGTCCTCCTTGGATAAGTCTTCTTGGCTCGATGTCTGAGATCGACGCACTGGAGGTGCTAGACTTCTTACCTCGCCTCATGGATTAGGCCTTCTGATCAGAATAACATAAGGCAAAGTGTAGCTCCTCTTCCTTTGGTTCTTGTAACAGTTCTCCGGGTTGAAGCCAGGTGGGTGCCTTTGGTTGGAGCCACTGGTTTGCCGACTGCCTGTTTCTAGGTACTGTTACTTTGTTACAGCATTAGTTGATGATAATGTTCGCACAATTATTCCCTGGTGAGGACACATCAAATGTCGTAGTTGTTTTCCTCACTTTGCATTTGTGATTGATCATGTTGCACAAGTCGAGTGAGGGCTGATTCACCTTTGTATCCTCCTTATAAGTACAGGTAGACCGAGCACACGGGTGCACAAGAGTTAATTTTGCCTCCTGACCTGGGTTCGTATAAAAACTTGCCCCAAGTTGCCAACGAAAGACTCTTTAGACCGACCCTTACGGATTGCCACTGTGGGGAGGACGCACAGGCCGATTTTGTATGATTTTCTATCAGGGGCACGCATAGTAAACGATGCCTGTTGACAGTCAGTAGAATTAGCAATTTCTTAAGCTTGACGAGCTCTCATAGCCCTAGACTTCTTCGTCCTAGTACGCATCGGTGCATAGTATGAAGAGTCCAAGCTCACATCTTTTTTTTCTCAGTATGGAGTCAGTACTGCATAACATTCGGTCAAAGTCGAAACTTCGGTGGCTGTTTTGGTCGTATGCGGCCATCTGCTTGCAGCAGTCGAGCAGTACCGCATTGTCCTCCTCATGCGACTTTTGATGTGGCCACATGGAATGTGTCTTAGTGCTCAAACTCCTGGCATCGTAGTATTTTCCTCTGCCAAAGCACAAATAATGGACACTTTTCTTGCCCGAGGAGGCAGCCGCATGAGAGATGGACGCATGATATGCGGTCCCTGCGACCGAGAAAGAGACAGGAAGAGCATGCTCCGCTATTGGGTGAGGCACATCGGCCTTTGCAACCCATATCCTGCGTGTCTTTAGGTGTCGAGCACTCTTCTTGTTAGAAGAGGTTGCTGCATAAGAAGTGGACGAATAATATGCGATCCCTGCGACAGAGAGAGAGACAGGGAGCGCGTGCTCTGCAGTTAGGTAAGGCACAATGGCCTTTGCAACCCATGTCCTGCGGGTCTTCTTAGGCGTTGCCATCCTTCGAGAAGCGCCGCACTCAGAGAGCATTTCCTTAAAGGCTTATTGGTCGAAGCGTAAAACCAGCATCCTCTGGGTCGAACCCATCTTTGACGTGTCAAACTACGTCATGACCATCTCATCAGAGGAGAATGAAGTCTCCAGCAGAGTCGCCACCTTGTTCGCCATTACAGTAGGTTTGGAAAACCGTTATTTAATAACAAACTAAAAGAGTACAAAGAAATCCCAGACAGACAATCTAAGTATAATATTTTTTATTTGGGTAGTGTGACGATAGAGATCGAGTACTACAGTGACTCTTTTACTCCGTTGACGGTCCGACGAGAGAATGCGGGATGCTCTCTTCTCTCTTCTCTCCTAAGCTTGTGTGCACGTACGTAGCTCTCCTTGTTGGGTCTGGTCTCTCTGAAGCAGAAAAAGCCAGCCAGCCTTTGGGACGTCTAAGTTGCTCCTATTTATAGACATCATGTTGGTGGGCTACAGGTTCCGCATATGCTCCTGTTTGGTGGCCACATAGGACTCCTTCAACAGAATTTGTTGCAACCGTAGGTGCATATAATGGGCAGGGTGCCACATATTTTTCATCCTTAAAATGATATAGTTATGTCAGGTCGAGCTGCCACGTGGACGTTTGTTAGAATTTGTTGTTTTTAAGGATTTTGGTGGTTCTCGCCTTTTGTTTGTGTGACTTGGTCAGCTTGACACGTAGCCCACATTTAGTTGGAGAGAATCACGTTAGTCGCCACAGAAAGATTTTGTCTCAGGGAATCCTGCCACATTGAACGCATGGAGTCTGGGACGCTTGGGGCCAGAGACATATGGGACGCATAAAGTCTAGAACATATGGGACCAGAGATGCATGGGATGCATGGAGTCCCAAACGCATGGGGCCAGAGACAGATGGGATACATGGAGTCTGGGACACATGAGGTCAGAGACACAGAGGACGCATGGAGCTCGAAATATATGGGGCCAGAGATGCATGGAACGCATGGAGTCTGGAACGTATGTGGCCAGAGCCACATAGACCACATAGAGTCTGGAAAGCATTTGACTAGAGTCGCATAGAGCACATGGAGTCTGGGACGCATGAGGCCTAGTACACATGGTGTTGCACGCTTATCAGAAGTCATTATTAGTCTGACAAGAGCTTTTTTTGCTTACTATGCTCAGATCTTTCGAGGCGTTCATGCCTTTATGCGGCCAATATTTGGGGGGGCGTGGATGCTGCTTTTTTTGGTCGCATGTTTATCCTACGGCCTAATTTTTTCTGATTCAACTTTCGGGTACATGTTTATTGAGTGCATCAATCAAGATTTTCTATGCTTCTACAGTGGTATCGCCTCATCCTGCCCCACAACTATCGAGACCGGGTACCATTATTGATTTTAAGAGGATGGGGCCCAAGGACTTCAAGAGCACAGAGGAGATCTTGTAGGCCAGTGATTGGATTGAGGACATAGAGAGGAACCTGCGACTGGCACAGATTTTGGAGAGTCTACTAGTGGAGGCGGCGGGCAGCCAGATCTTTGACATTGTCCCGATATAGTTTCATACAGATCCAAAGATTGCGGCGCCAAGATTGACTTGGAAAACTTTTAAAAAGCTTTTTAAGAAGAAGTTCTTTCCGGACGTGGCTCTGATTGCCCTAGTGAGCCAATTTCAGGAACTCATCCAGGGGAGCATGACAATGGATGAGTATGCCACAGAGTTCTATTGATTGGACAAGTTTATGGAGGGACAGAATCCTCTTGGAAAGGACAGAAAGTTCTGAAAGGGTTTGATCAGGAAGTCAAATCCCTCACTAGGGGACACCGTACAGCTACAGTCGAGGAGATCTGGATGGATGCATAGAGGGCTAAGGATGACTTGGAGCTAAAGTTTAAGAGAATGAGAGACACATCAGGGGGAGCTAGCAGTAATGCGGGTCCAGCCAAGTGATCCCACTTCCAGCAGCAGAGGACCTTCCAGTCGTAGAGATAGCAGTTTCATGTACCATTTCGAATACCAGTACAGCAGGCACACCAGGCCCTGAGACCAATACCAGGCCCCGCAGTGCACTCACTGTAGGAAGATTGGGCATACATGGGAGGTTTGCCAGAAGAGGCTTGGAGTATACCTCTATTATGGAGTATCAGGCCACCAGTTGAGGGAGTGTCTGTTAGCTCTGGATCGAGCAGGTCAGGGAGACGCACCCTCGTAGAGAGCACCAGCGACTCCACCTGCAATTCAGCACAGGGGACCTCCTAAACTGACCTAGCAGCATCAATTTGTCCAGCACCAGTCACGACCCGCACCCGATTTAGGGGCACGAGTGCGCGGGTACGTCCAGCCTACACCGCAGCATCGGCGATAGAACGCTGTCTAGGTCAAGCACTATCTAAACAATCTCGTACTAGTACCCAACTCCATAAGGAGACACGGATAACAATATAAAAGAACAACATACTCAATCACATAACTACAGCACGATAAGAAATCGAAGGAAAGAAATAAGAATACAACACAAGTCTAAACTGTAAATAATCTAACTCAACATAATCCAAGTCTCAACAAAATGCCGGAGACAAATCCGGTACCAAATAAACTACTGAAAGAAACTAACTAGATATCTAGTGATTCCGGCTAGACCTCTCGGAATCACGACTGTACTACTAAATCCAAGACTGCAGCTACTCACTCTGTGGTCCACAAGTGTCAGATACCAGTCCTCTAGGCATAGTCTGGAAAATGTTTTCCAGTCAGGAAGGAGCAAAGTATATTTCTAAATAGCAGTTCTATATCAATGATATAAACTATGTAGCAGTATATAGATAGAAATATACAAAATGCATGTATATGTACGAGAACATACAATAAGGAAATACTGGAAATATTGTAAGTAAATGCAGGAAAGGAAACAATATGTCAATGAGCAAGAATACTATGACTAAGTGTTTGAGTACTAGCTTTAACATGTGATCATCTTGGGAACTTGATCAGGCTGGTTACATGTGATTAGCTATGATTCATATAAGTTCAGGCTAACCGTTGGTTAGCTATGATGCATGTAGAGGTCAGGCTAATCACACGTAACAGCTATGAAGCATGTAAATGGTCAGGCCGCACCCGACGTGAGATGTGTGGTGAGCTATGATGCATGAAGAGTTGGGTATGATCACATATCTATACTAAAATACTCTCCACTCCCGACTGGTATAGTAGATCCAACCATGGTACGCTATGGCACGGGATTCCCTAGGGAGGTAGCAAATCTCCCCGGGAATCAGTGTCTGTACATGCACAAGATAACAAGGAAACAAGTCTTGTACAAGCTACACCATGAATAAGGAATAACATCTCATGACGAGATCCGTGTATACCAATCCGTGTAACCAGCGTGTCGAGAATATGGATATTTATACTAGATACAATGAACATAGGGGATATCATAAACAAGAAGCTAATCAGAGAATGTACTCGTCTTGGGTCCTTAGCTGGTGAATACCGAGGTCTTGTTCCAGAGTATCGCCTGGATGAACCAACAGTCCTATAGACATATCACAAATATAACACTTGTATCAGATGCTACACTAACACACAATAGAAATACACTGGCCTTAGGGCTACGCCAGGTATGGAACTTAGTCAACTAGGGTCATCTAGTAGGGATACATATATAATTATACATTTATACTCAGAATATATATACCAATTAAATACGTATATAATATATATATAAGTGTATATCAGTAATTTGTATAAAATATGTATAAGTATATATACACTAAATAGAAGTATATAAATATATATTTATATGTTATAAATATACATAACCAATTTTATTCATAACAACTATATTTAAGAATATACATATACTGAATATATGTATACATACATATGTACTAGTAAAAATATACATTTGTTATATATATATATATATATATATATATATATATATATATATATATATATATATATATATATATATATATATATATATATATATATATATATATATTTATACCAAAATAATAATTATACTATATACATGTATATTAATATACACATACACATTGAATACATATATATACAAATAAAGAAAATATACTATATATTTATAGATATATATATATATGTACACATATACACACATACGCGTAGATACGTACACATATAATACGCATACACGTACACACAAATATACGTATACGTATTTACATAATCATATATTTATACACATTAATTAAATATATACATATACATTATTAATTAATTATACACACATATATACATTACAGTGAAGGAGGGAAGAGGGGAGGAGAGGAGCTCACAGGGGGATGGCCGGAGTTGACGACAGGTCGTGGTGGAGCTGCAGTGGTTTGTGTGGAGGAGATGGCCGGAGTGCAGCTCGCCAGGGTCGTCGTGGGTAGTTGGGAGGAGAGCAGGGAGGGAGATGGAGGTGCTCAGGTGGTTCAGGCAGGGAAGGATGGGAGGTTTGCAGCAGGGAGCTCGGGAGAGTTGGCCGGAGTTTGGCGAAGCGCAGGGAGGTGATGGGAGGTTTGCAGCATCCGGAGTCGATGGGGAGTTGCTGTCGGCTCGACGTGGAAGAGGAGTTGTACAGCAGTCGGGTTCGAGGTCGATGGAGAATGGTAGAGGGGATATGGCAGTCAGTCGGGCTCGTTTGAGCTGCATGGCCGGGCTGACGCGGAAGCAGCCGGAGAAGGCAGCGGGTCGAGCTGAACAGACCGGGGTCGGGGCTCCAGGGGAACGGTGGCCGGGGACTGCTCGGGGAAAGGCTGGGCTGAAGGGAGAGCAGAGGTAGAGTTAATAACGATGGTGAGGGTGCTGCTCGTGGCTGGGGCCGCCGTGGCCCAGTGGTCGGCTCCGGCTGACAGGCGGTAGGGATCAGGGAGTTCATCGGGGAGTTGCGGGAAGAGGTGGTTGTGTTCGTGTAGAGCGGTGTGTCAATGGTGGTGGAGGAGTATGCAGTGCCGGAGGAAATGGGGTTGCAGAGGAGTCGGGGGGTGGCTCGGCCGTCGGAGAAGAAGCTGCGGGCCGGAGAATGTACAGTATGGTGGTGGAGTTTGATCCCCCCCCCCCCCTTTTTCTTTTATGTTTGAAAAACAAAGGGAAAAAGAAGAAAAAGAAGAAGAAGGGAAAAAGAATGGAAAAATTTTGAATGAGGGAGGAGGCTACGGTTGGGTGTGGGGCTAGCCTAGGTTTTGGGGATTAGGGTTTTCCTAGGGAAGAGGGGATGATGGGACATTAAATAGGGTGGTAGATGTGGGAATGAAGGGTGATGATGCACTCATCTAGAATGGATGGTCCTGATTTATCATAAAGAAAATTCCTACATGTGAGGATGGGGGTGTTGACTAGCCAATATTAGGCTTCTCCATTTGGTTGGACCAATGGGGTGTTGACACCTAATACAAATTTGCAATTTAGCCCCCTTAAATTTTGGTATTTGCACAGATGCATAAAATGATAAAATTTGGCGGGCGATTCGGTGTTTGGCATTTTGCAGGGTGAGGGGGCGTTGTGTGCTTGGTATGGGCTTAATTAATCGGGTACTAGAATTAAATTAGGATTTACGGAATCAAACAAAATGGTATCCTCAATTTAATTAAAAATAAATGCAAGCTGTGTTCTAAAATTAATTAGGAGTACATGAGACCAAAATCAGGTCGGGTCATCAATATCATTACTGAGGAAGACTCAGAACAGAATATTACCCTAATTTGGGTCGTACGAAAAATAGGTCAAGATTGCTTCCAATTTCGATTGGAACGCACAAAGATACAGAAATTAAATTTATTTAGAATTTAAATAAACGTCTGCGACAATTATTATGCGGCTAAAATGAAGCACAAAAGAGCATGATTATGAATTAAAAAAATGGCAGAATGGAAGGCGGGCACGTCTAGGGCAAGGTTGTGAAATTTGTTGGAAGACAAAAGCTAGGGTAGCGCTCCAATTTCGAAGCAACGGCAGCGCACAACAATTAAATAAATTACGGTAAATAATTACTATCTCAATAATTAAATCCTAAATAATGTAATTAACACGTAATCCTATAATTCAGACAGGTGTTCGTCTAGTGGCTTCTAGGTCAAGTCTACCAGCTCAGACATTAATGAACACTGAATATAATAATATATTTAATTACCCATCTCACGAAATTATTTAATTTAAATACACCTATAATGAAATTATTTAATATATCTACCACAATACTAATAATTATAAAAAGTCAAAAATACCCCTGTTTTCAGAATATGGTAGTGACAGCACCAACAGCAGTAGAAAGGTGCACAGGGAGGGCGAGCTTTCGCCATGACAGTTGAGAAAGAGGAGCCGGTCAAAGATGTGATATCAGGTTCAGTTCTCCTTGATTCTATTCCAGCTTATGCTTGATTTGATTTTGATGCTTCCCATAGTTTTGTATCTATATCTTTTGCTCTTAAGCATCATTTAGAGACTGACCTCTGGTTAGGACATGTAAGATCATGACTGGTGTGGCATTATCCTAGTCAGTGATGTATGAAAGGATCAAAGAGCTACACTGGGAGGCATGGAGTTAAGTGCGTGCTTACTCGTAATGCCACTTTTGAGCTATGACATTGTACTCGGGATAGATTGGTTGAGTAGTCACCATGCTAGTATAGATTATCGTGGAGGCAGAGTTTTGTTTCGACCACCAAGAGAGCCAGAGTTTGAGATTGCGAGAGAAGCAATGGAGCAGGGCAAGGATGTCATCTATGGAGCCATAGTGGAAGAGAAGGAGTTGCCACATCCGTTGATAGCAGAGTTTATGGATATTTTCTTGGAGGAGTTGCTGGAATTACCACCAGACCGAGATGTGGAGTTCTTTATAGACTTGGTGCCAGGTGCAGAGGCGATATCTCTGCATGTCTATAGGGTCAACAACAGCGAACTGACAGAATTTAAGAAGCAAGTAGGTAAGTTGCAAGACAAAGGCTTTATCATATCAAGTTCATCATAATGGGGTATACTAGTATTGTTTGTACCAAAGAAGAATAGGTCGGTACACATGTGTATCGACTACAGGACTTTAAAGAACCTCACTATCAAGAAAAAATACCCGCTGCCTAGGATTGATGATCTCTTCGATCAATTAAGCGGAGCAAAGGTATTTTCAAAGATAAACTTGAGGTCTGGTTACCACCATGTAAAAGTGAAGAAGGATGATATTTCAAAGACAGCTTTTCAGACTCTTTATGGCCAGTTTGAGTTTATGGTGATGCCATTTGGGTGGACAAATGTGCCGGTGATATTCATGAACCTAATGAACAAGGTGTTCCACCAGTACCTTGATAAGTTTATAGTGGTATTTATTGATGACATTCTGGTGTATTCGAAGACCCCAGAGGAGCATGATGAGCACCTGAGGATAGTTCTTCCTTAACAAGGTTAAATTTCTTAGTCATATGGTTACAGGAGATGGGATATTAGTTACCCAAAGAAGATGGTTGCATTGGAGTCATGGGCTACTCCAAGTTTAGTGGTAGAGATCAGGAGTTTTTTAGGACTAGCAGGTTATTACATGAGATTCGTACATAATTTTGCCAGGATTGCAGAGCCAATGACTAGACTGATCAGGAAGGATGTGGAGTTTATCTGGATAGGGGATTGTTAAGCCGCTTTTGATGAGCTAAAGAAAAGATTGACGACATCTCCACTGTTGACGTTGCCATCAGGATCAGGTAGATTCACTATATATAGTGATGCTTCAAGGAAGGGTTTGAGTTATGTCTTGTATTAGAATAGGAATGTGATTGCCTATGTTTCCAGCAATTACGTCCTTATGAGAAGAATTATCCTATCCATGATTTAGAGTTGGCAGCAACCATCTTTGCTCTAAAACTGTGAAAACACTATCTATACGGAGAGCGTATGGAGATCTTTACAGACCATAAAAGCTTGAAGTACATGTTTGCACAGAAAAAGTTGAACATGAGATAGTGTCGATGGTTAGAGCTGATGAAGGACTTCGATATATCATTGTAGTTCCATTCAGGGAAGGCCAACATAGTTGCTAATGCCTTGAGCTGGTATCTAGTGGCAATATAATTGACGACGGACAAACATTTATTGGCCGATCTTGAGAGCTTGGCTATTGAGTTGCTGGTACCAGGTATCAAAATACACATATGGGAATTGCAGATACAGTCCGAGCTGATGGACAGGATCAGAGCTACGTAGTATGATTATGAGTCTCTGAGGAGTATCAGACCACAGGTTCAGATGGGATTATCAAAGGACTTCACTATTGCTGAGGATGGATCATTGCGGCACGGTACCAGATTGTGTGTGCCAAGTGGTACATTGTACAAGAAGGTTTTTTAGGAGGCACATCGATCATAGTACTCTATGCATCTAGGTGCCAAAAAGATGTATAAAGATCTGAGGGAGCATGTATGGTGGTATGGTATGAAGCAGGAGGTGGCACGCTTCGTATTAAGATATTTAGTGTGCCAGCAGGTAAAGGCAGAGGCCAGATGGTTTACTTCAGTCTTTACCCATTCTAGAATGAAAGTGGGAGCTTGTGACCATGGATTTTGTTTTGGTGCTTCCGCATTCTCTAGGAGGAAAAGATGCTATTTGGGTCATCGTAGACATGTTGACCAAATCGGCCTACTTCTTGTCATTTAAAGTAGGTATGTCTACGGAGAAGCTAGCGGAGATGTATGTACGATAGATTATCAGATTGCATGGAGTTTCGATGAGCATCATCTCGGATTAGGATAGTCGCTTCATATCCCACTTTTGTAGGAGTTTGCAGGCTAGCTTGGGCACCCAACTCAAGTTTAATATCGCATATCACCCCAGACAGATGGACAGTCGGAGAGGACTATCCAGACTCTCGAGGATATGCTTCACGCTTGTGTTTTAGATTTCAAAAGCACTTGGGAGGATCATCTTCACCTGGTAGAGTTTGCTTAAAATAACAGTTACTAGGCCAGCATTGAGATATCACCATTCGAGACTTTATATGGGCGGAGATGTCGCACTCCTTTATTTTGGAATAATGTTTGTGAGAGAGCCTTGTTGGGACCAGAGATGATTGTGGATGCAGCTGAGAAGGTGAAGCTCATTAGAGATAGACTTCGGGTGGCATAGGACATCCATCGATATTGGGCCGATAGCCACCGGAGACCCTTGGAGTTTGAGGTATAGATTTTGTTTGTATTGCTTGTGATTGCTTTATTTTTGGTTGAGTATTAAGGCTGTGTTTTGTTCTAGGTTGGCGTTATGGTGTTCTTTCAAATTTTATCGACATGGGACATGATTCGCTTTGGTAGAGGTGGGAAGCTTAGTCCACGGTACATCGGACGCTTCGGTGTTCTTGCGAGGGTTGATACAGTTGCCTACAGACTAGAATTGCTGCCAGCACTAGAGGAAGTGTAAAACGTGTTCCACGTATCGCAAATAAGATGGTACATGGCATATCCTAATCACCTATTGGATCACTCAAAGATAGAGGTTGGACCGACTCTCAACTACCCAGAGCAGCCAGTGGAGATTATGGATCGCAGGAAGATGGTGCTGCAAAATCAGAGGATTCCCTTGGTACACGTCGCGTGGAAGCATCACTCTACCTCGAAAAGGAAAGCCGAGATGCCTGAGCGATACCCTTATCTCTTTGAGCCATGAGGTATTATTCTTTCTTGCTTGATGTGATTTCTTTTTGTAATGGTAGTTCTTCTTTAAATTTCGATGACAAATTTTCTAAAGTGGGTAGACTTGTCACTACCATTTTTTAGATGAGGGTATTTTTGGCATTTAGTATATTTATTATATTTAGTGATTAAATATTTATATAGTATGCTACTAATTAATTAGTATGATTAAATATTTATATAGTATGCTACTAATTAATTAGTATGTGTTGTGCTATTGATTTAATAGTTAGTGGGCTAGCCTAATCTTTTGGACTTTACACTAGGGGACCAAATTAGGACTTGTCATGACATATTGAGCCCAATATTGGACTAGTCCCATTACACTTATTCCCTTTAGTTAATTAAAGAGATTAGATCAATTTTTATCAGAATTAAATGCTTTATAATATAGCCTTCCTAATTAATTCCTCATAACTAACTAGTAGGGGTATATTAAACATTATGTAGTTGCTTGGGAGAGGGGAAAGGAGGCGGCCACAAAGAGGGGGTCTTTCTCTCCCTCCTTTTATTAGTTTATTTCATTTAGATCCCCAATTGTGTTCTTCCTCAAATTGATTCATCCTTCCACCAAATTTCTCTTAATTCACTCTCATTCACTTCCATGGACTTTATCTAAGGAGCATTGGAGCCTGGATTGCAAGAAGAACTTGGAGAATGACGAATTGGCTAGGAGCTTGTGTCCTAATTATGTCCATTGGAACAATTCGTTGAGAATCCATCTCCCAATAGTAAAATTCTGAATTCTCCTATAATTTAGACTCTAATTCATGCATTTGATCGTTAGAAAGCCTCACATGGCTTAGGGCTACCCATAGGAAGAAGTTACAGGCCTAATTGTCCTTTATGGTAATTTCTACATAGATTTGTGTGCCCAATTTAAGGGAATTCCGAGATTGATGCATCAAGTATTTGTCATTAAGACAATTAGACCTAATTAGACTTGTATAGGTAGTATGGGGCTAGAAATAAGTCCATAATTGGATACAAGTAGTGTGTATCATGGTATTTTATGATACGCTATGATACGAGATTCAATTTGGGTTAATTGTGCATGCTAGTATAATTTCTACCTAATTTCTGTTGTAACTAGTTATATTAGTTATATAAATATGCAATTGATATGTGTAATTGGTATTGATGAGGTATTAGGGGTTTTGACACTTCTTTTGGATGCGTATTATGGAGTATCTTGCATACACATACCAAGTGTTTGATACAATGCTTTAGTGTGGGTTGTGATCTTAATTAGAGTGATATCTTTATATGTGTATGTATATATTATATCTATATAATGTATATATATACATAGATAGAGGGGTTGTTTTTATTGTGTGTATCATTGTGACAGTAAACAAGGGGGTGCTCGGGTTACTGTGACTGTATGGTGTGTGTGCTCGTGCGCACATACCAGTGTCTAAATGAGTAAGGGAGTGGTGCTTTAGTTTGGTAGCAGTGAGGATGAAGGCTAGTGTTCATGATGTATGTTTCAGAAGATAATTTAGACCTTCAGTAAGTGCATGTACATATGAGTTCACAGACTTGATTTGCAATGTGTGCCTTCCTATCATCAAGCATTCAACAAGGAGGTGTGCAGGCAGTGGGGGTCGAGTAGGGGGTTGTATCCTAGTATAGGATTGAGAATTTGTGTTGTGTGTGAATATATGTGGGGTGCTAGAGTGAATTGTTATGGTTATTAGGTATTGGTATTAGTTTAGGTTGTTCAGTGAGTGCAATGGAGTAGGGGGTCGAGTTCATGTACAGCAGTAGCAGCAGTAATAGGTTAGTGGGGGAGCCAAGAGGCCAGGATTTTAACAGCAATAGTGGTAAGTATCAAGTATAGCTGATACACTAAGAGGGCTCGGGTTAGATACAGTAAAGAGAGAGTTAGATGAGAAGGGTTAGATAGGGAAACTGACAGTGATGGAGATCAAAAATAACAACAGTAGTCAGAGGACGAACAAGAAGAGCAGTAGTAGCATGTTGCTACTAGATGCAACCTGTGACAGTGAGGATAGAGTATTTCAGGGTGTGTGTAGGTTGGGAAAGACTTGATAAGTAGCTAGGAGTGTCAGTTAGTAGAAAGGTATGGGTTGTATGGAGTTTTATTGGAAGTCCAAGTGCAATACTTGTTGCACTATTAGCTGACAAAGAGTACACCTGAGAGATAAAAGTGTTGGTGTTAGTATTATGATAAGTGTGTGTGTTAGTGAACAGAGGATTGTATCTTGTTATACTATAGTGTCCATTAGGTGAGGGTGTAGGGTGACAGATACCATGGTATCAGTGAATGTTGAGTGAGTAGGGCGTCGTCCCGTGGGAGATGACCGGACAGTGATCCAACGAATAGGTTGGTGAGTAGGGCGTCATCCCGAAGGAGATGACCGGTTGTAGACTGGAAGTATCTCAAATACTGGCTCGGTGATGTCTTTTCGTCAAATGAAGCCAGAGATAATGGTTTATACTTGGGAGGGTACTCCATATTATCCCATTCGGGAGGATAGGTTTACTGGATGCCAAGCTTCTGGAGCCTATATTGGTTATTCCGAGCATCTACGCGGGCACGAAGGTCCCTTAATGTCTTTTGGATATCCTCTGTCAGAAGGCGAGTAGAGGAACGGGGTGCTGTATGACTGCTTGCAACCTGAGGAACTGGGTCAGGCGTATTGGGTTCCCCGTTTGTCCGTTCTGGCACTTTCGGCTATGTTGGGGCGGTACTTTCTCTGAGTTCCAATATTGTGTGAGTTAGAGTCTGCATTAAAGTGCTCAGATCCTGCATCAGGGATTTAAGTGCCTCCCCACGTTGTTGATTACTAGATTTTGTGCCATGTTCGTCTCCTGTCATGTACACTGGCATTATATGAGATGTGGTAGACGGGAAGATGGACGTCGCACTTTCTGCCTTAGATGCTTGGGTTTCGCTTTTCTCAGGGAAAATGGGCATTACTGCATCGTCTTCGGAACTTGAAGGGTTGCTACCCCCAGTCTCGATTGAGGGTTCATTTTGAAGGGTATGACTACCCCCTGCTAAGTCGTTAATATTTTGTAAGGATTCACATTCTTTTTGGAAGACCGAGTTCTAGTAAAACACCGGGGGGATTGCCACCCCCAACTTCAGCAGCAGCATTGCTCGGGGAGGTATGCTACCCACAGCCTTCATTCGCGAGCGCGTGCCTTAAAATACCCCCACAGTAGGTACCAGTTTGCTACCTCGGTGATGACTTCATGGAGTGCTGACTGGCACCCTTTGGTACGTGTCGCGTGGAGGCATCACTCGCCAAGATAGAGTTTCTAGGAGCGAGAGGCCGAGATGCGCGAGCGATATCCTTATCTGTTTGAGCCGTGAGATATAATTCTTTCTTCCTTGTATTGATTTCTATTGGTAGTTAGTTTCTTCCTTAAATTTCGAGAAAAAAAAAATTTCTAAGGTGGGTAGGATTATCACCCTCACCTTTTCAACTAGGGATAGTTTGGTAATTTTGGCATGGGTAAATAATTTTAGGAATAAATATTAATATTAGTTTGTTATAGTAATTATTTGATGATTGTATTAAATATTTTTTATTAGAGGGTAGTCCAATAGTTAGACTTGTCACTTGTAATCTCAATTAGACTTGTCATGACAACTAGTGAGCCTAACTTGGACCCAAGCCCATTAGACCATTTTTACTAATTAATTAAGAAGAATTAGCTTAATTAGAATTAGTTAGAAACTTTCCAAATAGCCCTCCCTAATTATTTCTCCATAATATCATGGAGGGATACATGGGACATTTGCATATGACTTGGGAAAGGGGGGAAGGGGTCGGCCACTACTAGAGGGGGCTCTCATATCTCTCCTCTCATTTGCATTCATTCTAGATCTAGAAATTAGATCCCCAATTTTCCATCATTTTCTCCATTAAATTCTCACTCAATTCACCTCCATTTTTTCCCTCATTCTCATTCCACAAGGAGCTTGGAGCTTAGAGAAGCAAGAAGCACAAGGAGAAGGAACTTGGGTGGAGAGATCGTGTCTGGATCATGTTTGTGGGAACAATTCATTGGAAAACCATCTCCCAATTGGTAATTTCTAAAAAAAAATATTCTAGCTCCCAAATTATGCGTTTGATCATTATGAATGACCCCATGATATAAGGCTACATATAGGAACAAGTTCTAAGCTAATTGGTTATGAATTATGAATTCTATGTGATGTTGGAGAAATTACGAGATTGACACATCAGCTGTGTGTCATGAGATCAATTCGATCTAGTTAGACTTAGATTGGGGTTGTGAGACTAGGTATGTGCCCACAAATTGATACGTGTAGACCGTATCACGGTATTTTGCTATACGGTATGATGCGGGGCCAATTTGGGTGATTTGTGTGATTTTTCTCTAATTTTTGTGGTAGCAAGTTGCATTATTTATGTAATAGTATATTTGATTTGTGGGAAGGATTATTGTGGAGTATTGGGAGTTTTGGTATTTTAATTGAGCATGTATCATGGTGTATTATATATTGCACACCTAGTGTTTGACTTAATGTCTAGTGTGTGATATATATATGTGTGTGTGTGTAATTGAATCGATGTGTCTTATTTATATCTATGTGGATCATATATGGGCGACTGTGTGTGTGAGGTGTGTGCATTGGGTGTTTTGACACTGGCAATGAGGTAATGTTTTGTGCAAGAATGCACACTTGTGCAATGTGTGCACAGACCTGGAACAATGTGGGTACAGGTGTGAGGTGCAACGGGTCGGGTGTGGCAGTATATGGAAGTATGGTGTATTGGTATATGGTCCATGTGTAAGGGTGATTGGGTATGTATACTGCAGTTGCAGTAGGATGAGGGGAGTTCCTTTCCAGTTCAGAGAGGGAAGAGGTAATAGTAGTAGTATTCTAGACTATAGGTTATAGGATGTATCAGAGGATGGGGTTAACTACAGTAGGTATTGGAGTTCCTGGTTCAGGTAACAGCAGGAGTAAGGTGAGAGTCTTGCAGGTTAGTGATTGGGTTATAACCTGTGTGTGTCTTTATATGGGAGCCTTGATGCTCGGGTTGTAGCAGATTTGGGGTATGTGTGCACAAGTTTATGTAGGCTCGGGTCAAGGAACTGCAGTGCAGTTCACTGCACTTACAGTGAGAAATTGTTGTATGTGTATTATAATTGTGTATAAGGATTGGAGGGAAGTTCAGTGGAAGGAAGGGGAGGATTTGTGCTCGAGTTTCTCTGATACTCGAGAGTATCAGAATGTTGAGGCAGTGGCAGCAGGTTGGAGCTCGAGATAAGCTGTTGTGCATTCTGCAATGATACATGTATCAGTACATCAGCAAGACGGTCTGTATTTGACCGATTGACTTATACTGTGCCCATTCGACAACAAGCAAAAATTTGAGCTAAAAATCTAGAAGAGGAAGATGAACTTCTTTTTGCCCAGTAAACATGGCCTCACTTCTTCCCCGCAATGAAAGACGTTCAAGAAGACATACCTTGAGGACATCCAGTCAGAGAAGGTTCGACCAGCTTTTCGAATACTTTGAAGGAGTTTATCATAATACTCGTTCTCAAAGACGAAAACCCGTGCTCATGAAGAGTCCCCATTCCTTAGAATCTGAAGCAGATTTTGTTGGGGGTAACCATCCCTTGAGTCAAAAACAAACAGTTTGGTTTTTAGCTACACAATGCTCTCTACTAGCCCTTCTATTATACACAGAGAAGTTAGTATAGATGCCATTGGTGATGAGCAAGATATTCTTCCATCAGGGAATACTGAGCAACGTCTAAATTCGTTGGAGGCCGAACTCAAAGATATGCACATTATGATAGAAAATATGCATCAGATGATGATGGTCTAACACTCTCCCACACCAGTACCTGTTCAAGCGGCCATGCCAAATACCACACAACCTACCCCTAGAGTGACACTTCTTAAGGGCAATATAAATTCGGATATAATTCCCAATCAAGAATTGGCTGCTCCAACTCTTGATCCTCTCAATGCTGGGGGTGGAACCACACCAATCGTTATATAAGTTCAACCAGCATCACTGCAGTCAGCTGCACCTCTACAAATTGAGGATCCATACGAAGCCATTCACATCGATCCCAGTTTGTCAGTAAAATAAAAACAATGATGGTTTTGTCCAGATCGACATGATGGATGCAATTGAAGCTGAAGTCTAAAAGCTGGTAGCATGTGGCTTTTTTTTAGGAAGAACATCATCATGATTGGGTTACGAATGTCATCCCAGTTATAAAGTAAAATGGGAAGGTCCGTGTCTGCATAGACTATCGGGATCTAAACTTAGCATTCCCGAAAGACGAGTTCCCTGTTCCTATCACTGATGTCATGATCGATAACACATGCGATTTCGAGCGTATGTCTTTCATGGATGTATTCTAAATATAATCAAATCAAGATGTGTCCCGAGGATAAAAAGTATACCTCTTTCCGTACACCACTTGGGGTATACTGCTATACCGTCATGCCCCTTGGTTTGAAGAATGCAGGGGCAACGTATCAATAAGCCATGAGCACTATTTTCCTTGCACATCTATGAAAAAAGCTAGAATATTACGTGGATGATATCATTGTGAAGAGCTGTCTTAAAGATGACCAAATTCAAGATCTTAAAACAGTGTTTAACTTAATGCGCCAATACAAACTCAAAATAAACCCGACTAAATCCTTCATAGGAGTATCTAGTGGCAAATTCATCGGGTTTGTTAACTTTCAAAGGCATCCATATTGATCCTGATAAGGTAAAAGACATCCTCGAGATGCTTCCTCCACGTAATATCAAGGATGGATTACAAGGTCATCTGGCATACATCAGGAGTTTTATCTCAAATCTCTCTGGACGATGCCGACCTTTCACCCAATTAATGAAGAAAGGTGTGTCATTTGTCTGGAATAAAGCATATCAGCAAGCATTCGACGATATCAAATAATATATCAGAAACCTGCCAATTTTAGTGCCTCCAATTGTAGGGCTGCCATTTCTGTTGTATATTCGAGCAATGGATCATTCTCTATGAGCTCTTCTAGTACAGAAGAGTAATGAAGGCCATGAACAGGAAATTTACTATCTCAGTCGTATGATGGTCAGGGTCGAGTATAGATATAATCCTATCGAAAAAGAATGCATAGATCTTATATTCTTTATTCAAAAGATACGACATTATGTGATAGGTCAAACCATTTATGTCATATCTAAAGTGAATCCTCTCTGGGTATTAATGACCAAACCGAGCAAGCTCAATTCTCGGCTGGCTACTTGGACAATGTTGTTATCACCTTACGACATGGTATATGTCCCATAAAAAGCAGTAAAAGGTGAAGCACTAGCCTATTTTCTAGCATCTCATCCTATACCAGAAACCTCAAACCTGTATGACAAAATTCCTAATAAAGTTTTGGAATTGGATATGGCAATGAGAGATGACACCTGGCAATTGTTCTTCGATGGTGCATCAAGAATAGAACCCAAAGGCAATATTGTAGCCAGAGTGGGCATAGTCCTAGTATCTCCCGACAAACTATTTGTTCATCGCACGTATTCTCGGTGAACCATTTTCCAATAATGTAGCAGAATATAATGCTTTACTCATTGGCCTCCAATTTGCCAAATAATTGGTTATAGAGTATCTTGAAGCCTAAGAAAATTCCAAGCTAATAGTCAATCAGATTAGGGGGAGTATGAGGTTCTGCACGAAGATCTCATCCCTTATCAACAAGCGGCAATTGGGTTGGCATTTACCTTCAAGGGGTTCTTCATTGGGCATGTGCCTCGATCACAGAACATGAAAGCAGATGCCCTTGCCAGTTTAGTAGCATCGTTGGTCATCCCTTTGAAAATACAACACTCGATTATGATAACGAGTAGAGAGTTATTCTGTGTCAAGAACAACCTACACATTGAACAGAGCTACATCATAAAGTCAACATCCATTGATGAAGATTGGAAAAACCCTTTTATAGACTATGCTGCTTATGGGATCCTCCCAGAAGATCCGAAAGAAGCAACTTCTATCAAGAGATGTTCACTCCAATTCTATTATGATGCCTCATCCAAGACATTATATCGTCATTTATATGACAGGCTGCTATTGCATTTTCCCTCTAATATTGAAACAAGACAAACACTTCACGAAGCTCACGACAACATCTGTTAAGCACATCAGCTAGGTCCTAAACTACATGATCGTCTTAGGAGGATGGACTACTATTAGCCCACCATGGTGGAGGATGTAGTAGATTATGCTCGTAAATTTAGAGCGTGCCAAATCTATGCTGACTTTATATACCAGCCATCAGAATTCCTACATCCTATGGCTGTATCCTGGCCTTTTAATGCATGGGGAATAGTCATCATTGGTCCTATCAGCCCATCTTCTTCCAAAGGACATCGGTTCATACTTGCAATAACATACTATTTCTCCAAATAGGTGGAGGCAATTCCACTCGTTGAGGTAAAGACGTCAAATGTGATTAGTTTTGTCAGACACTATGTGATCTATCATTTCGGTGTTCCCTGAAGGAAAGTACACGATAATGGACCGCAGTTTGCTAGTCAAATATTCTATCATTTCTGTGACAAGAATCAAATTCAGATCATAGCTTATACAGCTTAAAATCTAGCAGCCAATGGCTTAGTAGAGGCCTTCAATCAAATCATAATCAAGCAACTCAAGAAATTTGTCTCATCCAACAAGCGCGATTGGAATGAGAAGCTTAGAGAATGCTTGTAGGCTTATCGCACAATAGTACAGACTCTAATTGGTTGTATATCATTTTCTTATTCTACGGATGTGAAGCAGTTCTTCCACTCGAGATTCAGATCCCCTCCCTCAGGATAGCCATTGCTAATGAGCTAACAGTGTAGTATAATGATAGTTTGAGACTTCAAGAGTTAGAAGCATTAGACGAAAAGCGTTTACATGCTCAATAACGTATTGAGTTATACCAAGCACGCATTTTTAAAGCTTTTAACAAAAAATGAAAGAAAGAGTATTCCAAGTCGGCGAACTAGTCATGTAACTTCCACTTTCCAATATAGGGATATTTTGATAATTTTATATATTGATTAATTTTTATATATTATTTTATATTAGTTGTTGCCTAGAATTATATTAGTGACAGTTAGTGGCTAACCAATTAGAATTTACAAGTGTTAGTTAGTGCTAACTATTGTTACTATTGACTTTAGCAATTAGAATTAATTAAGTTTAGTTGTCATAAAATGAATATTACTTTTAGTTGTAGAGATTCATTCCTTTAGTTAATTAGATTCTATTCATGACAAATGGAGATGGTCTTTTAAGTCTTATTATCTATTCCTAAAACCTAACCCTAACCCTAAGGAAAAGTCTATATAAGCCTCTTTATTCATTATAGCCTCCTTTTACTTTCCAAATTAGTTCATCCACTTTTCTCCCAAATCCACATCAAACCCAATCCACTCTCATTCTTCATTTCAAATAGAATCCTAAGGAGGCTAAGGAGCTTGGTAGAGCAAGGAGGAACTTTGGTATGGAGCTAGCTAGAAGGAGGTGTCCATTCATTACATTATGTCATTGTGGTATGATTCATTGAAAATCTATTTTCCAATAGGTATAAATCTATTCCCTAATCTATTTCAATATTATTTCCATGCATGTGAGTCCTAGGAATTCACCCATGGCCATGACCAATCCTTAGGACCAAGAACTAGGTGATTTTGACCCCAAATCTAGAAGTTCTAGGTCACTTTGTGTCAAATTGGGAAAAACTCTGAATTTGGGACACCAAGTATTTGATTCTATGTCTATTATATCTAATGATGTTAGATTAACATTGGAGGTGTTTTTATGTATCCACAATTAGATACAGGGAGTGCGTATCATGATACGCCATGATGCGAAGTTGTAGGCGGGGTATTTCCTTGTGTATTGGGTTCTAGCATGTCAATTTCCTCCATATTTTATTAGAATAGTTATTATATATGTTATTTATATTATAATTAGTGATTTGGATGTGTTGCTCGAAGTTTGGGAGAGTATATTGGTGATTTGTGGTGCGTATCATGCGTATCGTGGGTGATACGTGTGCGTATCACAAATGCACACCAAGTGTTTGATATATGGAATTGAGGGTGTGTACCTATATATAGTGTCACATATATATATATATATATATATATATATATATATATATATATATATATATATCATATATTTATGTATTGATGTGGTGGGTGTTGGTATTGTGTTGGTGCTCATGATTTTGTATGTATGCTAGTGTGTGCACTTGTATCTAGGTGTATTGTGGGGTATCCATTTGTTATCATGGTGGGAGTGGTAAAAACTCAATAGATGAGTGTGGCATTTTAGGGTGCATGGTGGATTATAGGGAGGGAAAGGAAGTGATGACAGCAACTATATGGGGGTATTATGGCACAGCAGTAGTGCATTTTGTGCACAGTTCTGCTTGTGCATGTGCAGCAATATTACTTGTTGCAGGAGCCCTTATAGTGTAGCTGCAGTTACAGATGCCTCTGATTACAACAGTAGACTAGGTAGTAGCAGTATGTTAGAGCTATAGACTGAACTGCAGTGTGATGGGCAGGGAGAAGTTGTATCAGTCCATAAGGGTGTGTGTGAGTATGGGAGGTTATATTTAGGTGTGTGTGTGTGTGTGTGTGTGTAACTGTGTAGGGGGTGATAGCAGGTGTTAGGGGTAGTTGGATATCAGTCATTGTGTGTGTGTGTGTGTGTGTGTGTGTGTGTGTGTGTGTTATATAACTATGGTGTGGTTGTGTGGTATGATGGTATAAGGAGGTGATAGTGTCGGGCTAAACTGGAAGTGCAACAACAGCAGTTGCTTTTTCCAGTTGCACAGCAAATCGGGTATGCACTTCTGCAGGTAAGTGAAGAGTGCAGAAGAATTATTCAGGTAATGTGAGTTGCAGTAAAGTGGACTGCAATGGGGACTCGGATGATGTGGTGCAGGCAAGTTAAAGGGGGGAGAAGGATGAGTCTGATAACTAAGGGTGAGTGCAGTTCCATTTACTGCAGTGGCTGCAGTATGATAACTGCTTACAGGCAGCTATTGTGAGAGGGAGTTTGCTCCCAGGTTCAAGTCTATGAGAGGGAAGTTTGCTTCCAGGTTCAAGTCTGTGAGAGAGAGGGTCTTTTAGAGTGACTGATATGGTGCTCAGTTGAGGACATGGGGTGACTGATACTAAAGTATCAGTGAATATAAGATGGGATTCAAGTGTTAATGCATTGTGTATAGTGTGCCAGTGTGGGCATGGGTTATGTCCAGGATGGAGTTCCTGCAGGGATCAGGCATCTTGCTCAGCAGGAGATACTAGTTGGGGTATTCCCTTACATTAGATAATACTCAGTTACTTGCTTGAGGTAAGGTCAGTGCAGAGGTGCACAGTCACTGTCGACACTAAGCAAGTTGGAGTATTGTGGTATTTTATATTAGTAGAGTGTTTTACTATGTCAGTTATACATACTAGTATGTGGGGTGCTTGTGTGTGTTGATGTTGGTGTTAGGAGTATCCTAGTGTAGATTATAAGTTAGTAGGTGAGTAGTGTAGAGTAAAGGTAAGGTAGTGAGGTACGAGTGTCAAGTTAATTAGTACTATATTAGATCTAGTTGGAGGGGTATCCATGTAATACTCAGAGGTGAGGTTCTGGAGTGGCCAAGGTATTTGTATAATTACCAAGATATTAAATTGGTATTAAGGTAATATGAAAATACTATAATACGGGTTGAGATACTAGGATACGGGATAAGATTTTGGCTCAAAGCCAAGGTAGTGACCTTTTAACCAATTTATTAACCTAGAACTAAGGTTTTGACCTATAAGTTAAGGTTTAAAGTATTAGTCTAAGATACTAAGATAAATATCTATAGGCCAAGGTATACATATATATAGTAGATATTAATATAGATACTAGTATATAGAGCTAGTATCTTACCGGAACGACCTAGAAACCTAGAGTTAACCTAGTAACCCCTAGTATTCGCTAGTTTAGCTTTATTAACAAACTTAAAAGCTAGTTTTGGACCCGAATTAGAGTGTTAACCTAGTTGACCATGAAAACCTAGTTTTGACCTAGAAACCTAGTTTAAATTTATTTAACCATATTTATGAATATAAAATACCTGTTTGACATGGAATTTCATATATAGGTCACTTGGACTCCATTACAGACACTGTTTGATATTCATTGCTCTGGACCACAGGCGAGTACATTCTCTGATAGTTTTCATTATTGGATAATTACTATAATTTCAGTATTTAGAAATGATATATCTGATTTCTAACACTATGGTACACGGATTAGTACATGCATTGGATCTTAAGTCATGAGATGTTACCTTGACTCATCGCATTGATATTGGATAATACTCATCGTATTGACATTGTATAACATTGGATACATTGGTATCATGGTTGGATCCATCGTACTAGTCGGGGCTGGAAAAGTACTAGCTAGATATGTGAAAGAACTATTTGCAAGTAGTGTAAATCATCGGCTACTAGATAATCATACACTTCACGTATGGTTGAGCTAGTTTTTCCTTAGTGTAAATTATTGAATCTTCCAAGCCGATTACATATCTAAATAGTATTTCAAACATTTAGTATAATTGCAGTCCTTCATATTCAGTTCATAGATTATATTGTCTTGCACATTATATTGTAGTTCCTTTCTCTTTTATTTTATATATGCACTGGCTACACCCTATTGCTTATATTGCCTGTCTCACTTTACCATTTGCCATTAAATCAATAATTATTTCTCATCGGACATATCATTCTCTGCTTACTATTTTATAGTCTTTGTCAATTAATTGGAACTGCTATTAGGTTATACTTTGCTTCAATCATGACTGGATATATTTTTCAAACGACGACTTAGAGGAATGTTGTCCAATATTTTATGGTCCGCGGGAGGGAGTGAAAACCATGGGCCATGACTTTCAGGAGTGATTTCCTGGAGGACTAACTGGTGTCACTAGATACCTTAGTTATATTACTTAGCTTTTGTACTGGACTTGTCTCCAGCTCCTTAGATACTTTGAGATGTTATTACTCCTAAACTTATGTAGTATTGTTAAACTTTTTTAGTTGGATGTTGGTCTAATAGACTATCTAGTATTATATTTTTGTGACTTCATTTGTTTATATCTTATCGTGACAATTCCTTCTTATAGAATATTGTGATTGAGTATCATTATACTATTATCATATTGTCCTCCTTTGGAGTTGAGATATCATTGACAGGTTGTTTATATTATTGTGTGAGATAGATTGATAGTTAGTTGACCTAGACAGCGTTCTACCATCGATGCTGCGGCGTAAGCTGGACGTACCCACGTACTCTTTCCCCGATTATCCGGGTGCGGATCGTGATAAGTCCTTATAGTGAGGAGACCCATGGTAACAACCCACAAGAGAAAAGACAAGATACAGGCGAAATGGGAAGTTCCTTATGTAGTAGAAACTGTTTTCTCCAACAGCGCCTACAGGATCGCTAAGCCTAATGAAATTTGATAATGAAGCCCATCAACGATAAATTTCTTAAAAAATATTACATCGAGATAAGACATACACTTCCCCATCCCCAGAGGATGGAACAGTCTTCTGAAATGACGGAACGGTCTTCAGATCCTACTTTAACCCCTAGTCAGCACAAAAAAAAACAATTATGTCCATATCACCTCTGTATTATTTTCATGCAAAAATTAAAACCACAGAGTTATTCTGCATGTCCATATCACCTCTGACCAGATGTATACAACGGGATTTTTATCGGGTCCTTATTATCCCTGATAGTATTATCTATCCTAGTTCAGTTCAATATATACAATGGATAATAAGCCCACAAAAATATTTCAAGTTTTTTCATTTATTAAATAGAGGAAAAACGGATAACAATAAACTTTCAAGGGAAATCAAGATCTTCCCAGTCGCTATTATTTGCAAAAGTTACAAAAGCATGAAAAATACAAGCATCTGAATATTCAAGCACTCAAAAGGCAACATCTACTCTGGCATGTTCATCTTGTCTCTCTGGGTCGGCAACAGAAACATCAAAACTATTGACTTCAGCTTGGGGCGGGACGGATCCGTCAGACGAACTGTCAAGAGGTGCCTGAACGAGTTCTACTCCACGCAGTTAGCCCAAAGGCGTTTCCTTCTCCTCTTCGGCAAGGGATGGCACTAGAACGGCAGGGGTGATGGTTCAAATATAGACTCTCCACGCAGTTGTAGTGGGTGGAAGAGCAGTTGGTCATTCAGACTCTCTTATCGCTTTCTGAGACATGCCCTGAGAAGCCATCAGTAAATTCAAATAAAGAGTATTATATTGAGTAATCGACTCTACTATTATAAGAAGAGGGTGATGGTTCAAATATTCATAGATGATTCGTCAATAAAAGGAGGCAACGATCCAAATTCCTATACATGATTCAACAGTGAACAAAGGCGATGGTTCATTTTCTTAAAAAGAAGGATCTTGCACAAAATCCAAAGTGTCACTTTGTCCAAGGACTCTCATAAATGTGGAATGACTACTCACGTAATACATACACTAATCAATTGTTCAGATAGGTTACATAGTGCGCACAGAGTCTGATACTCCTAAAATATGCGAAGTTAATTTTGTCCTTCTCCCTAGTTGAAGAAGAGATTAACCAGCCAGCAACACAAACAATAAAGCAAGAATAAGCTAAAAATTTATTAGCAGAAAAATCAGTATTACATATGATGGAAATCTATTATATCTGGATTTTTATTCTAAATGTGATGATTACATATGATGGAGATCAATCCTATGATCATCTCCATCCTTCTAAGGATAATGTTAGGTACCATAATGGTGGACATGCTCTCGCTCCTTAATATTGGGTGCAGTAATAATAGCGAAAGGATACAAAATTGGACATGTATCAATTTTGCAAGTCCCAGGGAGCTAGTCCTTCGTCGCCGTCAAGCACCATCAGCAGAGTTTTGACTAGGATTCTGCCTAATCCTATAGCTGAACACATGGCCCAGCTGCACCACAGTAGCCGCTGCACCCCAGTAGCCAGCCTCGTAAAGGGGAAAGATACAGCTAGCACGCTGTATAAACTAGGGCATCTCTGATTGCTCTAGGCAAAGCCCCTCTTCTCTTCATGGCGGATTGTCGCATAATGATGCTGATAATCTCGAATGGAGAGAACTATGATATTCTTTCATACTTAATCATGGAGGAAGTAAGCTAGTGTGGCCCATGCGCGGAAGAGCTTGATATTAGCATTTTGATAAAGAAAAAAATGCTTATGGAAAAGAAGGTGTGCAAGTCGTCTAAACTATCAAAATCCAGGAAAGTACGCCAAAGGATCAATTCTCACTCTAAACAAGGGGAAAATACGTGCATATTATGTTTATGAAATTCCCCATATTCTCTACTGCTTAGGAGAAAGGAATAGAAAAAGTGGTAGCAGAGGAATATTATTTCACCCAAAGAGCGTCATCTCTTACGACTACTAGGATACTTGCAAACCCTTGACGAGAGTATCATCTTATTCCTCTTTAACTTGACCTTAAGGACAGTTGTGCTCATATTCATGATAAGAAGAAGGTTTGAAGAGTTTTGTTGAAGACCTTGTTATGATGAAGGCTCTGTCTTTGAAGAGATTTATTTGCACTTGTACAAATATATACATATGCGAAGGGGGAAGTCCCGAGTTTATAGCGGTCCTTAAAAATAGCACTGCATGCATTGCCCAAAAGACTGCTTCCAATCAAAAACTGAGTCAAATCCACTACCACAAAATTTGCGTGAATAAGTCAAACTCTTGTTAAATGCAGCTATGGCAGACATCCGTTGAGATTCTGCATCAAATACGCATGCTAAAAATATAAACAACTTTTTATGCTTCTAATTCAAAGTATTTCAAATTTATTTGAAAAAAATTAAAAACTTTGAAAGGGATCTTGTAGAAGCATAAAAATTACGCCCTCCAAAAGGAGATTAATGGAGAAATAGCTTACTTCTTTACATCCCAGCTCAGTAAAGCAGTGGTGTACTACCCCTCAAGCCCCAAATGATAAAGCAGCAGCATACTTTTTATTAATGGCGTACCTCATATGCTTTCTCTCGGTGGCACACAATGATAGTAATTTTCTCCCAAAAGCATTAAACATAATATACCTGACAGTTTGGCAAAACAGTCGAAGAGATCGAGTCATTAATTATAGAGGATCTCTAGGCACAAAGATCCAGGTTGTTATTTAGCGATCAGATGAAGCTATACTCCGTCAAGAATACGCAAGGATTGTTGATCCTTCCTAGTACACGAGGATTGTTGCTCCTTCCTAGTACGCGAGGGTTATTACTCCATCCTAGTACGCAAGGGTTGTCACTTATTTCCAGTATGCAAGGATAGCTACTTCACTTTTGTACGCCAGGATTGTACACTGTAGCGGTTACTTCTACACGGTACGCCAATATAGCCACATCAAAAGCTGCCACCTCAATCGGACACAAAAGTTAAGGAGATCAAAGCATTTATTACAGAAGATCATTTGCATGCCGACCCAGGTTGTCACCTAGCGACCAAAGCGTGTTATTTTGGTTCAAGTACGCCGTCATTGCTTCTCTGCTATAGTACGCCAATAATGCTACTTCAGATAGAGTACGCCGTTGATGCTATCTCTTCTTGAATACGCTAACATTGATACTTTAGCAGCAGCATGACAATGAAGTGGCATCTCACCGAGTATGCCAATATTAGCAGTTCAACCTAGCAAGGGTACATCATTAATGCTATCTCTCGCTGAGTACACCAATATTCATTCTACAGTTAGAATACGCCAGTGTGCCAATGAATCTGAATTTTCAACAAAGTACACCAGCATGGCTATCTCTTTCAAAATATGCCAACATGGCTACAATGTTTAAATTCTCCTACCATACGCCTATACCATCACCTGCCAACGAACGGTTATGATGATGTGTCTTTCATGCCATGTTTTTAATAAACCATGTACGGATAACTCCCTCCATGACCTAAGCCTTCCTCGCATAGGAAGCCATATGTCAAGTCATCAGTAATTTATGCACTCATTATCCATAATATGGGCTCCACACCTTTCAAATGTACGCATGCAACTGCAAACATAATATATATATTGCTCGTGCGTTTGTGTGTATGCAAGTAACTATCTTTCAACATAAGATATTATAAATATGTGGATCAGCATATCCATAGTAAGCAAGCAGCGGCCTAGACAAAAAAATGAGAAGAAGAATAGAAGCTTTTCGTGCTCGTATAGCCAAGCTCTCTCATTGCCAGACTCTCCAAGTCGTTCAAGTATTCCAATATCCCTTTTTTATGTTGAGTAGTCAAAGGAGTAAAGTAATCGACCGCATATTAGATCTCCATAACTATACTTCACCATATTCATTTTACTTAGATTCTTGTTTAGGATCTTCTTTGTACTCTCTATTTTCAATGGGTTGTAACACAAAGTTTTGTATAAACTTTTATTCATGGCAAACATCTACCAAAGGTCTATCCACAAACAAATCTACCAAAGCTTTCACTTGCTAATCAATAAATTGTGTTAGAGTATTCTTGAAGTGTAAAAGTAAGATCTTTATTTTTTTTTAGAAGATCAAAACATATCTTGTAAGAGGTTGAAGTGTGCAAGCCTTCGGATCAAAGCTTCTATTAAAGTCGGAGAGCCTTCAGATCAAAGATCTTATGTAAGAAGTTAGCGAGCATTTGGATCAAAGCTCGTGTTGTAACTATTTTGATAATAGTGGATTAAAGTCAGACAGGAGTTTCCAGGAGTAGAGTACCTCCCGGAGGATAAGAGCATACAACGGGTAACGATATTCTTATTGCTTTATTTTTTGCATACTTATTTTTAAATTACCTATTAACAATTATTGGAAATTGTTACAACACGAAGCTCGACAATTATTCACCCGAGCTGATTTTTTAACTTGACCCTATTCACCCCTTCTAAGGTTCCTACTGTTTATATCCAGCGAATGGATGGACATGTACGCTAAATATGGGAAGCTCGACAATTATTGGAAATTGTTAGATTTTACTCAGAAGAAGGGTGCATTTTCTTGGACTACCATGATCACTAGCTTGGTGAGCTTCGGGACGGGTCAGTCACGGAATGCTGCATTTTGACGGTGCTGTTATACGCGTATGGGGGTATGCAAGGGACGCACAGATCGTGTATAGATTGTGCATAATAGACGAATATTGTGGATATTTTGTTTAAACTACTCCTTATCTTTTGGGAATTCAATTTTAAAATCTTATCGGTCATGCCCCGACTCCGTAAAGTCGATAATCATGCCCCCCTAGGTTGCCCAATGCACAAGACAAGAAGATAAAACATAATAGTTTTCATAGAAAATACTGAGTCACAGCGGAAGATATATAGAGTCGTATGAAAAGCCTCATAGTATGCGAAGCAAAGCTCTTTATTGATAATTGCAGCGGTTACAAAGGCTTGAATAGCCCCATTATGTATGCCAAGTTGGCTTACAACACTCGTTGATCTCTCTTGCTCAAAAAAGATTTCTACCATTTCATACATCATGTCTTCTTAAATTCAAGCTAAGGCCTCGCTCCTAAGTACCAAAAATAGAGTGCCCACAAATGTGGGTCAGTACACAACTTATACTGGTGAGTAGCATAACCCACTCGCCTATACTGACACAGTTTTTATGGCAAGCATGCGGATTATTTGGTGATCTTTCTATTTGAACTAGATGAATTTTAGTTCATTGAAACATGTATCGAAAGCAGTAAAGCAGGTTTCGCATGTAAATATTTCAGTTATGAAAGCATATTCATATGTATAGCATTGAATTCACTTAAGCGGACAAGCATGTTATTCTTGAATCTTATTCGGTAAGTAAACTTGTTATATTTGTTCGTCTCAATCTCTAAGCATGTTATATTCGAATGGTATCGTTAACTAAGCAAAAAATACTTGTATCGCTTATGAAACGATGAAACATGTTGAATTGCCTCTCAATAGCGACTCTGAATATATATATAGCCGATGTGCACACTCTTGCTCGACACAAGGTGACATTCATCATCCTCCTCAAACGTTCGATAGCCTACCGTCTCTTATCTATATGCAGGTCACTGACGACGCGAGCGTTATACTGGGCATCTCTTACATTAAACGACGTGCCCTATCAGCTCGGAGTGCAAGTCCCGCTGAAGGTCCCATAATGCCATGACATTAGGGAGTTCCTATTAGTCCGAGTCAACCTGAGGTCCCCATATGTCCTGCGCTGAAGCATGTGACTTGAGTATGAGAGATCGTTCCAACTCTAGGTAGCAAGCCCGCTAGAAGTCTCTCCATACCCCGTACCGAAGCATGTTTTTTTGATATGAGAGCGTCATTTCAGCACCCAAGTAGAAAGCCCGCCTGAATGCCTCGCTATATCGTGCTAAGAGAGAACTTTCAAATTTCTCCTAGGCCGAACGATTTTGACCATCCCCCGGGTATACCGGGTCCGGTTCATCTCGTTCGAGGAATACCAAGCCCGTGCACGGGCAGCCCATGATAATTAACCATGCAACATTTCTACTCGTCGTAGTATATCATTCTCAGCTATCTTAAGGTACCATGCCACGTTCGATAGTTTCGATAATGTAAGTATAGTGAGGTACGTGTCTACTCACCCAACTATTGAAATATAAGTAAAGCGAGGTACAAATTGATTCACCCCACTATACTCTAGCGCCTCTTCGTCCTCCTATTCATTGTTTTGTGGTGACCCGTAGTCACCAAAATACTCTGAGTCACCATGCCGCTTATCGATATAGTGTTCCATTGTGCCCTATCCCTGATCAGTAGTTCCATGGCACCAATCCTCTTCTGATTTTATAAGATATCTCGTATCCCTTCTTGACAGTTCCATGTTCTGAACCACAATTATCTGCTTCACTTTTGAAACATTCTTATGATTCTTGTTCGATACTCGTGCTTTGATGCACGCCTCGATATGCTTTATTTTTAATGTTCTATCTTAGTGTTCAACTTATGTTACAACTTATATTCTCTGAACCACTCCTGTTGAATCTATAATATCAGTAGCATGCAACTAATATATTTTTATTAAGCATGAAGGAGTAAAGAAGAAAGGTCAGGGGTCGCCCACCTTATACTCATCTGCTTCACTATTTTATCAAGTCGTCATAGCCTATCACTTTGCTTGAGTCGATACATCCTATCCCCAATTTTTGTGGTCTGATGTGAAACACGATTTACTTAACTAGTATAACCATGCAAGCAGGACGTGTTTCTCAATCACCCGACCCGAGCGAATTCAAGGATGACTACACAATCGCTTAAGTCCTGCTATTTTTGTACTACATTAAACTAGCCCACTGATTTTGTTGTACGATACTTGACTCCGTGCATTTGTCCATATCGAGTCGATAAATTGATCTCAAAAAGTCCCACGTAAAAGTCTGCAAATGAAATCAAAACATGAATCAATACTTGTTCCCGAATTCGTCTTATCGTAACGCTAACAACTTAATGAATCGTTCCTATTTCAATTTATGTTATGCAACCAACCCAATTGCCTCGTTCTAATCTGACTCAGTGTAATGCTCCATGCAGAGCGGGACATTACATAATATACCACTCAAAATAAGGTTCGTCCTCAAACCAAAGCCTATACTCGTTCATTTTCGGTAATACTTAACTTTCATTTCAAATACTATCTCAAATTTACTATTTCTGTTTCATGTACAATGCTCGTACAATTTTCTTAACTCTATATTGCTTTCCTACAGCTCTATTCGAGTTCAGCATATCCCTTAGTTTTGGATTCATACACATTTTTTAGGTATCCCCAAAATATATGCATTCAGCCGAGCTTAGTGATAGCGAAGTTGGACAAGTTGCAGGTGCGACTTCGTTTCCAAAACTCCAACTGTTTTATTTCTTGATTGAACTGACCTTAGCGTCCATTTCCATAACACATACGCATACGCACTATTTCTAAAACATCTTATTTTCTTCCACAAATCTCTGTGCCCAACTTGATTTATAATCGCCCACCATCTTTATATGTTTCAAATCGATAATTCTGACTTGTGAATTATATTGAGTCATTGCGTAATCCGAACGCAATGAGTCTCTGCAACACTTTCTCGTTCCTCAGATCTTTGCATTGATAATTTCGTGTATGCATTTGCATCAAGCCATTTGCGCATCTGATCGCAACAAGCTTTTCGTAATGCACTTCTGTCCAATTATTATACACCTCCTGTCCAACTATTTCTGAAACTCGCTTGATACGGACTAAGTCCAAAGTATGCAAGGATTCTCTACCTCAAACCATACTATCGCTTGGACCATCTATTTCTCACGGTCATCTTTCCAAACTGCCGACGCATTAATGTCTAGGTTCACCCCCGCTAGGCTATGTACCCAGACAACGTTCTAAATTTTTTGACGCAAGGGACTAACTTAAATCGATCATTACTGTATTACGAAATCCAAAATACGATTTTAATTCCTCAACAAACTTCCCGTCTATCTCATTCCTCAAATTTTCTCAAATATGCTATCACACCCGACATATATCGCTAGTATTGATCGAATCGATATCCAACGCTAACTATCCTTCGGTTCTCGCTATAAAATCGATGATGTTCAAAGGCATCACTCTATCCGAAACCAAAGTATTTACCTGATGCATCTAATGTTACATACTCTTATAGAGTATGAAATCACCAACCATCAAAATCTTGCTATATTATTTTTAGCCGAAGGCTATTCCATCGAATTCTAAAATTAATATTCGATCGCCTAAACTTATCTTCAACATGCAATACTCAATATTTATCCTCTACGCAATCGCTTATGCGTCATTATTCGAGTTATCTTATGGGTCTCCAACGATTACTTTGATTCGGCAGTCAAGTCTCGAGGGTTATCTGCCCCAAAGCAATGATCGATAATTGTGGATCATCAACAATGGACAGTTGCTAAGAACCATGCTATATCTTATTCTGAAGCCAAACCAAATCTCAACGAGTTCTATGAAATTATACCCAAGTCTGAGAATATGTTCTAATTATGAATACGCATAAACTACTATTAGCATATTTGCTACCTACGGAAACATCTAGCCATCTAGGGTCTGAGTCTATCTGCCCTTTAATCGATATCCGAGATACTCTATATTCGGTGAAACCATGTTCAATTGAATTGCCATACCCACTAGCTCATCCTGCTAACTCTATCGTTCTACCTTAAACTCATCAAGTAAGTTCTCGATAGATTGATACGACTTCTCGTATTGCTACTAGCAACTTTTTGAGTCGTAGTCTTGCTCCGTTTTGTATCCCTAGATTTTGCTTAAGTTTACCTCTGCAACCATTTTGCTCGATACCATAAATTATCCCAACATCAAGTCATGTCGAGTTTTCTCAAAGGTCCATCCCTTATGATCCTTGCTCCCATTTTAATCCTTTCGTCTCTATATAAATTTTCTTGTGTTTCGTTCGTACCGTACAGTCCCGATGACTTGCGCATAATTCCCTACAATAAGTTCATTCCAACTATATCTATTCTGATACGTCACGTTCGTCTGTTTCGTAGGAAACTTGCCTACTCTTGTTACACCATCACGCTATTATCCGCCTCCGTTATATCCCGATCACGTAACCTAATTACGGATCAAAGTCACACACAACAACGATCAAGTCCTTAATATTTTATGTGACACAAACTATTTCCGAATATTCCATTCCCAAACGAGTCTCTCTGTTCGGCCAACAGTTTCCTTGAGTTTACAAATCTACGGACTATGCTTGTTACTCCTGGATTTGTATCGATCTCTTCCGCACATGTGCGCACCTGGCCGCTATCAATTTCCTTCAGACCAACTATTTGCATCAGCAACTGTCCGTCTAGCACTTTCTGAATTCTCGTCCGACATAACGTTTGTTCGACGCGAGAGTCTGTTCTTGGTCATTCGAACATAATGCATCAAAGAATACTCGATTTACATACTGCCTAGTAATTTTTAAAATGAGTCTCGATACTACCTCATTTGTTGCGGGCAAATCTATCATTGTCCATGCAATACGTTCTGATTCACGATCACTTTGTGGTATGGAATATACCACTCACAAATTGAGCTACTCTTTGTATCACACTTGTTCTGCCTCGATCCAACTTCTACTCCAAATTTTTTATCTAGCGGTGATTCTATCGACTACGAACCTGACATTCTCTTACTCAAAGTCTGACATAAATATCTGCCAACATACACCATCACATATTATTTCTGTTGATCTCGTTCGTTGAATCTCATGTAACGCTTCCTTCCCAAAATTCTAAACTGTTACTCAAATTGTTCAACCCGTTTGTTATCGTTCCGATGTAACCATGTATATGATATCGTTCGAAAGATCAACTTGTTACACATTATGCAACAAACATCGTTCAAATTGACTTGCCATACACTATGCAACAATGTCGTACGGTGTTACTCGGTATTACGATCGATAAAGATTAAATGCAGCAAACACATAAAATAGTTTAAATTTATATAGGCTTAGTGTATGAAACATCCAGTGTAGCATCGAGTAGAGTCAAGAGTCATCCTATACACGAAAGCTAGCAACTTTGAAATTATGATAGAATAATGATTGACCAAGGAAGTTAACTGGGTGCTCTGATACCATTTTGTCAGGTCCCGACTCCGTAAAGTCGATAATCGTCCCCCGGGGGTAATATCATGCGTACCTAGGTTGCGCAACGCACAAGACAAGAAGATAAAATATAATGGTTTTCATAGAAAATACTGAGTCGCAGCAAAAGATATATAGGGTCATATAAAAATACTCATAGTATGTGAAGCGAAGCTCTTTATAAATAATTGCAGCGGTTACAAAGGCTTGATTAGCTCCATTGAATATGTTAAGTTGGCTTACAACACTCGTTGATCTCTCTTGCTCACAAAGGATTTCCACCTTTACATACATCATGTCTTCTTATATCCAAGCTAAGGCCTCGCACCTGAGTACCTAAAATAGGGTGTCCACAAATATGGGTCAGTACGCAACTTGTACTAGTGAGCAGGATAACCCACTCACCCAAACCGATATTAAGTTATCATAGCAAGCATGAAGATTATTTTGTTATCTTTCCATTTGAACTAGATGAATTTTATTTCATTGAGGCATGCATTGAAAGCAGTAAAGCAGGTTTCGCATGTAAATATTTTAGTTATGAAAGCATATTCACATGTATAACATTGAGTTCACTTAAGCGGACAAGCATATTATTCTCGAATCTCGTTCGGTAAGTAAACTTGTTATATTCGGTCATCTCGATCTCTAAACATGTTATATTCGAATTGCATCGTTAATTAAGCAAGTAATGCTTGTATCGCTTATGAAAAGCATAAAATACATCGAATTGCCTCGCTCAATAGCGACTCTGAATATATATATATATATATATATATATATATATATATATACGATGTGCTCACTCTTGCTCGACGGAAGGCGACATTCATCCTCATGTGTCAAATATTCGATAGCCCACCGTTTCTTATTTATATGCAGCTCACTGACGATACGAACGTCATATTGGGCATCTCTTAGATTAAACGGCATGCCCTATTAGCTCGGAGTGCGAGTCCCGCTGAAGGTCCCGTAATGCCATAAAATTGGGGTGCATCCTCTTAGTCCGAGTCGACCTCAGGTCCCCATATATCCCGTGCCGAAGCACGTTACTTGAGTATGCGAGATTGTTCTAACTCTAAGTAGCAAGCCCGCTGGAAGTCTCGCTATATCCCGTACCGAAGCACGTTTTCTTGATATGCTAACGTCATTTCAGCACCCAGGTAGCATGCCCGCCTGAATGCCTCGTTATACCGTGCTAGGAGAGCACTCTCAAATTCCTCCTAGTCCGAACAATTTCGACCATCTCCCGGGTATATCGGGTCATGTTTATCTTGTTCGAGGAATACCAAGCCCGTGCACGGGCAGCCTATATATGACCATTAACCATACAATATTTTTACTCGACATAGTATATCATTCTCGCGTTGCCTTAAAGTACATGCCATATTAGATAGTTTCGATAATGTAAGTACGGTGAGGTATGTGTCTACTCGCCCTTCTATTGAAATATAAGTAAATAAAGGTACGAATCGACTCACCCCACTATACTCTAGCGCCACTTTATCCTCCGATTCATTATTCCATGGTGACCCATAGTCGCCAAAATAATCTAAGTCACTGTGTCACGACCCGCACCCGGTATAGGGATTCAAGTAGTGAACAATGCCCAGCCTAGCCGCAGCATCGGCGGTAGAACGATGTTTGGGTAAACTATCTATACAATAATCAAGACATAACAATGCCACCGATGTAATATGAATATACTCAATCACAGTTCTATAGATAGAATAGGCACAAATATGATAAAAGAATAGAAGAGTCACAAATATAACTCATGAGACAAAAATAATATCCAATGAGTCAGAGAAATACTAACAACAATGTTAGAGACAAATCCAGTACAAAAAGAAACTAACAACTAAGCTACGAGTCCTGGGTCGTCTGTCTCAATCTGGACGAGACCCTCCTGAGCCAAGGTCTCTGGCTCTAAGCCAATCACGTCCTGAGGCCCATAGTGAGTGGGGGTACCACTCCTCTATATCATTTGGAAAAAATATATCCAGTCAGGAAAGGAGCATAGTAAATCTCTAATAGCAGTTCTAATAAATAATATAAACTATGTAACAGTAAATAGATGTGAATATACAAGATGCAATATACAGATACAAGAGATATGCAATAAAGAAAATACTGGAAATAAATACAAGAATGAGCAATATAGAAATAAACAAGAAATACTAATCACTAAGTGAGTGAGTACCAGCTTTAATATGTGGTCGGCTTGGGAACTTGATACAAGAATTATGGCCTGGCTAATCTTACGTGCGATGTATGATTAACACTATTCAATGAACAAGAATTGATACAAGGAGGGTATAATCACATATCTACACTACATACTCTCCGTCTCTGACTGGTATAGTGGATCCAACCATGGTACGTTATGATATGAGAATCACTGGGTTGGTAGCTAGTCTCCCCAAGAATCAATGTATGTACATGTACAAGAAGAACAAGAAAACAAGGCTTGCACAAGATACACCATACATACCAAAGAATAATATCTCATGACAAGATTCGAATATACCAATCCGTATAACCATCGTGTCAAGAAATCAAGAATATCTACACTAGATACAAGAGACATAGAGGATATCATAAATGAGAAAGTATCAGAGAATGTACGCCTGAAATCTAGTAAATGGTATCAAAGATGTCTGGTACGGTGCCTCGAAGACCTAAATATGTAATATTATATCAATACAAGGTTCTGGAATAAAAATAAGTTAAACTAGTCAACTTCTAGGTCATAAAGCCATTTCTAAGTCAAAATAGTCAAACTAGGTCAACTCTAGGTCAAACTAGTCAAACTTGGTCAAACTGGCTATTTCTAGGTTGTGTGAGTCTTATCTCTAAGATATTGGGTCCATACACTATGTAACTAGGCTACACTAGCTATACTAAGATACTAGGAAACCAATAAGATATCATATCATAAGATACACAAGTAATTAGATAAAAAAATATCATAATATGTATATACAATCAACAATATATAATATACAATATTCCTAACTAAACTAATGCTAAGTGGATACCTTGTCTTTGAACCAATGTGGTATCATACCACTACACACCCATCTTGATACTCAAACCCAATACCTTGAGTATCCATCAATACCTTCACATTACCTTGGTATCACAAGGTAATATAAATTCTAGTATATACTAACTACCCAATATACTAAACTATAAACACAGGTATTTACTAATACAAAACTACTATACTAACTACTAACTATTAATAAATATATACATATATGCATACAAGTACATATCACTACTAGTACATAAGTATATATATCTAACTAATAATTAACAATATATATATATATATAACTACATAATACAGTAACTAACTAGCTAAACTACTAACTAGACTAACTATCAAGGAACTAACTTAACTAACTATCTATGAACTAACTAGCTAACTTACCTAGCTGTTAATACACTGCTGCCCATGCTTCTCTTGCTGCTACATATTGCTGCATTATTGTTCAAGCTTGTTGTGGCTACCTGTTGTTGCTGCATTTCTGTTCAAGCTTCAGTGCATACTGCTTTGCTGCTGCGGTGCTAGCCTTGCTGCTTGCTTTTGATGCTGTGCTGCTTCAGAAACATGTTGCTGCAACTACAGTTTTTGCTGCTGCAACATGTTGTTGGCTGCTGCAGCTGCATGCTCTTCATCTCCTTGCTGCTACTGATATGTTGCTGATGCTGCTGTTAGCTGCAGTTGCACTGCCCGACCCCCCTTCCTACACATACTCTATATACATCTATGCACACCCACATAACTATATACTTATACACATATCACTAGATACAAACATAGCTATACATATAAGCATAACACTCTCACTCACACATATAAGTATATATAAATACATAACTATACATATACATATTCATATGTACATATCCATATATATATATATATATATATGAATATCTATCTATATACCATCCACATAACACTAGAGATACCAATATATATATATATATATATATATATATATATATATATATATATATATATATATATATATATATAACCACTAATCACCATACATATACATATATAAACATACAATTATAATATTTTAATAGCTATAAACAATTATATTAAAATACAAGAAAATAAACACGTGGAGTGCATCGCACCCATTTCACACTAGATCTATGATACGCTTGCGATACGAGTCCACCACACAATCAGTTATACCCCAAAAGGATACGAACAAGTCTAAAATAATAACTATGAACAATACGAAGAGCTAAATATACATCTACGTGTCAGTGTCAAAATATAACATGCTCAAACTCCCGTGTCGGAATAAAACCTCCAAATCAACCTGTACCTCCAATTTGTCGGGATACGGCCTACATGTATCTAATTGTGGACACGACACTAGCCATACAGAATCAAACACATGTCAATTTGATCTAATTGACCAATTGATAAACATAAAATGTGTCAATCTCGGAATTCTTCCAAAATTGACACAAAATAACACATAACTTTCTCCATAGGCCTCCTATGAACCTAATTCCAATTCATATGGGTAGCCTTAGCATATGGAATGGTACCTAATAATTAAAACATAGATTTAGAGTCTAATTAAAGGAAAAAAACTGAATTATATCTATTGGGAGATGGATTCTCAATGAAACCTCCAAATTGTGTGAAAAGAGCCTCCAACTTGTAGACCATTGCTCCTCCTTATAAATCCTTACTTTCTCCTTATAGATCCTTGCTCTAATAGCCTCCAATGATAACTAGATAAGGAATTGAGAAAAAATTTGGGTCAAATTTGATGTGGGAATGAAGAAATTTGGAACAAAAAATTATAGATCTAGATTTGAAGTGAAAATGAAGAGAGAAAAACTTTTTCTCCCTCTAATACTAGGCCGACCACCAAACCCCCTCCCCAAGCTACTATGTATAGTCTAAAATACCCCTTAGGGCCTCTCATAAAGAAATAATTAAGGAGAGAAGGTTCTACTCTAATGGGTTTAACTTAATTAATCATCCTCCTAATGAATGGGCTTATAATTGGGCTCAATTCTAACTAGATTTAAATGTTGGTCCATGGATCTAATCTATACAAGTTAGGTCCACTAACACAAGTCCAAAATAATAAACTAACATCTAATAATAAATAAATCATATAATAATGTAAACCCCCTTAACCAATTTAGGGATTATATATTTTTGAGACTAGGGATAAACGGATTTAATTGGAATTATGTGAGACAATTATAGGTACCCTCTGACCATAGTGTAACCTTAGCTACGCAATGTTTATTAACTTCGCCTTGTGCAGTTAATTATTAATCTAGTTAATTAATTTATAGCTAATTATACCTCAAACAGGACCTGACCAGCCCCATATCAATGAACCGTGGCCGGCCCAAACCTCGAGGCCAACCCCAAAGTTCATCCCCTATATAAATACATAACCTTATTTATGTAAACCCTAAAACAAACAAAACTATCACAAACCCCTTAACCCTAGCCAAATTCTTTCCCTCTTGCAACCGAGCCTCCATCCCCGACTACCCGGCTTCCTGCCACCGCCACCACCGCCGCCTGACATTGTCGGTGCCACCCACCCAGACCGGCCAACCACCGCCACTCCAAACCACCATCAGCCATTCGCCACCGCCTCATTCACAATCACCAACTCCCTTCATAACCCGACCCCCCCCCTCGTAGCCGCTGCCGACCGACCCCGACCGCTTCCAGCACCTCCAATCACCATCGACCCACCGACCTCGACGTCCCCCATAATCCGGCCGGCCCCGCTGCACGCCAAGTCGCCGCACGCCAAGCTGCTGCTGCCTTTGCTGCCACTGCCGCACCTGCTACAGTTGACGCCACCACCGCTGCCACCTTGCTGGCCGCCAACCGGAGCCGCCCTTCCGCCGGAGTACGCCCCCTCGACGAGAGCAGGCCCTATCCAAGCAGCCACGTCGAGGTAACCACATAAGTTCTCTGCTTCTTCATGATACTATTGTATCGTCGTGTCGTCGTGTCGAGAATTGTGGTATTGGACACAAACCTAATTAAACCCTAATTATATACATGCTGGATTAATGACAAATAAGATTTAGGATTTGTGTATTAACTAGCAAACACCTTAATCATGAGACCTAACATTAAGGACTAGTGTTTCACCCAAATACCTGTACATAAACCACGTACATTGAGCATAGAAACCAAGGAGCATGTGTTCGCACAGAACAGAAATTGTGGTCAAACCGTAACTTGAAATTATTGTCTCAAGGCCCAGGATACCCGAGCACAGAACATGTGTGCACCTTAGCCACGCGCATGTGTGACGCTGTATTCGAGCAGCCGTGAACTTGCGACAATATTCAAGCATCACGTTGTAGTTGTGTGTATTTAATGTTTAGTGTCTGACATCAGTATTTGTTACATTATATTGGTGTATTTAGGATCATTGGATCAGCCAGGAGACACTGTAGGAGCTGGCCATTGGCATTCACAACTTCAGGACCCAGGCAAGATACCTTGCCATATTTACTGTTTGATTTAAAAGATGCATATGTTGTATGATTCTTTTGCTGTATTTCATATGACTGTGTGCGTCCGAGTTTGACTCGGGTGCTATCGTCGGATACGTCGATGATTTAGTATACTTGGCCTAGTCACTATTAGACTCACCTAGGGGAGGATATGCTGATATATTTCGTGACCTGACAACTTACACATTTTACGGTGAGATATGCATGTTGGGATGCGGGTCCGCGTACTCGACTAGCTATCGGTGCGTGTGACATGCATCACGGTTAGTACGAAACTCAGGATTATTTTATTGGTAGAGACTAGCATATAGATGCGGGGTATGCACATCGAGTATTCGACTAGTGTATCTACATTGGGCGGGGAGGACAGCTAGTAGGCGTATGGGATACACACATTGGACTCCGTCATATCCGGAGGAGCCACGGATCCAATGACTTCCTTTATTGCAGATACCGTGCTCTTCGGAGTGATACGGACATATATATATATTACAGATACCCCATTCTTCGGGATGATGGACGTTATAGATACCATGCACTTCGGGGTATTGGACGTTATGCCTACGCCTACCCATACGTACCAAAGTTGTCTTCATATTGCATTCACTTAGATGGTTAGCACACCCTTTATTGCATTTATCTTATTTAGTATTTATATATATGGCATGTTTCTATGTATCTTGTTACATCCCTCTAAGGACCTGGTACCTTTCCAGATTTGGACGAGGCTTACTACCCCACCGTATACGGGCCAGGACAGGAGACGAGATTCGCTACCGCAAAGGAGCTAGAGGTGCTACCGTCAGAGTTTTCGTGATCAGTTGGTAGGCCTTCTGCCTAGGATTGGGTGCATTATTACCTAGTCAGCCGATGCCCTAGTCTTTATCTTTTATATCTCATTTTAGTACTTTATTTTGTCATAGTAGTGGGTTTGTTCCCACCAGACTTTATTGGTTGTACTATGATATCTTGAGACTGGTGTTTATCTTCCAGCAGTTTATTTAGTACTTCTTGCTGCTTATTTTGTGGATAAGATTAGATTACTTGTTGTTGATGGATATGGGACATGTTAGTATTTTAGGACAGCGTAGCACTCTTCGTTAGGATCCATTAAATTGGGATATCCTCGGAGACGTGATAGCTGGCTATTGCCACGTGGCCTGGTTCCATGTATTTTAGGACTGGGGCGTGACATGGTTTTAGTGGTGGCCCATGCAGGTCAACTAATTTCGCTTGTGGTATGGTAACGTGCCCAGCGAGCCTGCAATAAGATAGAATTTACTAGGTCTCATCCACTTTTGGTTCGTCTTTGAACTTCTTTCGTACTGCTTCTAAATATTTGCATCCTGTTTGATTGATTTCGTACTCTTCTAATGAAGTCCTATCTCTTGCAGCAAGATAAATTTGCACAGTGGACGAGGAGCACCCAGTGTCGCGGTGCCAGATAACACCACTCAAAGAGAGGAGGTACCCCAAGGGCAACCCCCGCTACAGACCCCGCTGATACATTGGCATGAGACTTCTCAGGGTGATCCTATCCAGCCGCCAGAGGGATAGACTTCACAGACGATCCCCACGCAGCATTGTGAGGGCCAGACTTCAGGAGCTACACAGATGCCGCAGACTGAGAGGCCGACATCTGAGGAGACCCCTACCGCACAGCCAGAGGTTCCACTACCACCACCTCTACCTTATCCACCCCAGATGCCACAGTTAGATGGACAGCCACAGATGCTTCAGTTCCTTCAGACTATGATGCAAGCACAATGGCATCAGACCGAGATGTTGAGGTAGAGTTTGATGGCAGTACTAGAAAGGACACCTTCCACAACACCAGCACCAGCACCTCCACCAGCTCAGACAGGTGGCACTGTTAGATGGTTCCGACAGATGGGACCGGATACTTTCTCGGGCAATGAGACTGCAGAATAGATCTCTGATTGGGTTGCCAATACGGAGATGCTACTAGAGGCTTCACAACTGCAACCAGACCTTTGGATGACCGCAGTGAGGGCCCAACTAAAAGGCAACGCCCATCACTGGTGGGATTCCATTGAGCACAGTGTAGGCAGAAATCAGACTTGGGAGCAGTTCCTAGAATACTTCAATGCAAAGTATTTTCCAGCAACAGTCAGAAATGCCCTGTACTCCCAGTTCCTACATCTAGAACATAAGAATATGATTGTCGACTCATATGACGCGGAGTTTAGTCGTCTCAGCAGATTTGGTGTCGTTCTGATACCCAATGACCTGGAGAAGGCTCAGAGATTCCATCACGGTCTTACTTTCGAGCTACAGAGGTATACCACCACGCAGGCAAGGATCTCTTATGAGGAGGTTCTTGCAGAGGCGAGGATCCAGGAGGCCATCGTCAGAGGAGCTAGACGTTCCAGTACGACCACACCAGCCAGAGCCCAGCCCGGAGCAGGAGGACCGATCCGTCATCCAGGAGCACAGACACAGCAGAGGGCAGCGCCATACCCACAGCAGGAGCTTCTGATTTGTCACCATTGTGGCAAGAAGGGACACGTCATCAGAGATTATCGAAAGAAGCTGGGATTATGCATGATATGTGGAGTAAGTCAGAACCTTGCCCGAGACTGCCCGCAGCGCAAAGACGCAGCACCCCAGACCGTATAAAGGCCAACAGCACCAGTCCCGAGGATACTACCCCCACCAGGAGGTCAGCATCCACCAGCACCAGGAGGATTCCATAGGGGACCACCTTTGGCTCCACAGCAGGCACAGTTTGATCGAGCTCGACAGCAGACCGGAGGACAGAGGCACGGACAGGCTTTTGCATTAGCAACTACTGAGGAAGAAACAGAAGGGGAAGCTATCACAGGTACCATTTTAGTTGCATCATTACCTGTGACAGCATTGTTTGATTTCGGTGCTACATTATCATTTATATCTAGTAGATTCGTAGCAATGCATAGAGTAGCAACTTTCCCCTTACCTAAGAGTTGGAAGATTCTTTGTAAAACCCCTAATCCTAGAAAACCGTATTTATTTTTTATTTTTATTTTTTATTAATTATTAATTTAGTTATAGTAATTATGTGCTAATTGGGAGAAATAGATTTTTAATAATTTTTATTTTAGGTGTTCGGGCACTTAGAGGATTTATGGGACCATCAGGAATTTTTCGAAATTTATTCCATGTAGGAGACCCCCTTAAGCAGTTGCTAGCCTAATGGTGTGCATTATTCTAATCCATGAATTTTCTTATGGGTATATATATAATATATATGTATACACAAATATATATATGTATATATATATATTTAGAAAGGAAAAGAAAAGAAAGAAAAAAAAATTATTAAATAAGAATTTACTAATAATAATAACAATAATAATAACAACACTATACTTGCTCCCTCCTTCAGCAACTTGCTTCCAGGAACCCGCCTTCAGCCCTTTAGCAAATTGCTACTCACTAAGGACCCGCCTCCTTCAGCCTTTAGCAAAGTGCTAACCCCAGACCCGCCTCAACTTGCTAGCAGCCTCTTCCCTTTTCTTTTTTTTCCGCGGACGCCTCCATCCCTTTCTCTCTCCCTATTATATATATATATATATATATATATATATATATATATATATATATATATATATATATATATATATATTTATCTTTCAAAAATCCTAACCTAAAATCTCCAGACCATCCTCTTCTCATCTAGAGCCGCCACCGCAGCCAGAGAAGCCCGCCAGGCCGTCCAAACCATCCCGACGACCCCGACCTCGCGCACTGCAGATTCCCACACGGGGAACCTTCGCTCCGGAGTTATTTCCCGTCGACTCGCTCAACCAAACGTCGTTCCGTCTTTACCGGTATGCTCACCCCTTAACCCTCTTCCCTATTTGTATAATAGCAGACCTCGAACAACGTGTACCCATAGGCAAAAATAGCGTCCAAGTTGGCGCGAGCAGACCCAATTCTGGGATCGCAGAAAACTGCAGTGACTACCCATATTGCCGAGTTCGTATCTCCCACCACAAAGATCCGAATTCGGTGATTCTTTTTGATATGTGTAGAAAACTTGACCTAGTTTAATTTCTGTTAAATAATCCTAAATTATTAGCTGCTGTGGACAGAATTAAATTCGTCACAAAACCGCGCAAACCCACTTTTTTTCCAGATTTCCAAAAGTTGGAAAACGGAGCGCGCCCCACCAAACGGAATCGCCCCGCCGTGTACCAAGTGTACCAAATGGTGCACGCAGCGTAACCGGACACGTAAAAATTCGTGGGGACTGATTCGGACGCGTATGCGCGCAAGAATCAGGCCGTATCCGCGGACACATCCCGTGTCGCAACTTTTGTGGAACTCGTACGTATTTTGTGCACGCTTGTCGAATTGCGACAAAACTTATGCCACTGGACTCGTGGTAACGTGCTGGTCCTGTGACCCAATTTTTACGCAATTCTGAGATGGTTTACCAAATCGCCAATTGGCGGGCCCCACAGTTGACTTTTTGGATAAAATTGTGTTCGGCTCATCGAAATCCACATTTGGACATACCGTTGGGTTCGTATTGACATCTAAAGTTGTTTGACCTATAATTTGTCCCATTTAGAGACTGTTACCCATGGCACGCTTTTCGGTGCAAAATGGGCCACAGGTGGACCCTACTTTTACCCAAAATTACCATTTTGCCCCTGTGTCCAAATTGGATGAAAGGAAAGTGCTTTTTAGCTATTTTGCTCATTCTGGGAACGTTGGTGATGTTTATTTCAGCATCCGGATACGTTCATTCTGAGACCGTAGCTTCTGACTCTTGGTGTTGACATTGGGACACTATATTTTGCAGCTTTCTTACCAGGCAAGATACCTTGCCAAATTATTTGCATTCATAATGTGACTTGTGACATTATATATAGTAAACATGCTTTTTAGCTACCCTTGCCCATACGTCGAAAAGTTGTCCTCATTTGCATTCATATAGATGTCTTGTACAGTGTACTTATCTATTTTCAAATTTAATGCATGTTTACTGTATTCAAATTGGCTCATATTTTCTGTATCTTGTTACGTCCCTCTGAGGACCTGGTCCTCTGCCAGGTGTATCTGCTCTTGAGTATTTGCAGGAGTACGGGCCTGGACCTGACGCATTATTTTCTGTCGAGGAGGTCTTACCTTCTGAGCATCGTTGATTATCTGGCGATGGATTCTTTTAGCTGATGCACTTCTGTCTTCACATTATTTTATATTGGAGACTTTATACTCCTCTCTCATTTTAGTTTTGGATATAGTCATGGGTAGTGGATTTGTCTCCACCCGACTATTATTTTGGATATTTCAGACTCCTTATTCTAGTTTAGTATTCCTTTTCTATGACTTGTTGTGTGGATGAGATTAGCATATCTGTGACTTGTGACATTATATATACGACATATGAGTTTATATTCATATTACAGCGTACGTATGGGTTATGGTTTCCATATATTGGAGTTGCCATATCCATGCGGCTGGCATGCTTACGTGTTCTAGTCTTACGTATTATTGGGACTGGAGCGTGACATTCTTACCGGATGAGATATCGTGCCGGTTACCAGCACTATCAGAACGTGCTCGGTAGTCGTATGTGGTTGAGAGATGAGACCAAGATTCTTGGTATTGCCTATGTCGTACTTTGATATTGTGCTAGGCATGGATTGGTTAATCCAGTATAATGCCGTACTGAATTGCCGGAAGGGTAGCGTCACCTTTAGACCGCCAGATCAACCGGAGTTCGAGTACATGCGAGGGACCGTCGAACAAGGAGTAGGACAGATAGCTGGAACTTATATGGCTATGGAAATTGTACCCCCGCCAATAGTTGCAGAATTCGAGGATGTTTTCCCCGACGAATTGCCAGGCCTACCGCCAGATAGAGATGTGGAGTTCACTATTGAGCTAGTACCCGAAGCAACACCGGTATCTTCTAATGTGTACCGATTGGCGTAGAAGAAGTTAGATGAGCTGAAGCTACAATTAGAGTAGTTATAGAGTAAAGGATTTATCCGTCCTAGTGCGTCACCCTGGGGAGCACCAGTGCTGTTTGTACCCAAGAAGGATGGAACAGTACGCATGTGCATTGATTACAGAGCCCTTAACGCTTTGACTATCAAGAACAAGTACCTCCTGTCGCGGATTGATGACTTATTCGACCAGTTGACAGGAGCAGTGGTGTTCACAAAGATTGACTTAAGATCGGTTTATCATCAAGTGAATGTGCGAAGAGAAGATATTCAAAAGACATCATTCAGGACTCGTTATGGTCACTACGAGTTCTTAATGATACCTTTTGGACTAACGAATGCACCGGCTGTATTTATGAATTTGATGAACAGATTATTCCACCAATACTTGGACCGGTTCGTGGTAGTCTTCATCGACGACATCTTAGTGTATTCGAAGAGCCACGAGGAGCACGAAGAGCACCTGAGACTAGTGTTAGAGGCACTGAGGAGAGAGAGACTTTATGCCAAGCTGAGCAAGTACGAGTTTCTTTTAGATCATGTCGCTTTCCTTGGACACGTTATCTCAGGATATGGCATTTCAGTAGATCCAGCGAAGATTTCATCAGTAGAGACATGGCCAACCCCTACCAATGTCTCAGAGGTAAGAAGTTTCCTAGGACTTGCCGGATATTACCAAAGGTTCGTGGAGAACTTCACGAAGATTGCAGAGCCGATGACCCACTTGACCCGTAAGGATCGGGAGTTCAATTGGACAGAGGAGTGTCAGAAGGCATTTGACGAGCTAAAGAAGCGTTTGACTATGGCACCTATCTTGACCATACCTTGTGGACCTGGAGGATTCGTGATCTATAGCGATGCATCCGGGAAAGGATTAGGATGTGTCTTGATGCAACATGGGAAGGTTGTGGCTTACACCTCTAAGCAGTTGAGGACACATGAGAAGAACTATCCCACCCACGACTTGGAGCTTGCAGCAGTGATCTTTGCTCTAAAGCTTTGGAGACACTATTTATATGGAGAAAGAGTGGAGATTTTTACTGATCATAAAAGCCTAAAGTACGTCTACACACAGAAGGACCTGAACAAGAGACAGAGACGTTGGCTCGAGGTGATGACAGATTTCGAGATTGAGCTGCAGTACCACCTGGGAAAGGCCAACGTAGTAGCTGACGCATTGAGCAGAAGACCTATGGCATTTTTTTTGACTACCCAACAACATCTGCTGAGAGATTTAGAGCAGATGGGTATAGAGATTGTTATGCCCGGAATAGACGGACAGTTGTCGAGTTTTCAGTTGCAATCGACACTGGTGGAGAGAATCAATGATGCTTTGCCGACAGATGTCATATTTCAGAGGCTTAGACAGAGGACAGAGGCTGGAATATAGACAGGGCTGCGTATACATGAAGACGGAACCTTGAGATACGGAGATCGTCTCTATGTTCCAAATGGAGAACTTCCTCAGGAGTTGATGTCAGAGGCACACAGTTCGACCTACTCTATTCATCCAGGAGGCACGAAGATGTACAGGGACTTGAGACAGTACTACTGGTGGCACGAAATGAAGAGAACGATAGCACACTTTGTGGCTAAGTGCCTGGTGTGTCAGCAAGTCAAGGCTGAGCATCAGAGATCTGCAGGATTGCTTCAACCACTCCCTATACCGGAATAGAAATGGGAGCACATCACTATGGACTTTGTTACGGGTTTTCCAGGGAGTCCTAGTAGTCGTAATGCAGTTTGGGTAATTATGGATAGACTCACCAAGTCCGCGCACTTTTTACCCTTCAGAGTGGGGCAATCTACAAAAGTCTTAGCAGACATGTACATGAGAGAGATTGTGCGACTGCACGGAGTGCCAGTTAGTATCGTGTCTGACAGGGATACGAGGTTCACATCTTACTTCTGGCAGAGTATGGAAGAAAGTCTCGGTACTCGCCTGAAGTTTAGCATAGCGTATCACCCACAGATAGATGGCCAGTCCGAGCGCACCATTCAGACATTGGAAGATATGTTGAGAGCGTGCATGCTTGACTTCGGAGGATCATGGGAGGACCACTTATATTTGGTCGAGTTTTTCTACAACAATAATTATCAGGCGAGCATCCAGATGGCTCCCTATGAAGCGTTGTATGGAAGGAAATGTCGTTCCCCCGTATGTTGGAGCGATATAGGCGAGAGACAGATTCTCGGACCAGAGTTTGTTGTTTGTACAGTAGAGAAGGTGAAGAAGATCCAAGGGCACCTACGAGCAGCACAAGACAGACATAAGCAGTGGGCGAATGCGCATCGACGACCCTTAGAGTTCCAGGTTGGAGATCACGTATTTCTAAAGATCTCGCCTACTCGAGAGACTATCAGATTCGGAGGCAGAGAAAAGCTGAGTCCGAGGTACATCGGACCATTTGATGTATTAGAACGCGTCGGAGAGGTTGCTTACAGATTAGCCTTGCCACAGACTTTGGAAGGAGTCCATGACGTCTTCTATGTATCTCAGCTGAGGAGGTACATACCGGATCCAATTCATGTACTTGACCATTCCGAGATCACCGTCGGTCCGAGTTTATCATACCAAGAGGAGCCTGTCGAGATTCTGGATAAGAGCGAGAAGGTATTGCGAGGTCACACTATCCCTCTAGTTCGTGTCGCATGGAGACATCATTCACCAGGTGAGTCGACCTGGGAACGCGAGGAGGATATTCGATAGCGCTATCCCCACCTCTTCGAAGGACTAGGTATGTATTAGCACTTATTTAGTCAGAGAATTCTTGTCATGCGTATGTTTTAATTTCGAGGACGAAATGCTCTAAGGAGGGTAGATTGTAAACCCCCTCAACCAATTTAGAGATTATATATTTTTGAGACTAGGGATAAACGGATTTAATTGGAATTATGTGAGATAATTATAGGTACCCTCTGACCATAGTGTAACCTTAGCTACGCAATGTTCATTAACTTCGCCTTGTGCAGTTAATTATTAATCTAGTTAATTAATTTATGGCTAATTGTACCTCAAACAGGACCTGACCAGCCCCATATTAATGAACCCTGGCCGGCCCTGTAAAACCCCTATTTCTAAAAAAAATTGTATTTATTTTTTTTATTAGTTAATAATTTAATTATAGTAATTATGTGCTAATTAGGAGAAATAGATTTTTATTAATTTTTATTTTAGGTGTTGGTGCACTTAGAAGATTTATGGGACCATTAGAAATTTTTCGGAATTTATTTCATGTAAGAGACCCCTTGAGCAGTTGCTAGCTTAATGGTGCGCATTAATATAATCTAGAATTTTTTCTATGAGTATATATATATATATATATATATATATATATATATATATATATATATATATATATAAATAAAAGGAGAAGAAAAGAAAAGAAAAGAAAAGGAAAATAAACTATTACTTAACTACTAAATCCATTACTATTAACTACTACCACCAACCCACATAGCATCACCTGCCCCCTTACTTAGCAACACAGCCACCCGCCCTTTGCTATGAATTAGCAACCGTGAGCACAGCCTTGTGAGCCAACCCATTCACAGCAAAGTCAAGACCGGACTCCCCCCCCCCCACGAGCAAACCCAACCCCCTTTCTCTCCCTTTCATATATATATATATATATATATATATATATATATATATATATATATATATATCATTATTCCATCTAAACCCTAAACCTAAATCATCCAGACTCTCCCTCTTTCCATCTAGACCTAGAGAGCGCCGCCACTGCAGCCAGAGAACCCCGCCAGGCCATCCAAACAAATCCCGACGACCGCGACCCCGCGCACTGCAGATTCCCACAGCAATGTACCTGTGTTCTAGAGTTGTTTTTCGTCGACTCTCTCAACCAAACGTCACCCCGTCTTCACCGGTATGCTCACCCCTTAAACCTATTCCATTTTTGTGTGTTAGTAGACCTCGAACAACGCGTAATCCTAGGCGAAAACAGTGCCAATGTTGGCAGAAACAGACCGAATTCTGGGATCGCAGAAAACAACGGTGACCACCCATGTTGCCGAGTTCGTATCTCCCACCACAGAGATCCAAATTCGATGATTCTTTTTGGTATGCGTAGACCACTTGACCTAGTTTATTTTTTGTTAAATAATCCTAGATTATTAACTACTGTAGATAGAATTAAATTCGTCACAAAACTCCGCGAACACGTTTTTCCAAATTTCTAAAAGTTGTGAAACGGAGCGCGCCCCGCCATACGGGACCGCCCCGTCGCGTACCAAGTATACCGAACGGTGCACGCAGCGTAACCGGACACGTAAAAATTTGTGAAAACTATTTCGGACGCGTGTGCGCACCGGAATCAGCCCGTATCCGCGGACACACCACGTGTCGCAACTTTTGTGGAAGTCGCGCGCATTTTCTGCACGCTCGTCAGATTGCGACGAAACTTGCGCCACTGAACTCGTAGTAACGTGCTGGTCCTGTGACCCAATTTTCACGCATTTCTGAGATATTTGACCAAGTCGCCAATTGGCGGGCCCCACGGTTGACTTTTTGGGCGAATTTGTGTTCGGCCTATCGGAATTCATATTTGGACATACCGTTGGGTTCGTATTGACATCTAGAGTTTGTTTGACCTATAAATTGTCCCATTTAGAGACTGTTACTCTTGGCACATTTTTCGGTGCAAAGTGGGCCACACGTGGACCCCACTTTTATCCGAAATTATCGTTTTGTCCCTGTGTCCAAATTGGACGAAAGGGAAGTACTTTTTAGCTATTTTGCTTATTCTGGGAACGTTGGTGATATTTATTTCACCATCCGGAGACGTTCATTCTGAGGCTATAGCTTCTGACTCTTGGTGTTGACATCGGGACATTACATTTTGCAGCTTTCTTGCCAGGCAAGATACCTTGCCAAATTGCTTACAGTATTTTGCATGCTTAGTATATTTCTGTATATTTATTGTATTTCTGCTTATTTATTGCATGTGTAGTTTCTTTCAGTCATTACTATATATTAGATATGTTGACACACACTGGACACTTAATATCATAGAGGACAATCAGTAGGCGTATGGGCTTTAACCACTCTGGTAACACTGTAGTCACTAGCACGCTCTATGGTGGTCGTGTCTGATGGTCGCTACCCCCGCGGTATATCGATTGATGGAGTCACGAGGGTCGCTACCCCCGTGGTATGTCGGCTGATGATGTTCATGGACGTGTGTGTGAGTTGTGAGATTAGATTGAGTAGCCTACCCTTGCCCATACGTCGAAAAGTTGTCCTCATTTGCATTCATATAGATTATCTTGTACAGCGTACTTATTTATTTTCAAACATTATGCATGTTCATTGTATTCAAATTGGCTTGCTACTATGTATCTTGTTATGTCCCTCTGAGGACCTGGTCCCTTGCCAGGTATAGACGACCAGGAGTATCCGCAGGAGTACGGGCCTGGAACTGACGCATTATTTTCTGCCGAGGAGGTCTTACCTTCTGAGCAACGTTGATTATCTAGCGATGGATTCTTTTAGCTGATACACTTCTGCTGACATTATTTTATATTGGAGATTTTATACTTCTCTCTCATTTTAGTTTTGGATTTAGTCTTTGGTAGTGGATTTGCCTCCACCCGACTATTATTTTGGATATTTCAGACTCCTTATTCTAGTTTAGTATTTCTTTTCTATGGTTTGTTGTGTGGATGAGATTAGCATATCTGTGACTTGTGATATTATATATACCACATGTGAGTTTATATTCATTTTACAGCGTACGTGTGTATTATGGTATCCATATATTGGAGTTGCCATATCCATACGGCTGGCATGCTTACGTATTCCTAGTCCTACGTATTTGGGACTGGGGCGTGACAGGCCCAAACCTCGAGGCCAACCCCAAAGTTCACCCCTATATAAATACATAATCTTATTCATGTAAACCCTAAAACAAACAAAACCATCACAAACCCCTTAACCCTAGCCAAATTCTTTCCCTCTTGCAACCGAGCCTCCATCCCCGACTACCCGACTTCCTGATACTGCCACCACCGCAGCCGGACATTGCCGGCGCCACCCACCCAGACCGGCAAACCACCTCCACTTCAAACCACCATCAGCCATTCGCCACCGCCTCCTTCACAATCACCAACTCACTTCATAACCCCCCCCCCCCCGGTAGCCGCTGCCGACCGACCCCGACTACTTCCAGCACCTCCAATCACCATCGACCCACCGACCCCGACGTCCCCCACAATTCGGCCAGCCCCGCCTCACGCCAAGCCGCCGCACGCCAAGCCGTTGCTGCCTTTGCTGTCGCTGTCGCACCTGTCACTACCACATTCTGAAAACTGGGGTATTTTCGACTTTTTACAATATTTAATATTATGGTAGTTACAATTAAGTAAATTGCATGATAGTATATTTTTATTTTTATTTAAATAATCATGTGAGACGTGTAATTAAATATAGTATTATATACAGTGTTCATTTGTTTTGAGCCAGCAGACTTGACCTAGAAGCCCAATAGATGAACACCTGTCCAAATTGTGAAATTTTGTATTTAATTGTTTTAATTAGATTTAATTCTTGGAGTTTGTAATTAATTACCGTATTTTATTTAATTATTGCGCATTGTCTTTGCTTCGACATTTGGAGCGCTACCCTGACTTTTGTCTTCCAACAAATTTCACCATCTTGCCCTAGACATGCCCGCCTTCCATTCTGCTATTTTTGCAACTCATAATTTTGCTCCCTGTGCATTATTTCTGGCCGCACAAAAATTGTCGCGGACGTTATTTAAAATCCCTATTTTGTATCGTTGTGCGTTCCAATTTAAATTGGGGACAATCTTGACCTATTTTTCGTGCGGCCCAAATTAGGGTAACATTCTGTACTGAGTCTACTTCATTATTGGTATTGATGACCTGACCTGATTTTGATCCCATGTACTCCTAATTAATTTTAGAACACAACTTGTATTTATTTCGAATTAATTTGAGGATACCATTTTATCTGATTTCGTAAATCCCAAAATTAATTACAGTGCCCTGCTGCTGAAGCCCACATCAAACTTACAGTGCCCCCTGACCCTACAAAACATCGGACGCCGAATCGCCCGCCAAATTTTTGTCATTTCATGAGTTTGTGCAATTTCCCGAATTTAAGGGGCTAAGTTGCAATTATTCAATTGTAGGTGTCATCACCCCATTGTCCAAGACCAATGGAGAAGCCCAACATTGACTAGTCAACACCCTCATCCCCCATGAATTATTTTTCTCTCCATGTCAAATCTGAGCCACTCATTCTAAGGGTCAATCACCACCCTCCATCAACACCCTCTCTCCCTATTAATATCATGTCCCATCAAACCCTAATCCCTAGACAACCTAGGATTCCCCACCTCCACAAGCCTCCATCCTCTCTCCTACGTATGTAAAATTTCTCTTTCCTTTCTTCTTCTCTTTTCTTTCTCCTTCTCTTTCCATTCTTCTTCTTCTCCTTCTTCTTCTTCTTTTATTTTTTAAATTCAAATTCATATAGGGGGGAACACTGTTCATCAACCCCCTTACTGTGCACCCCGGCCGACTTCCTGCTGCTCTGGCGGGCCTCAGCATCTCCGGCGGCTGCAACCTCCATTGCACCGGCAGGCGGCCCCCACGTACTGTTCATTCCGGCGGCCACTGCTCACCCCGGCGCCCGAGTCCCCGACCCGGCAGCGCTGCTCCTCCCCCGCCTGTCATCATCCTCCAACTCCCCACCGTGCCCCTCCCTACAGCCGGCCAACCCCTCACGACCTTCCTCCAACGGATCAGCCAAGCCGCCGACACCCGACGAACGGCTTCCCACTCCATCCATCCATCCATCCCTCGACCGGCGGTCCGACTCCTCCAGACCTCCCTCCGGCGCCCACTGCACCCAGGCCAACCGCTGCGGCTGCTCCCCCTTTACCATTCCGACTGCTCCTCTGCCCTTCCTTCCCGTCCAACTCCGGCGTGCTCCCAACATCACCGTCACCAGTCCGGCCAGGCTCCGACCCGCCGGCGCTTCACGAGCTCCTCCTCCTATCTCCTTCCCTCCCGCTGGCTTATCCCCGAGCCCCGACTCCGGTTGCATCTTCACCTACACAGCCACCAACAAGGACTCCCCGGCCGCTGCTCAGCCGACTGCTCCCCGGCGGCCAGCACAGTACTCCGGCCAGCCACTGTAAGCCATTCTCTTCTCTCCCTTCCTTCTTCTTATATATATATATATATGTATATATATATATATATATGTATATATACATACGTATATATGTATGGGTATATACATAATGTAATGAATATGTATTTGTAGGTATTTAATAATGTGAATATATATATTATCTATTTAATTTATGTTAATACGTGTGTATGTATAGTGTTTATTTAGTTAATACTATATACGCATATGTATAGTATTTATTTAATTTATGTTTAATATATATAAGTATAGTATATATATATATATACTTTAGTATAATGTAATATGTGTATTTTATTTCATGTGTAGATATATATATATATATATATATATGTATATAGATACGTATACGTATAATGATATATGTTGAATAGTGTATTATATTTTTTATATAGAAAAATGTGTATCAAATATGTATAGTGTATATTTAGTATATGTATGTATTTAAATATGTAAATGTATATTCTTTATTTATTAGTAATTAATTGTATAATTATAGTATGTATAATAAAATGAATAAATATGTAAAGACGTATTTGAAAATTTATATATATATATGTGTACATAAATATATATGTATATAATAAGATTTGGTATATATTCAAATAACCGTATTTTGGTATCAATATATACATGTAGAGTTATATTTTCGTATTGGTATATATTTTTGTATAAACCCTTAGCCTATTTTTAATATATATATACATGTATTTTGTATATGTATTTAATTTGATATATATATATATTGTAAGTACGTATGTTAATTTAGATATGTATATTTATGTATCTAGCTACTAGGTGACCAGTATCATACCTAGAGTAGTCCCAATTTTAGTGTTTATAGACTGAGTGTTAGCGTAGCATCTGATGCAAATGTGGTTTTGCTTTGTGATATGTTTATAGGACTGTTGCTTCGTCCAGGGGATACTCTGGAACAGGACATCCATAATTACCAGCTAAGGACCCGAGGCGAGTACATTCTCTGATTAGTTTCTAATTTATGATATATCCTATGTTCACTGTATCTAGTGTAAATATCCATGTTCTTGACACATTGGTTACACGGATTGGTATACACGGATCTCGTCATGAGATGTTATTCCTTATTCATGGTGTAGCTTGTACAAGACTTGTTTCCTTGATATCTTGTGCATGTACAGACACTGAGACCCGGGGAGATTTGCTACCTCCCTAGGGAATCCCGTGCCATAGCGTACCATGATTAGATCTACTATACTAGTCGGGGTGGGGAGTATTTTAGTGTAGATATGTGATCATACCCAACTTTTCATGCATCATAGCTCACCCCACATCTCACGTCGGGTGCGGCCTGACCATCTCCGTGCTTCATAGCTGCTACGTGTGATTAGCCTGACCTCTCCATGCATCATAGCTAACCAACGGTTAGCCTGACCTTCGTGAATCATAGCTAATCACATGTAACCAGCCTGATCAAGTTTCCAAGCCGATCACATGTTAAAGCTAGTACTCACACACTTAGTCATAGGATTCTTGCTCATTGACATATTGTTCTTTTCCTACATTTACTTACAGTATTTCCAGTATTTCCTTCATTGTACATTTCTCGTACCTATACATGCATCTGGTATATTTCCATCTAGAACTGTTACATAGTTTATGTCATTTATATAGAACTGCTATTTAGAGATGTACTTTGCTCCTTCCTGACTGGAAAATATTTTTTCAGACTGTGACCTTAGTAGACTGGTTTCCGACACACTTGGGGATTGGAGGTTAATGAGTGCAGGTATGATTATTTGGTCATTAGACTTGTGTTGTATTCTCTTTCCTTCAAATTCCTATCGTGCTGTAGTTGTGATTGAGTATGTTGTTAATATTTTTATAGTGTTATCCGAGTCTCCTTATGGAGTTGGATACTAGCGTGAGATTGTTTAGATAGTACTTGACCTAGACAGCGTTCTACCGTCGATGCTGCGGCGTAGGCTGGACGTACCCACGTACTCGTGCCCCTAAACCGGGTGCGGGTCGTGACACATTTTAGTGGTGGCCCATGCAGGTCAGACTTCGCAAGTTGTGCGATGTCGTGGTAGTGTGATGTCTTCGTTGTACTACTGCGTGCCTGCTATAGGACATAGGACATAGGATACTAGGATGAGAGAGGATACTCAATCACAATTTATTTGAAAGATTTCCTGGGATGACCCCTTGAGAATCTTATTATAATTTCCAATTTGAATCTTTTTCCACTGTTCCCGTCTGCTCTCGCTTGTTGTTATTGAACTTGATCCTTATTGAACAGTTATTAAATTAAAATCTTGGTATCATTGTCGAGTTTGATTCTTGTTGACCAGTTGTTAAAATTAAATTCTTGGTATCGTTGTTGAGTTGATTTCATATCGAGGTGAATTTTACGGGCTAAAATTTATGGTATCATCTGATGACATATGTTGATGAGGACAGTGAGAAAGGTAAAACGTCTACTTTGGTTATAGACCCTAGAGTTTATCGCAGCCATATTAGCTGTGGTGACGAGAACGTAGGAACCTGACTTGGATGTACATACTATAGTTATGAAACTTAGAGTCTTTCGCAGCCATACCGGTTGGCGTGGCGAAGATTCTAGATGACATGATTATAGAGTTGCATACCTTAGTTACGGAACCTGTCGTTTATCGCATCTATGCTTACTGGCGTGGCGAGAATTCTGTGTGTCATGATTTCTGACAGACGTGTATGATTATCAGGTTGTATCTTAAATTGGTTCTTAAAGTATCATCTCAAGACTTATCTATTTCTGTTATTCCAGGACTTTGTTCCATCGCTTCTTTTCCTTACTAGCAGTAAAGATACCTTCTGTCCTCAATCCAATTCCGTTTGAGCTTCTATTCCTTGAGGGTTCCTTGTTAAGTATGATAATTAGTGACTTGTAATTATGTCTGTATCTTGAGTATTAGTATGGACTGAGTGTGACTTGTGAGTTTGTAAGTATTTCCTAGTTGGACATGTGAGCAGAAGGATTTAATCTAGAGTTAGCCCTTAGCATAGTACCTTATACCAATGGTTCTGGGATAAGTGTTATTAGAGACTGAGAGTTAAGGAGAGTATAGAGTATCAGTGATAGTTCTCAGAGTTAGTATCAGAGCCAATTACCCGTCCTGGATAATCATGATTATGTAATTGAGTGATCTATGTAAACGATTAAGTATCCAGGAATTGTGTTAAGGATTTATGGAGCACGATATTCAAATTGATGATTGATATCGGAAATGTTAAAGGTAAAGAAATGTATATGCATAAAGGGTTAATGAGATGTCATAAGTAGAGAAATATCAGGATTAGTAATGAAAGTTGTGAAGTGTATCACAAATTAGTTTAACAGGCTGAAAAAGGATTAAGAGAAATACCTATACATCAATCAAGATGAAGAACCATATACATGCCCACGAGGGTAAAGAAACATGAGTATTATAGAAGGTACAGGTAAACATGAGTTCTAATGAGCTTGATGAGATGATCCATTAATGAAGCTAGTGATATAATACCAAGAGTGCTAATGGTTCTATTTCGAGAGTTAGTCGAGAACGACGCTCAAAACAGTAAGCACTCTGCGTGATGATAATCGGATGATATACCAGTTAATATAGATTGAAAATCATGAAAGAAATTATAGGTGATGATAACTTTGATCAATGGAGATAATGGTACAAGTGATTCAGGCAGTACAATTTTAGTACACAGTTATAGACACTAGATGCATTGAGTGCACCTTGAGTATCAGAGACCGCGAGCACTGATGTGTACATTTGTGGAGTTATAAATTAAAAGGTGGAAATAACATTTTATTTTTAATAATTGAGGAGTTGAGATTACGTCATTAAATTTTGAGGATTCAAATATGAATTCAATAAACATGGTTAAGGCTACCAAGATTTTTGGAGGGATTAAATTTTTATTTCGATGTTGAGTATCTGATTTTGAGGAAGTATATACAATTTATTTTAAGTTGATCGAGAAATTAAACCTTGACGATTATTTTGAGGATTAATTTTTATGGTAGGTGAGAGATATGAATATTAAAATATGAGTAGATGATATATATGTGTAAGGATCTGGTGATTTGAGCATGTTTGAGATGGCACCGCAGACTGACTTGGGTGTCCATCTAAAGTTGTATTGGAAAGAGCAGCACTTAGTATGGTGTTACACTTGGTGTGCACTGGAGTGATGAGAACAAATAGTATGGACAATTGTAGTAGGAACGGGAACTGACAGAGGGTATGGTACTAAGGAGATAGAGGTATCAACTTGGATGCATTATTGAATCATGGTTATATTAGAGATTCTTGGCTTCAGATTTAGGTGTTAATAGACGTGTGTGTGCAATATGGATATATTCATGGATCTTGTGGATAAATGATTAGTTGATATGGGTACCAGTGTACAGGAATAGGAATTAGTTAGTGAATTTGCTAGAGTTAAGTGTATGTTAGAGATAGGAAATACTGCAGGTAATGTGTTAGCAGGTTCTGTTTTTCTCTTCATTCTGTTCCTATCTATTTGATTGATGGACTGATACCTTAGTACCGTAGCTTGTATGCATGATTCTTGTTATAAAGTAGTTCGTAGCACACCCTGATACAGAGACTGCAATACCATGACAAAAGACACTATGACCGTACATATCCCCTTAGGTTGCATGTTGTATGACTGTGGGTAAAATTTTTCTTAGACCATGATCGTTGGGGTTTTGACCATAGCAAGGATCTATGACAAGGTTATGACTTGACAAATGGGACAAGGTGATTAGAAATTCAAGGATAAGCATTCATGAGTTGATATAACAGAATTGCTGGATCATTGGTTTTACAAGGATCGAGATATGATTGAAATTTGAGGATAAAACGCTAATTTAAATAAAGGATTAAAAATTTAACATGGCAGAATTGATGATTGTTAATTTCAGGAAGGTTGATTGTGATATAATTTATCATTAAAAATTTGAGGAAAAATTGGAAAATTATCAGTATATATATTTGATTGCAATATAGTAATTTAAAATTTTATATTGCGGACGTTACATTTAAAGGATCCATAAGTGTCGCATTATTAAGTATTTTGAAAAAAAAAACTGAAGAATCAGATCATTGATGGATTATTGTTGGAATTCAGACCCTTTGGGACGAGAATCGATACATTGATTGAAATTCAATTTGAGGAACAGATATCAAATTCCGAGTATTTAAATTTTTAATTTAAATTCGTGGGAATTGTGAGGAAATGGAAACTGATTTTTATTTGAGGATATTTCAGGAATATAGTAATTTCAGACATTTTGAAATTTCGAAACGACAAGGTGGATTATTTCAGGATTATGTGAGTTGTTGAATTTCACTACTTATGGAAATAATAATGTGTATGAGTAAATACTACTATTGAGGATTTTAAATTTCGAGGACGAAATTCTTTTAAGGTGGGTAGACTTGTCACTACCACATTCTGAAAACCGGGGTATTTTCGACTTTTTACAATATTTAATATTATGGTAGTTACAATTAAGTAAATTGCATGATAGTATATTTTTATTTTTATTTAAATAATCATGTGAGACGTGTAATTAAATATAGTATTATATACAGTGTTCATTTGTTTTGAGCCAGCAGACTTGACCTAGAAGCCCAATAGATGAACACCTGTCCAAATTGTGGAATTTTGTATTTAATTGTTTTAATTAGATTTAATTCTTGGAGTTTGTAATTAATTACCGTATTTTATTTAATTATTGCGCATTGCCTTTGCTTCGACATTTGGAGCGCTACCCTGACTTTTGTCTTCCAATAAATTTCACCATCTTGCCCTAGACATGCCCGCCTTCCATTCTGCTATTTTTGCAACTCATAATTTTGCTCCCTTTGCATTATTTCTGGCCGCACAAAAATCGTCGCGGACGTTATTTAAAATCCCTATTTTGTATCGTTGTGCGTTTCAATTTAAATTGGGGACAATCTTGACCTATTTTTCGTGCGGCCCAAATTAGGGTAAATTCTGTACTGAGTCTACTTCATTATTGGTATTGATGACCTGACCTGATTTTGATCCCATGTACTCCTAATTAATTTTAGAACACAACTTGTATTTATTTCGAATTAATTTGAGGATACCATTTTATCTGATTTCGTAAATCCCAAAATTAATTACAGTGCCCTGCTGCTGAAGCCCACATCAAACTTACAGTGCCCCCTGACCCTACAAAACACCGGACCCCGAATCGCCCGCCAAATTTTTGTCATTTCATGAGTTTGTGCAATTTCCCGAATTTAAGGGGCTAAGTTGCAATTATTCAATTGTAGGTGTCATCACCCCATTGTCCAAGACCAATGGAGAAGCCCAACATTGACTAGTCAACATCCTCATCCCCCATGAATTATTTTTCTCTCCATGTCAAATCTGAGCCACTCATTCTAAGGGTCAATCACCACCCTCCATCAACACCCTCTCTCCCTATTAATATCATGTCCCATCAAACCCTAATCCCTAGACAACCTAGGATTCCCCACCTCCACAAGCCTCCATCCTCTCTCCTACGTATGTAAAATTTCTCTTTCCTTTCTTCTTCTCTTTTCTTTCTCCTTCTCTTTCCTTTCTTCTTCTTCTCCTTCTTCTTCTTCTTTTATTTTTTAAATTCAAATTCATATAGGGGGGAACACTGTTCATCAACCCCCTTACTGTGCACCCCGGCCGACTTCCTGCTGCTCTGGCGGGCCTCAGCATCTCCGGCGGCTGCAACCTCCATTGCACCGGCAGGCGGCCCCCACGTACTGTTCATTCCGGCGGCCACTGCTCACCCCGGCACCCGAGTCCCCGACCCGGCAGCGCTGCTCCTCCCCCGCCTGTCATCATCCTCCAACTCCCCACCGTGCCCCTCCCTACAGCCGGCCAACCCCTCACGACCTTCCTCCAGCGGATCAGCCAAGCCGCCGACACCCGACGAACGGCTTCCCACTCCATCCATCCATCCATCCCTCGACCGGCGGTCCGACTCCTCCAGACCTCCCTCCGGCGCCCACTGCACCCAGGCCAACCGCTGCGGCTGCTCCCCCTTTACCATTCCGACTGCTCCTCTGCCCTTCCTTCCCGTCCAACTCCGGCGTGCTCCCAACATCACCGTCACCAGTCCGGCCAGGCTCCGACCCGCCGGCGCTTCACGAGCTCCTCCTCCTATCTCCTTCCCTCCCGCTGGCTTATCCCCGAGCCCCGACTCCGGTTGCATCTTCACCTACACAGCCACCAACAAGGACTCCCCGGCCGCTGCTCAGCCGACTGCTCCCCGGCGGCCAGTACAGTACTCCGGCCAGCCACTGTAAGCCATTCTCTTCTCTCCCTTCCTTCTTCTTATATATATATATGTATATATATATATATATATATATATATGTATATATACATACGTATATATGTATGGGTATATACATAATGTAATGAATATGTATTTGTAGGTATTTAATAATGTGAATATATATATTATCTATTTAATTTATGTTAATACGTGTGTATGTATAGTGTTTATTTAGTTAATACTATATACGCATATGTATAGTATTTATTTAATTTATGTTTAATATATATAAGTATAGTATATATATATATACTTTAGTATAATGTAATATGTGTATTTTATTTAATGTGTAGATATATATATATATATATATATATATATATATATATATATATGTATATAGATACGTATACGTATAATGATATATGTTGAATAGTGTATTATATTTTTTATATAGAAAAATGTGTATCAAATATGTATAGTGTATATTTAGTATATGTATGTATTTAAATATGTAAATGTATATTCTTTATTTATTAGTAATTAATTGTATAATTATAGTATGTATAATAAAATGAATAAATATGTAAATACGTATTTGAAAATTTATATATATATATATATGTACATAAATATATATGTATATAATAAGATTTGGTATATATTCAAATAACCGTATTTTGGTATCAATATATACATGTAGAGTTATATTTTCGTATTGGTATATATTTTTGTATAAACCCTTAGCCTATTTTTAATATATATATACATGTATTTTGTATATGTATTTAATTTGATATATATATATATATTGTAAGTACGTATGTTAATTTAGATATGTATATTTATGTATCTAGCTACTAGGTGACCAGTATCATACCTAGAGTAGTCCCAATTTTAGTGTTTATAGACTGAGTGTTAGCGTAGCATCTGATGCAAATGTGGTTTTACTTTGTGATATGTTTATAGGACTGTTGCTTCGTCCAGGGGATACTCTGGAACAGGACATCCATAATTACCAGCTAAGGACCCGAGGCGAGTACATTCTCTGATTAGTTTCTAATTTATGATATCTCCTATGTTCACTGTATCTAGTGTAAATATCCATGTTCTTGACACATTGGTTACACGGATTGGTATACACGGATCTCGTCATGAGATGTTATTCCTTATTCATGGTGTAGCTTGTACAAGACTTGTTTCCTTGATATCTTGTGCATGTACAGACACTGAGACCCGGGAAGATTTGCTACCTCCCTAGGGAATCCCATGCCATAGCGTACCATGATTGGATCTACTATACTAGTCGGGGTGGGGAGTATTTTAGTGTAGATATGTGATCATACCCAACTTTTCATGCATCATAGCTCACCCCACATCTCACGTCGGGTGCGGCCTGACCATCTCCGTGCTTCATAGCTGCTACGTGTGATTAGCCTGACCTCTCCATGCATCATAGCTAACCAACGGTTAGCCTGACCTTCGTGAATCATAGCTAATCACATGTAACCAGCCTGATCAAGTTTCCAAGCCGATCACATGTTAAAGCTAGTACTCACACACTTAGTCATAGGATTCTTGCTCATTGACATATTGTTCTTTTCCTGCATTTACTTACAGTATTTCCAGTATTTCCTTCATTGTATATTTCTCGTACCTATACATGCATCTGGTATATTTCCATCTAGAACTGCTACATAGTTTATGTCATTTATATAGAACTGCTATTTAGAGATGTACTTTGCTCCTTCCTGACTGAAAAATATTTTTCCAGACTGTGACCTTAGTAGACTGGTTTCCGACACACTTGGGGATTGGAGGTTAATGAGTGCAGGTATGATTATTTGGTCATTAGACTTGTGTTGTATTCTCTTTCCTTCAAATTCCTATCGTGCTGTAGTTGTGATTGAGTATGTTGTTAATATTTTTATAGTGTTATCCGAGTCTCCTTATGGAGTTGGATACTAGCGTGAGATTGTTTAGATAGTACTTGACCTAGACAGCGTTCTACCACCGATGCTGCGGCGTAGGCTGGACGTACCCACGTACTCGTGCCCCTAAACCGGGTGCGGGTCGTGACACACATGCTGCAGTTGACGCCACCGCCGCTGCCACCTTGTTGGCCGCCAACCGGAGCCGCCCTTCCGCCGGAGTATGCCCCCTCGACGAGAGCAGGCCCTATCCAAGCATCCACGTCGAGGTAACCACATAAGTTCTCTTCTTCTTCATGATACTATTGTATCGTCGTGTTGTCATGTCAAGAATTATGGTATTGAACACAAACCTAATTAAACCCTAATTATATACATGCTAGATTAATGACTAATAAGATTTAGGATTTGTGTATTAACTAGCAAATACCTTAATCATGAGACCTAACATCAAGGACTAGTGTTTCACCCAAATACCTGTACATAAACCACGTACAATGAGCATAGAAACCAAGGAGCATGTGTTCGCATAGAACAGAAATCGTGGTCAAACCGTAACTTGAAATTATTGTCTCAAGGCCCAGGATACTCGAGCACAGAACGCGTGTGCACCTTAGCTACGCGCACATGTGACGCTGTATTCGAGCAGCCGTGAACTTGCGACAATATTCAAGCATCACGTTGTAGTCGTGTGTATTTAATGTTTAGTGTCTGACATCAGTATTTGTTACATTACATTGGTGTGTTTAGGATCATTGGATCAGCCAGGAGGCACTGTAGGAGCGGGCTATTGGCATTCACAACTTCAGGACCCAGGCAAGATACCATGCCATATTTACTGTTTGATTTAAATGATGCATATGTTGTATGATTCTTTTCTGTATTTTATATGACTGTGTGCGTCCGAGTTTGACTCGGGTGCTATCGACGGATATGTCGATGATTTAGTATACTTGGCCTAGTCACTAGTAGACTCACCCAGGGGAGGATACGCTGATATCTTTCGTGACCTGACACCTTACACGTTTCACGATGAGATATGCATGTTGGGATGCGGGTCCGCGTACTCGACTAGCTATCGATGCGTGTGACATGCATCACGGTTAGTACGTAACTCAGAATTATTTTATTGGTAGAGACTGGCATATAAATGCGGGGTATGCACGTCGAGTATTCGACTAGTGTATCTACATTGGGCGGGGAGGACAGCTAGTAGGCGTATAGGATACACACATTGGACTCTGTCGTATCCGGAGGAGACACAGATCCAATGACTTCCTTTATTACAGATATCGCGCTCTTCGGAGTAATACAGACGTATATATATTGCAGATACCTCATTCTTCGGGATGATGAACGTTACAGATACCATGCTCTTCAGGGTGTTGGACGTTATGCCTACGCCTACCCATACATACCAAAGTTGTCTTCACATTGCATTTACTTAGATGGTTAGCACACCCTTTATTGTATTTATCTTATTCAGTATTTATATATATGGCATGTTTCTATGTATCTTGTTACGTCCCTCTGAGGACCTGGTACCTTTCCAGATTTGGACGAGGCTTACTACCCCCACCGTATACAGGCCAGGACAGGAGAAGAGATTCGCTACCACAGAGGAGCTAGAGGTGCTACCGTCAGAGTTTTCGTGATCAGTTGGTAAGCCTTCTGCCTAGGATTGGGTGCATCATTACCTAGTCAGCCGATGCCCTAGTCTTTATCTTTTATATCTTATTTCAGTACTTTATTTCGTCATAGTAGTGGGTTTGTTCCCACTAGACTTTATTGGTTGTACTATGATATCTTGAGACTGGTGTTTATCTTCCAGCAGTTTATTTAGTACTTCTTGCTGCTTATTTTGTGGATGAGATTAGATTACCTGTTGTTGATGGATATGGGACATGTTAGTATTTTAGGACAGCGTAGCACTCTTCGTTAGGATCCATTAAATTGGGATATCCTCGGAGATGTGACAGCTGGCTATTGCCACATGGCCTGGTTCCATATATTTTGGGACTGGGGCATGACAAATAAATAAATAAATATACAACATACATAATATTTAATTAATTATAAAATGACCAAAATATCCTTTCCTAGAAAATGTTGTAGTGACACACTGTGTCGCTTCTCGACTCAGTTTTTCATGGTGCCATATCCCTGATTGATAGTTCAGTGGCACCATTCCCCTTCGGACTTCTTGAGATATCTCGTATCCCTTCTTGACAGTTTCGTGGTCTGAACCATAACTGCCTACTTCACTTATGAAGCGTTCTTATGATTCTCGTTCGATACTCGTGTTCTGATATACGCCTTGATATGCTTTGTTTCAATTTTCTATGTTAGTGTTCAACTTTTGTTATAACTTTTATTCTTCGAACCACTCCTGTTGAATCTATAATATCGCTAGCACGCAACTAATATATTCTTATAAGCAAGAAGGAGTAGAGGAGAAGGGTCAGGGCTCGCCCACCTTATACTCATCTGCTTTACCGTTCTGCCGAGTCGTCACAGCCTATAACTTCGCCTTTGTCGATACAACATATCCCCAATTTTTGTGGTCTGGTGCGAAGCACGATTTACTTAACTGTTATAACCATGCGAGCAGGCTGTGCTTCTTAATCATCCAACCCGAGTAGATTCAAAGAAGAATGCACCATTGCTTAAGTCCCGTTATTTCTATACTACACTGAACTAACCTACTGATTTCTTTGCACGATACTTGACTCCGTGCATTTGTCCGGGTTAAGGCGATAAATCGACCTTAGAAAGTCTCGCGTAAAAGCCTGCAAATGAAACCAAAATCTACATCAATATTTGTTCCTGAATCCGTCTTATCTTAAAGTAAGCAACTCAATGCATCATTCCCATTCCAATTTATGTTATGCAACCAACCTAATTGCCTCATTCTAATCTGACTCAGCGTAATGGTCTGTATAGAACGGGGCATTACATTATCACTCTGTTTGTCGTTAGGGTTTCCGCCCTCTCATATTAAATAGTATATCCGTGGCTTATTATGGATAGTTATACAGAATTAAAGAGTTTTAAGAAGAGAGAAAGAGAGAGTTGTTGCCACCATCCACGAAGATCTGTTAAAGAGTCTGTTTGAGTTGGTTACAGAGATAACTACGAGTGTTCCAGAAGTTCATCGAGTGAACTTATTGGTTACTGGAAACATATCGTCGATAGAGGGCGAATCTTGCTTTGAGCAACGATAGTCTTCATCATCCAGCAAGCCTTTTGTACTCTGTCTTCTTCTCCCTCTTTTTCTATCTTGTAAACGTTTTATCTCAACATTGCAACTGTGTTTGTAAGGAAGAACGTGTATTATTTTTTTCCCTTCTCGTTTGCAAGAGTTTTTTGTTAGTTTGTAATCTGATATTTAAAGAAGTTTCGTTGGAGTTAGGTTAAGAGAGCAAACTATGTTAGCTTTACGTGAATCTCTGATCCTCGGCATCAACTTCTGGTTTTATCGTATTCTTACGACAAAGAGTAAACTGTGATAGTTTTGCGTGAATCTCTAAACCTTGCTTGTAACATCCATATTTGCTTCCTCGAAAATAACAATGGTGACCCATAACTGCATATAGTCTCTCTATTAGTATGGATGTAGTCAAGAAAAAATAATTAACATTTAGACCCTGGATTTTATATTAGTTTAGAGTTTAAGTTCTGACATGTCTAATTAAAAAAAATTGACCCTATATTTTATTTTTCTTTTTATATTATACCGTTATTTCCAACATATGTTGTTTGTTGTCCTTATACTCATGTTAAGGATATAATAAAAGAAAGATGCTAAGTTTACTACCAATGCTTTACAACCTTCTTACAATCCTCTCTCCCCTCTGCTATCTGGGTCACATCCGGCCCCACCTCTTCCCCAATGAGCGGTCGCCACGGGGCGTTCCTGCCACGTGGCAACCATTCGGCCACCGGGTCCTACCTCTCCCTCCTCCAATGGGCGGCCATCACGTGGGCGCCATATGGCAGTTGTAAGATGGTTGTAAGCATTTTGTTGTAGTCGTAGCACTACCGATAATAAAAAAGAAAAGAAAACAACAATAAAAATTCATGATACAAATTTTACAGTCAGGACTTAAACTTTAAATTTATATTGATATAAAATTCAGAATCTAAACCCCAATTAGTCTATCAAGAAATTGGTTACTGTTTGAAGTTATTTGGTGGTGTAAAAAAAAATAATGCTAAGTTTACTACCAAATGCTTACAACCTTCTTACAACCCTCACCCCCTCCTGCTATGTGGGCCACCTCTGGCCCCATCTTTTCCCTAATGAACGACCGCCACGTGGCATTCCGGCCAAGTGGCAACCACCCGGGCAGCCACCGGGTCCAACCTCTCCCCCCTCCTCCAATGGACGGCCGCCACGTGGACGTCACATGGACGCCACACATGGCGGTTGTAAGAAGATTTTAAGCATAGATTGTAGGTATATCATTTCCCTTAAAAAATGGGCTATGCTAGGACTACAACCAAATGCCTACAACCCTCTTACAACCGTCACGTGGCGTCTACGTGATGGCCGTCCATTGGAGGAGGGGAGATATGTGGGACCCGATGGCTGTCCAGATGGTCGTCACGCGGTCGGAACGTCACGTGGCGGTTGTTCATTGGAGGAGAGGTGGAGCCGGAGGTGGCCCACGTAGCAGGAGGTGAGAGGGTTGTAAGAATGTTGTAAGGATTTGGTAGTAAACTTAGCATTATTGTAAAAAAAAAAAAAAAAAAAAAAAAAATCCAAGGGTTATTCTACAACTACAACCAAATGCTTACAACCGTCACGTAGTGTATACGTGGTGGCCATCTATTGGAGAAGAAAGAAAATGTGGAATCCGGTAGCTGTTCGAGTGGCCGCCTCTTCCTCCGAAAGAGAGGTGAAGTCTAATGTGGCCTATATAGCGGAACGGTGGAGAAGGTTGTAAGAAAATTGTAAACATTTGGTAATAAACTTAGCATCTCGTGACTACAACCAAATTCCAACAAAGAAACATGAAGAAGAAAATAATTGTACACGCCACGAAGCTGTGTCTTTGCTTGGAAGGAGCTAAAAGGACAGCATCTCGTGACTAACATGGGACAAAGACAAACTTTGGTTGTTGTCAAATAGCATCAAATCATAATAGACTTGTACCAAATCCGAAGAAAAAGAAATTAATTTATAACGTTCATTTTTTCAATCCCAAGCCCCAACGGTCACTGACTCCTCCCATTTGATTTCTTAAATTTTACCAACAAGGACAGAAGGACAGGGAGGAGAAAGAAAGAGGCCAACGGTCGGAACGGGAGTGTCGGTGTGGCCCAAGTAATAAAGAGTGGTGGATGGAAATGTGACCGTTAACCGCACCGAATTTTGAGAGCACCAAACCTAACCCCACAGACTTTAAACAATGAGGTCATTCCTGGCCAAGTTTGCCTTAGCTGTAATGGTGAGCTTACTATGAGCTGTCTTCTTTTTAGTAATAGCTACAAAACAACAATCCAAAAGCTGTCTTCTCTTTAAGCTTTTTCCACCCCCACTACTCCATAAACTAATTAAAGTTTCTTGTCTTCAAACTATATGCATTTACCTTATGGCTAATTAGCTATTAGACTATGGATTTTATAACCAGCTTAGAGTGTTAAGTACTGAAATTTCTAATTAAAAAGTTTACACTCTGATTTTTTTTCCCATTATATTCGGAACATTAGTAAAAGGACAACAACCAACATATATTGAAAAAGATGGTTCAATAGTAAAAAAAAATTTCAAAAAAGAAAATTTTAAGTTTTAATCCGACATATTAGGACTTAAACTCTAAGATGGTATAAAATTCATGGTGTAAACGCTTATTAGCCCTTTACCATACCATATATTTCAAGTTCAATTTTTTTAATATTTTATGCCATTTTGAATCTACGTGTTGTTAAAACAAATTTTGTTATTTTGTATATAGTGTTTTCTTCTCTTATATTTTTTTTTCTACTCGCTTATGTTACATGCAGGCTCGATTCGATCATACCACAGGTCAAACTAAGACAGTCATTTTAGGACCTCAGTGTGGCTGGAAGCTTCCAAATTTATAAAGTGTACAAATATTTTTTTTATTTAATTTATTATGTAATATAAAATAAAATTATTTTAAATGCTAAAACATTCATCATAAATAATAAAATAATGTGTTAGTCTTGATGCTTAACCAAAGATGGAAGAACGCGTAGTCGAGATCAGAAATTCACACAAAAGTTTTTACTCTGACTATTTTCGATTTTCACGAAGAACTATATAATGATCATGATTACAACTTGCTCTTAAGATTACAAAGGAATCAGAAAAAACAAACTTCACGTTCTTCCTTATACTCGCAGTTGCAGACGGACAGAACGAAATTACAACTAGCAGAAGAGAAGAGAAAGGAGAAGAAAAAAATATGCTTGCTAGGGTGATGAAGATCACCGTTGCTCAAAACAAGATTCGTCCCACACGATCTGCTCCCAGTAACTAGCAAGTTCACGTAGAACTTCTGAAACGCTCGATGTCACCTCCTTGCTTGGACTCGCACGAACTTCTTGGACTTTAATGACGGCTCCAGCAGCAACTCTCTTCCTCTTCCAATTTTTGCAGTAAGTCCTCAAATGGGGTTTGAAGAGAGTATTTATAGGCATATGGAGGAATCTCTAATCCTAATACTTGTCGTCCATCAATTATAAAAAGATTGTAATAAATTTAATCCATATCTCACAAGATTAGAATAAATTAAATTTAAATCCCATATTGTCACGCCACAGAACCAGAATACTGGAGAGCGGGGGCGGACAAAGTCAGCTATGTACATCAGAGTACTCTCTGAGATACGGTCATGGTTGTCTAGACATATGAGGGTTTACTTTACAATCCAACGGACATTCCTAGGTCAAGAGTCCTAGTTGTCTCAATCTCAAGCAAGCGACAAGTTACAAGAAGTATAATCACCAAACATATAATAGTAAGACATCCCAAACTATACATACATAGATGATCATGAAGCTAGTTACCAAAATAAAGAACTAGCAGAGTACAATATTACATGATCAGCTCTAGCTATAGTCTAGAATATGCTTTACAAGTGGGCCCGCAGGCTAAAATGTCAAATATCAAAACATGAGCTAAACACGTGCTAGGTGGCTAAAGCCTCAAAAGTAAAAGTACAAGATCATGTGGGTGATGAAGAAGAAACCCTCTCAAGTCCTCGTGTGTTGCTCTTGTTCACCAACTGGAGGCGGGATGTACGAAAGATCCTGCGGTATTGCTCCAAAATTTGGCCATACAAACCAGTGGGGTCAGACCCCAAAATAACAAGTTACCATAAGGTAGCCAACATAGGAACTAAAACCAACATGCAAACATTCAATGGCATAAGAAAATATAAATAAGAGTAATATGTAAATAAGCAGTTAAGCAGTTCTGGAATCAGTAACGAGTACAATTCAGGACTAGTAGCTGGGTGATCCAAGACAATAAAAGACTAGAAAATATGCAATAACGGCCAATCATGACCTAAGGCTTACTACCTTTAACTAACTAAGGTTATCACAATCCTGGTTACTAATAAATGCAGTTGATATTTCATACAGCCACATGCCTTATAGACTATCCGGGTTATCCAGACGTAAGAGTACATAGCATAGATTAATTAAATATATAGTATTTTTTGGTAAATTATAACACTCGACGGTGTGCTCGAAGTATACCTTTCTCGACGGAGAGCTCTAAATCCATCAGGTGTCGTTGGGATACCGGGATTGCATATAGCCAGAAAATCTTTCTAAATGTTTCTAGATAATTATTCTAGTTATTAACTTAGACAAGTTATCAAGGATTCATGATCGTGGTGCATCAGGAATCTGCTTTAGATACGATGCAAGACTGGATAATAGCTTGATAAGTACAATCAGGACAGGGACAAACAGTCAACCAAGAAAATTCATCTTATCAGCACAAGCATTTCAGTTCTGGAGATTCTAGCATATCACGTCGAGCCACTAACCGGTTTATTAGTACATATCAAGTGTCGAGAGTTCTCAGTTTAACAGTGCCATTATATTACATGTTCTGGTATTCCATGTTTTGGTAAGTGTAGCATACAGGTTATAAGTAATTTAGAAATAATATGCATCATATGAATTTAACTAATTGGGCCAAGCACAAGGAGTAAATAATCCATAAGAGAATATATAACAAAAATAATGCTACTATAAGTTCTAAAAGTACAGGGGATGAGCTGGCCGCAGGCAAGAAACAGTCTGCATGCAAGAAACTGACCGCATGCAGGAAGCTGGCCGCATGGATCAAAACTGGCCACATAAATTAAAACTGGCCGCATGGATTATCGCAACGTCCACTCCTCGGGATAAGGGTTTAGTGACATAGAATAAATACAAGGCCAGAAAGTGACTGATGTGACTAGCCAATAAAGCGTGTCAGAAAAGTGACCGATGTGACTGTCCAATAAAGCGTGTCAGAGAAGTAAAGACAAATTCAGGGAAAATTGTGCCAAGGCAGTGCTGAGTCATGCATTGGAAAAAGGAATACATGGCTCGGGCCGCATGGACAATTTTGGCCTTATGAACAATTTTGTCCGTATGCTTCTCTGGGCTGCATGGACTCAGGAACTTAGAGAAAAAATTCCGTTCAAGTTTCATGCATTTGGTCAATGGGCGCATGTGCAGATTCATTCATGCGTCCAACATGATAACTGCTTGCTGAGTTTGGAGCGAGGAGTCCAGATCGCATGCAAAGCAGGCCGAATGGATCTCCTTCATCCCAGAACAGCAAGTTTCAGTCATGAAAAAGTTCCAAGTCCTGAAAATGTGATTCTACCTGAAATCCTCATTTGCAGCTCAAATCCAGAGAAGTAAAGTTCTAAACCACTTGAAATCAGATGCTCCCTTACATAAAATAACTAGTTTTGGAAAACAACAAGTTTTAAGAGATCAAAACCATAAAATTTTTAAGAACACATTAAACTAAAAATGTAGATCTAGTCCAACCAAGCTATCAAAACCAAAAATACCAAGCAGCAAACATGCATAGGAGTTCATAGGGCACAATATAGACTAATAAAATACAAAAAATCTACAATAAAGTAAAAGTGCAAGTTCTCCATCATTGGCAAGATGTACTTGCCTAAAACCACCACTAACTACTACCACTACTACCAAGGGAAAGGGAAGGTGACCGGTCTAGGGCTACTCTCGGCTAGGGAGGAGAGGAGAGGAAATGAGAAGAAATAAAAAGGGGAAAAAGTGAAATAAAAGGGGAGAGAGAGAAAGAGAGGGGTTATATATCAATTGTGGTTAACACTATACATAAATCTAGAAATTACATGAGAGCAGCTAGAAAAATCCAAAAAAATATACGGGAAGCAATATACAACAATAACATATATATATAAGATATGAACATAAAAAATACGCAACAGTGAGACGAGCCTCACACATATGATTGATTTGAATTAAATTCAAATCTTACATGATTAAATTTAAATCCTACATGATTGGAATGAATTAAATTCAAATCTCACATGATTAATTTAAATCCTATATGATTGGAATAAATTAAATTCAAATCCCACAAATATAGAATTTAAATTAATGATGTGGGATTTGAATTTAATTCATTCCAATCATGTATGATTTAAATTTAATCATGTGGAATTTGAATTTAATTCAAATCAATAATATGTGATTTAAATTTCATTCATTCCAAACTTGTAGGATATGAATTAAATTTATTCCAATCTTTTTATAGGATTTAAATTAACGACTCAATCTTTCCATAACTGATTAAATCTATCTGATAGCAGCGGACCCGCATGCAACTGCTCATGCGGCACCGAAAGCAACCTCTCATGCGGTCGCTCATGCCGCAGTGCATGCGGCCGCCCATGCGGCCAGGCATGCTGCCATCTCATGTGGCCAGCTCATGCTAAGTGCAAAATGTGCCAACAAAGCACTACTTTGCACCTTTAAGTCCGAGTCCGAGTCGCTAAGCCCATTTGGAGCTTAGCTACTATGAAAATAATTCCAAGAGCATGACAAAAAGCATAAATACTTTCATGAGGAGTTAATCATTTTTTCTCCTAGAAAAATATCCCCACATAGCACCCATGTGCCCCACCACACCCCATGTGCACACCTCAACTCATACAAAATATTATATTGAGATACCCACTTGGTGGTGTAGCCAATGTGGGACTATTTTTCTTAGTCCAAAGGCAAAAACACCAACAATATGTTATTTGAATCTTTGATAGGTATTACCTAAGAAATATTTCTAGCTACACTAAAAATATAGACTAAATTATAACTTGATACCCTCAACTATTCAAAATATTCAACTTGATATCCTCAACTTGCATAGCTATCAATTTGATAACCTAAAAAAAGAAACAAATTGTCCCACTTTCTCTCATCCTTCCTCTATCTCCGGCAGCCACCCTCCTCCCTCTTCGACATTGGAGACCGGAGGGGGGCATGGCAGTAACAACGAGTAGTAGCAGCAGTAGGCAGATACGGACGTGGACGACGCTGGCATGGTGGCGAGCAGCAGCAGCAGCGAGCGACGCGGTGGTGAGCAGCAGCTGCGATCGACGCGAGCGGGCGGACGCAGTGGCGAGGTGGCAACGGGGGTTACAGGGGACGCGGAGGTTGTGAGGGGAGTGTCAAGGGGGGCGTGATTGCGGAGGGGTAGGAATGTCACGCCCCATTTTTTGTAGAATCGATAGTCGTCCTCTGAGTGTGATATCGTGCGTGTCTAGGTTGCACAACACACAAGGCTAAGGTATTTTATATAACGAGCACATATTCAGAGTACGCAGATAATTGAACACAATATTGAAGTAGGGCAAAGTTCTCTTTATTGATATGAGCATCTTTTATAAACTCTTGAACGAGTCAGATATTTGCATCACGGGCTTACAAAAGTGGACGCAAAATGAGATAACCGTCATGTACATTATATCTTTTTACTAAAACTTTAAAATCTTATAGACACCTTTGGACGGAGCTATCATATTTCTACGGAGCTGCATAAGGTATGTGCACGAGCTCTTGGAACTTCAAAATGTTATATCGAAGGCACGATCAAGGCGTGTCGGTCGGTGGACTGGATTGGAAAGTCGCTCTAACTTCTTGCAAGATTTCCTTGGCACGAAAAACCTGTTGTAACGAGGGTTAATACATCAAAATGCACTGGTGAAGGCGAGCTAACCCAGCTATACCAATCGACATGTGTTTATGTGAAGCATGCAAGTTATTATATTGTCTTTCTATCTTGCCTTAGTACTAGTTACAAGAAAGCAATGGATATGGAAACTTATTAAAATAAATATGACACCGCTTGGTAACTTTTATCTGTCCGTCGGAACCACCAGCACAATACTTACCATGACCTTCTCTGTCACGAAGACATAGTTAGTTTGCACAATTTAAATAAACTTGGAGGTCACTGGCATTATCCCATATTGGACTAATTATTCTTGGGCGAGATGCAATGAAAGGAACACGAGGCGCTACATGCCATTTCGCTCGTACACGAGACTATCACGAAGTTTCGTCCGGATCGGATCAGTGCTAGTGCCCCAGCAACCGTCCGCATAAACCATAAAATCTTTGTAAACAAGTTGTCCGTGACCATGCGACGTCTAAAACTAAGTTATTAAACGACGAAGTTCAAGGCAATACAAGCACGAGACAAGTTACACGACATGATTTGATTTGCATAGTCTTCCTACTCAGTTTATTGCATAACAAAGTGTGTTCCATACATAGCACAATAATAGAAGAATTTTAACTAGAATTAAAATACGATATAAGAACATTCTAAGCGAACTGCCATTCAAACAAAGTAATCGTTCATAAGTTGATTGACAAGCATAAGTAATCCAAGTCTATTCATTTTTATCATGACATCTTTTAGTTATTATGGTATCGTTTGATCGAAATAATCAAGAAGGCAAGATTTTAGATGTGAAGACTTGGAAGAAGGGTCAATATAATCAAATTATAGCCACTCACAAGTTGGTTGGAGAGAGGAAAGGAAAGAGGTGCTTCAAGACTCCGCTCGTGCGACGTCTACTGTACGATCACCTGCATTACCATAAACAGATGATCAATATCTCTTTTACTCTTTCCAAGCTTGAAATAAAAATGCAGTTCAACGAACGAAAGTAATAAAATCGATCGAAACCGTTCAAGAAAATACAAATCCAAAAACTAACTCAAAAGCACGAAAGCAACAAGGCGACAGTGAAAACTAGGCAAAAAAACTTGCAGCGGAGAGGTCCCTCTTAACTATGCCGCTAAGTATATCCTTGGGGCACGGTCCACTGAATATGGGAATCGATTTCGAAGAAGCAAATCCATAACGAGAAAAAGATCTTGATTCAATCTATCCTGATTGAACGATACTGAAAGTACTTCTTAGTCGCACTCCCCGAAAAGGGGGAACGTGGCACCACATCCAAACCAACTAATAAAAACTTTCGTCCACAAAATTTAGGAATAGAACCTACCACTATGAAACAATGTAAGAAACTTTTCCTTTATCTCAGACTCAAGATCCCACGTCGACTCTTCGATTGAATGATTTCTCCAAAGCACACGCACGAGAGGAACCGAACGACTTTGAAGCAGCTTCTCTTTTTGATCCAAGATCCGCACAAGGTGTTCAACATACGCCAAGTCCGCCTTCAAGTCCAGTTGATCAAGATCCACCACATGACTCAGATCGGACACGCACTTCCTAAGCTGTGAAATATGAAAGATATCATGCACTTCAGATAATGATGGTGGCAGGACAATCAGATATGCGACTGGGGGACTCGCTTAAGTATTTCTAATGGGCCAACGAATCTTGGACTTAGCTTCCCTTTTTCTCCAAATATGGTAACTTCTCGCATGGGCGAGACTTTAAGAAATACATGATTGCCTTCCAAGAACTCAAGAGATTGACGGTGTGCATCTGAGTAACTCTTCTGACGGCTATGTGCTACCTTCTGCCGTTCGTGGATCAAACGGATCTTTTGGACGGTTTTTTCTAGGAGCTCCGGGCCAAGAATTTGTCGTTCACCAACTTTATCCCAATAGATAGGGGATCTACACTTCCATCCATAGAATGCCTCATACAGCGCCATTTGAATGCTGGATTGATAGCTATTATTGTATGCAAATTTGGCTAAAGATAGATGCATGTCCCAACTTAATTTTAAGTCCAAGGCACAGAGCCATAGCATGTCTTCGGGGATTTGGTTTACCCGCTCTGTTTGCCCGTCTGTCTGAGAATGGTAGGCGAAGCTGAACTTTAACTTCGCCTCCATTGCTGATTGAAGACTCTCCCAGAAGCGTGATAAGAATCATCCATCTCGATCGGAGATAATAAATACGGGCACACCGTAGAGTCGAACGATCTTATTGAGGTAGAACTACGCCATACGGTCGGCACTCCAAGTAACTTTGATAGGCAGAAAGTCAGCTGACTTGGTGAGTCGATCAACGATGACCTAGATGGTATTATTTTTCCGTTGCGTCTTTGGCAAACCAACAATAAAATTCATCGTTATGTGTTTCCATTTTTGCTCCAGTATAGCAAGGTTCTGCATCTCTCCACACTCCTTCTGGTGCTCGGCCTTTACTCGTTGAAAAGCCATGCATTAAGACACAAACAACACCATATCCCTCTTCATACCGTGCCACCAAAATATCATACGGAGGTCTCGATACATCTTCGTGCTTTCTGGATGTGAAGTGTAACTCGTATAGTGGAATTCAGTGAGTATCTCTTTTTTGAGGTTTGTATCAATAAGAACACACAATCTTTTCTTCACCCGCATCATTACATCCGTGCTTACCGCAAAGTCGGTCGCCCTTCCTGCTGAGATAAGATTACGTATCTTCTCTAGGAACAGGTCGTCCTTCTGAGCGGACTTAACTTTCTCCAATAGGTCCAGTTCGAGGCGCAACTGAGCCACCTGCACCCCCTTTTTGTATCTGATTCGGAGTATAATGCCTAAATTTTCTAGATCCTTTTGCATCCTGTCATCGATAGCTAAGCTTCTAAAAAACACTCGACTCAGTGTATCAGCTACAACATTACCCTTGCCCGGTGTATATCTGATCATCAAGTTAAAGTCACTAAGGAGTTCAACCAAATGTTATTATCGTAAATTCAGATCCTTTTGAGTATAGAGGTACTTGAGGCTTTTGTGATCCATAAAATTTTTACATGGTACGCCATAGAGGTAATGTCGCCATAACTTTAATGCGAATACTACCGCTGCCAGTTTCAGATCGTGCGTTGGATAGTTCCTTTCGTGAGGCTTTAACTGCCTCGATGCTAAGGCTATCACCTTGTCCCTCTGTATAAGGACACATCCCAAAGCCTTGCCCAAAGCGTCGCTATAAATCATAAAATCATCGGGTCTATCCAAAAAAGTAAGAATCGGTGCTGAGACGAGTCGTTGCTTTAATTCCACAAATAAAGCTTCGCATTCATCTGACCATGCGAACGTTACTCCTTTCCATGTGAGATGAGTCAGAGGCGAAGTGATCCTTGAAAAATCTTTTATGAATCTTCTGTAGTAGCCTGCTAGACCAAGGAAACTCCGAATGTTGCTGGCCGACTCAGGTCTCTTCCACTCCACGATGGCTTCAACTTTCTTTGGGTCGACTGAGATACCCTCCACAGAAATGATGTGCCCGAGGAAAGATATGTTGTCCAACCAGAATTCGCACTTACTTAGCTTCACGAACAACTTATTATCTCAAAGTGTTTAAAGCACCATCCGTAGGTGTCTTACGTATTCATCCTTATTCTTCGAGTACACTAATATGTCGTCTATGAATACCACCATAAATTTATCAAGGAATGGTCGGAACACACGGTTCATCAAATCTATGAATGTGGTAGAAGCATTCATCAGTCCGAACAATATGACAGAAAACTCATAGTGGCCATAGCGGGTGTGAAATGCTAACTTCGGCATATCCTCTGGCTTGATATTTAATTGGTGGTAGCCAGAGCGAAGGTCTATCTTTGAAAATATTGACGTCCTTTGTAGCTGATCAAAGAGGTCATCGATCCTGGACATGGGATACTTGTTTTGGATAGTAATCTTATTTAGCTTTCCATAGTCTATGCAGAGTTGCAACGTCACATCTTTCTTCTTCACAAAAAGTACAGGCGCACCCTATGGAGACACGCTCGGACGAATATATCTACGGTCAAGCAGTTCTTGTAGTTGGCACTTTAACTTATTTAGTTCAACAGGGGTTATTCGGTACGGATCTTTGGAAATCGGTCGGGTATTTGAAAATGTATCGATGGTGAACTCGATTTCTTGGTCGGGTGGCATGCCAGGTAGTTCGTTCGGAAACAAATCAGAAAATTCTGCCATAATGGAAGAAGATTCAACGTTTGCACAATTCTACTGCGTATCCCGAACCGACGCTAAATATCCCTCGCATCCAGAGAGTAGCATCCGCCGAGCTGATATCGCAGAAATCACCATGCAGGTCTTCGACGCTTCTGTTGTTGGACCACTTGTATAGCAGAATTCAACCTCTCCAGGTAGACGGAAGATGGCCCATTTCTTTGCACATTCGATAGTTGTCGACCAATCCAGGACTAACACATCGAGCGACAGTTTCCTTCCTCCAATACATACGTGACTGTCCTGACATACTGAACGAACATGTATCTTTGTTCCCGATGGGGTGCTAACACTAAGGTCTAGATATAATGGTGTCATTTCTATCTTGTTTTCCACGACAAAATTTGTTGATATAAAGCTATGTGTAGCACCAGAATCAAATAGCACGCGAGCAGGTATGTTATTGAAAAGTAATATACCTGACATAATGGTGTCCAAAACTAAGGCCTCTTCCTGTATCAAAGTGTACACCCAGCCTTGAGCTTGACGAGGCTCTTTCTACAGCGTGGCTCGGTTGGCTTGAGGTACTGTGGCATGATTTGGATGTTAAGGATGGCGAACATAGAGGTGCGGATAGTCACGGATAACATGGTTTGGATTACCATATTTGAGGCATAACCCGAGCTTGGAGCGGCAGTTGTCGATCGTGTGCCCTAGCTTCTTACATAAATTGTAGTGTGGCCCTGGGTTCCCTTTTTGCTGACTACCGTTATGAGGACGCTTTGAAGCGGTGTTTTCTCCTGCTTTGCTAGGGCGCTTGTGATTAGAAGTATGCACAATACCGGCAGCAACTGAATGATAATATGGTTCAAGGAAAAGGACATAATTGAGAACTTCCTGCATAGTCAGATAATGGGGAGCGACTACGTGCACATGAATGGCAGGTCGCAGGCCGCCCTCAAAATATCTTGCACGACTCGCCATATCAGGTTGGTAGGAGCTTGCAAATTTGGTAAGCCGATTAAACTCGTCGGAGTACTACTTCACGATCATATTGCCTTGTCGAAGCTGTACGAACTTGTTCTCCTTTTTCCGACGTAGGAGAGGTGGTATGAACTCCTCTTCAAATGCGCTACGAAAGGTAGCCCATGCGATCGTCTCCTCTTCATCGCCTGCGAAGAGAGATCATCGATGCATGTCCCACCAATCGTGGATATTCAAACGGAGCTGTAGTTGGGCACATGAAACATGCTTCTCCTCATATACCTCTAGTAATTTGAAGTGGTCCTCAAGTTCTGCTAGCCAATCTGGAGCCACAACCAGATCTTCAGTCCATTTGAAAGACGTGTTGCAGGCCTTCTTGAAGTCGACAGAGTCGAAGGTAGTCACATCCTTCATCTTTGAAGTTTGAGGTATTTTGACTTCAGGCGTGGGTCGCTCCACTGGTGCCACTGCTGTCGTTGCAGAATGGTTGGAGGCTAAGGTTTGAACAATCTGCTGTAGGACATATACTTGCTTCTTTTGAACTGCAAATTGGGCTTCTAGATTACCTTCGAACTTGCTATATCGCTCTTTTGCCCATTTCTTGGCTCGCTCATAATGAGCCACATCCCTCTGTTGGCTTGCTTCAAGCATCTGCATCATTCGCTCAATTGGATCGACATGGGACATAGCTCACTGGCTTATGAAACTTCTCGAGGTACCGAAACTACTTTCCTGGGTTTGTACCTCTCATTGTGCTAGCGTTGATGCTTGCTATTAAGTCATTCCTTTAAAAGAAAGTAACTTGCATCAGTCTCATAATGTATTATAGACTCGCTGTATGGAACGTATCTCATTTTGGCCAAACAAATTCAAGAGTTCGCATAGGGAATAGATCGTTAAAGGAACTTTTCTGACACGAGGGTCAAAGGAACTTGAAGCTGTGCTCTGATACTAATATGTCACATCCCAATTTTTGTATAACCGATAGTCGTCCCCCGGGCGTAATGTCGTGCGTGCCTAGGTTACGAAATGCACAAGGCTAAGGTATTTTATATAACGAGCACATATTCATAGTACGCAGATACTTGAATACAATATTAAAGTATGGAAAAGTTCTCTTTATTGATAATGAACATCTTTTGCAAACTCTTGAACTAGTCAGATATTTGTCTCACGGGCTTACAAAAGTGGATGCAAAATGAGATAACCGTCATATACATTACATCATTTTACTAAAACTTCAAAAGATTATAGACACCTTCGGGTGAAGCTATTATCTTTCCACGGAGCTGCATAAGGTATGTGCACGATCTCCTGGAACTTTAAAACTTCTCTTCGAAGGCATGATCAAGACGTGCCGGTAGGTGGACTGGATTGGGAAGTCGCTCTAACTTCTTGTAGGATCTCCTTGGCAAAAAAAACCTGTTGCAACGAGGATCGGTACATCAAAAATGCACTAGTGAAGGCTAGCTAACCCAACTATACCAATTGACACATTGTTTATGTAAAATATGCAAGTTATTATGTGGTCTTTCTATCTTGCCTTAGTTCAAGTTACAAGCAAGCAATGGATATAAAAACTTATTGAAATAAACATGCCACCGCTTGGTGACTTTTACCTGCCCGTCTGAACCACCTGCATAATACTTACCATGACCTTCTCTACCACGAACACATAGTTAGTTTTCACAGTTTAAATATACTTGGGGTCACTGGCATTATGTCATAGTGGACGAATTAGTCGGGTGAGAATGTGATGCAACGAAAGGAACACGAGGTGCTACATGCCATTTCGTCCATACACGAGACTATGATGAAGTTTCATCCGGATCAGATCGGTGCCAGTATCCCAGCAACCATCCACAGGAACCATAAAATCCTTGTGCACAAGTTATCCGTGACTATGCAAAGTCTAAGACTAAGTTATTAAACGAAGCAGTTCAAGGTAATACAAGCACGAGACAAGTTACACGACATGATCTGATTTGCATAGTCTTTGTGCTAAGTTTATTACATAGCAAAGTGTATTCCATACATAACATAATAATAGAAGAATATATTCTAACTAGAATTAAAATGAGATAAAAGAACATTCTAAGCTAAACTACCATGCAAACAAAGTAACCTTTCATAAGTTGATTGACAAGCATAAGTAATCAAAGTCTATTCCTTTTTATCTTGACATCTTTTAGTTATTATGGTATCGTTTGATCGGAACAATCAAGAAGGCAAGATTTTAGATATGAAGACTTGGAAGAAGGGTCTAGTAAATCAAATTATAATCACTCACGAGTTGGTTGGAGAGAGAAAAGGAAAAAGGTGCTTCAAGACTCCGCTCGTGCGACGTCTACTGCACGATCACCTGTATTGCCACAAACAGATGATCAATACCTCTTCTACTCTTTCCAAGCTCAGAATAAAAATATAGTTCAATGAACGAAAGCAATGAAATACATCAAAACCGTTCAAAAAAATATAAATCTGAAAACTAACTCAAAAGCACGAAAGTAACAAGACGGCAACAAAAACTAGGCAAGAAAACTTGCAGCGGAGAGGCCCCTCTTGACTCTGCCACTAAGTCCATCGTTGGTTCTTGGTCTACTAAATATGGGAATTGATTCTGAAGAAGTAAATCCATAACGAGAAAAAGATCTTGATTTAATCTATCCCGGTCGAATGATACCGAAAGTATTTCTTAGCCGCGCTCCCCGAAAAGGGAGGACGGGACACCACAAGGACGGCCGAATGGGGGGAGGGTACTGCCGGAGAAGGAGAGGGGGGGTTGGACAGAGGGGATGTGTTGGTTGGGAAGGAAGGGATAGTTTTGTCTATTTTAAAATTTTGGATATCAACTTGAAAATTGTTATATAGTTGAGGGTATTAAGTTAGCACCTATCAAAATTGAGAGTATCAAGTTGAACATCTTGAATAGTTGAGGTTATCAAGTTGTAATTTAGCCAAGATAATATATACTGATTATTTTGACTTTTTTTTATCATTCATTCATTCTCCCACTCTCTTCCCTCTGTTTACAATAAGACAAAAAAACTTATATTTTCTTCTACTCTTTCTCTCTCATTTGTTTGTAAGAAGGAAAAAAACTTATATTTTCTTCTACTTTCCAACAATCATATGAGGTTTCATTAAACTTTGAAGGTTTTTGTGTTGGAGTGGGTGGGGTTCCCAATCTATGTGGAGAATACCCCGGAGTGCGACGAGCATCATCCGTGTGTCAAAAAATCTCGGGAAGTGCATCAAGCACTGTGTATTGGAATATTTATGGTAAGCAAATATTATATTGGATTTCCATCTTTGACTTTAATTATATATTTATGATTGGATCTTTCATATATTAACTTTTCATATAATTGGATTTCTAATTTATGGTAAGCTAATTTATGATTTGATTTCCATTAAATATATGATTGAATGTAATTGGGTTTCCATAAATATTTTTGGCTTATATATATATATATATATATATATTTCCATATGAAAACTCTAATTCATGCAAAGATTTATATAAAGGCTTATGAAATATACAATAATATAAGAAAAAATAAGGGAGAAAAAAAGGTGGCAAGAGTGCCATTGCAACTTTGGAGAGAAGAAAGAATGATTGGAGGTCGTTTCGGAGATGGAGATCAATTTGGGGTATTTCTCATTGTTATTTTTTCGTGGTTGTTATCTATTTTCTGTTCCAAAGAGTTGTGGTGATCCGTGTTGGATCGGTGAGGAGCTTGTAGAGGGTGTAATCATTTCATTCCATTATCGGAGGTTCTTCAGGGTTAGACACCGATCGTCCCGTAGTTTTATTTATTTATATTTTTTATCTAAAAAACTCTGTGTCTGCGATTTGTGTTTGGTATATTTTTGTTTATGCATTTTGCTCGATTCTCTCACAGGTAATCTATAGTTTGGGAAATGGTTTTCGTATTTCGTTCCCAACAGTACGGTATCAGAGCCAGGTTCTGAAATTTCAAAAGGGTGTCAGGAGTTGACAGGAAAACCAGGGAGGAGAGATGGATGCGAAGCCAGTACGCATGGTAAACCTGAATGGTACCAACTATCATTACTGGAGGAGCAAGATGAAGGATCTGCTATTTGTTAAGAAGCTGCATCTGCCAGTATTTACTTCCGAGAGTCCCAGTGATAAATTCGAAGAGGACTGAAAGTTTGAGCATATACAGGTACGTTGGTATATCAGGCAGTTCATTGATGAGAACGTGTACAACCACGTTGCCAGTATTGAGCATGCGAGGATACTGTAGGATAAGCTAGAATCTTTGTATGTGAAAAAGATCAGGATAAATAAATTATTCCTGATCCAGATGATGATGGGTCTGCAGTACAAAGATGGGGCATCCATTACGGATTATTTGAGTAAGTTCCAGGACATGGTTGACGAGCTATCCTCGATGGAAGTCAAGTTCGACGACAAGGTTCAGAGACTAAGGCTATTATATATATTGTCAGACTCGTAGGAGACCGTAAGAGTGTCTATGATCGCTTCTGCTCCAGAAGGCGCGGTCCGTCTATAGTTTGCCAAGAGCGGGGTACTGAATAAAGAGATGCGGAGATGTTCTCAGGCCACTTCATCCACATCCCACTCAAAGGCATTTGTTTCAGAGAGTCGTGGAAGGGGTAAAAGTAGGGGTCCAGGCGGTGGCAGAGACAAAAGCAAAAAAAGGTCCAAGGGTCGGTACGAGGACTCGAAGTATTACCATTATGGCAAGAAGGGCCACATCTGGCGAAACGGTTTTGCTTGAAAGAGAGAGAAGAAAGGAGATAAGGGAAAGTAGGGTGAGAACACTACAGCAGCGGCCTCAACACGTTGAGGCGATCTGATCATTATAGGTGATGAGTTAGTTATGAACTTCGCCTGCGATGACAACTCTTGGCTGGTAGACTCAGGTGCTTCAGCGCACGTATCTCACAATAGGGCACTATTTGTTACATATACAAAAGACGACTTTGGAGTGTTGAAGATGAAAAATGAAGATGTGTCGAAGGCAATTGCCATTGGAGATGTGTATTTGAGGACAAAGACAGGTGCAGTTCTTAGTTTGCAAGATGTTCGTCATGTCCCTAATATCCGTTTCAACCTTGTGTCGGTTGGAAGGTTGGATGACGAAAGTTTCTTCAATTTCTTCGGGAACAGTCAATGGAAGTTTTTTAGAGGTTCGATTGTGATTGCCAGAGGAAGCAAGAGGTCTGAACTCTACTATATGGAATGGAGCGCACAGGGGCCACATGAGGTAAACGCAACTACTGATGCATCTACCGACTTATGGCCCAGGCGGCTCATCCATATCAGCGAGAAGGAGATGAGCTACTTGGTGAACATGAAGGTGATTCCAGGGCTAAAGTCTACAAAATTAGAAAGGTGCATGCACTGTTTGGCGAAGAAGCAAAATATGGTATCTTTCCAAAGTCACACAAGTTCAAGGAAGCCAACGTGGCTCGAGTTGATTTACTCAGATATATGCAGTCCTATGAAAGTAAAATCTATTGGTGATGCCTCTTACTTTGTAACTTTTATTGAAGATTGTTCCAGGAAGGTTTAGATTTATGCCTTAAAGACCAAGGATCGGGTGTTGCCCACTTTCAAAGAGTTTCAGGCCTCCGTTGAAAGGAAAACAGGCAAGAAGCTGCTATGTGTTCCTTTGCAAGGTGAGGCTCTTTACAGAGCTGCTTATATTATTAATTTATCTCCTTGTGCTCCTTTGCAAGGTGATGTGCATGACAAAGTATGGTATGGTAAAGAGCTGCCATACAATCACCTGCGAGTATTTGGTTGCAAGGCCTTCGTACATGTACCGGAGGACGAAAGATCCAAACTTGAGCCGAAGATGAGGCGGTGTGTCTTTGTCGGTTATGGTCGGGATAAGTTTGGCTATAGACTCTACGACCCTGTAGAAAAAAAGCTCTATAGAAGCAGGGACGTAGTATTCGTCGAGGATTAAACCATGACCAACACTCAGGATTCTGAGATGCCTTTTGAGGCTGAGAAATTGCCTGAGTTAGAGTCATTTTGCTTCAAGCAGTTTCTAAAGGACATCGCAGAGGATCCAGTTATGGGGGATCCAGTACATGAAGTTGCTCCCAATCTTGATCATCAGCCTGCTTATGGTGGTTAGGATGATCTTCAAGAGAATGAGCATGTCGATGAGGCAGTTCCTGAGGAGGAGACTGTTGGTATACAACCAGCACCAGTGGTTCCATTAAGGAGGAGCGATAGAGAGCGTCGACCATCTACGAGATACTCACCGGGCGAGTATGTGCTACTGACTAACAGGAGATAATCCAAAAGTTTTATAGAGGCTATGGAAGACGAACACATATAGGAGTGGATGGGGGCCATGCAGGAGGAGATGAGTTCCTTGGATGCCAAGTCTACTTATGATCTGGTATGGTTGCCAAAGGGTAAGAAGGCTTTAAATAATCGATGGGTGTTCATAGTGAAGCAAACAGATGATGCTACTTGTCCTCGATACAGACTGAGGCTGGTAGTTAAAGGCTACGGTCAGCAAAAAGGCATAGATTATGATGAGATCTTTTTGCCAGTCTTCAAACAGTCGTCTATTCGTCTGGTGCTAGCAATGGCAGCTAGTTTTGACTTGAAGGTCAAGAAAATAGACGTGAAGACGATATTCCTCCACAGTGATCTAGAGAAGGAGTTGTACATGGAGCAGCCAGAGGGATTCTGTGAGAAGGGCAAGTCACACTTGGTCTTCCAGTTGAGAAAGAGCTTGTATGGTCTGAAGCAGACTCCGAAGCAGTGGTATAGGAAGTTCGAGTCGTTTATGGGAAGCATGGTTACGCACGGACGAATCGGACCACTGTGTATTTGTAAGGTACTTTGCCGAGGATGATTTTATCATTTTACTACTAAATGTTGATGATATGCTACTGGTAGGTCAGAATGCCACTAAGATAGCATATTTGAAGCATCAACTGGGCACGGCCTTCTCTATGAAGAATTTGGACACAGCAAAGACTATTCTTAGGATGGAGATCAGCAGAGAGAGAGAGAGAGAGAGAGAGAGTCCAAGCTTCTATACTTGTGCCAAAATAAGTACATTCACTGGGTACTTCAGTATTTCGGGATGGACGGGTTGAAGAAATTGAGTAACCCTATTACGGCTCACTTTAAGTTTACTAAGGAGCAGTGACCATCTACAAAGGATGAGAAGAAAGATATGGAGCGAATTCCATATGCCTCAGCTGTGGGGATTCTTATATATGCTATGGTGTACGAGGCCAAACATCGCTCACGCAGTTGGCACAATTAGCAGGTATACTTCTAATCCTAGAAGGATACATTGGAGTGGGATCAAGTGGATTCTACGATATCTTCAGGGCACTGCCGATTAGAGACTTTCTTTTGGTAGTGATGAGCCGAAGCTGGTTGGGTATACCGACGCTGATATGGCTGAAGATGTAGACACGAGACGATCGACTTCGGGCTATGTGATAATGTTTGCTAGTGGAGCAATATTGTGGCAGTCACGATTGCAGAAGTATGTTGCCTTATCGACGACAGAGGCAAAGTACATTGCAATGACGGAGGCTTGCAAGGAGTTGCTGTGGATGAAGAAGCTGTTGCAGAAAATTGGGCTAAAGCAAGAGCAGTATCCTTTCCTTTGCGATAGTCAGAGTACAATTCACCTTGTGAAGAACAAGATATTTTATAGCCGGTCCAAGCACATTGATACCCGATATCATTGGATACGGGATATAGTTGAAAAGAAGAAAGCGATGCTTGAGAAGATTCATACAGATGATAATGGAGCAGACATGTTCACAAATATTCTTCCAAGAAAAAAGTTTGAATACCGTAGGCGGATCGTCGGGATGATGACCCCCTCTACATAGTTGTGAAGGGAAAGATTTATTGAAGTAGGTGGGGTTCCCAACCTATGTGGAGAATACCCCGGAGTGCGACGAGCGCCATCCGTGTCAAAAAAGCTCGGAAAGTGCATCGAGCGCCGTGTATTGGAACATTTATGGTAAGCAAATGTTATATTGGATTTTCATCTTTGACTTTAATTATATATTTATGATTAAATCTTTAATATATTAACTTTTTATATAATTGGATTTTCAATTTATGGTAAGCTAATTTATGATTTGATTTCCATTAAATATATGATTGAATGTATTTGGATTTCCATAAATATTTTTGGCTTCCATATAGATTGCCATATGAAAACCCTAATTATTGCAAGGGTTTATATAAAGGCCCATGTAATATATAACAACATGAAAAAAAATAAGAGAGAAAAAAGGTGGCAAGAGTGCCATTGCAACTTTGGAGAGAAGAAAGAAGGATTGGAGGCCGTTCGAAGAAGGAGATCAATTTGGGATATTTTTTATTATCTTTTTTCTTCATAGTTGTAATCTATTTTCCAAAGAGTTGCGGTGATCCGTGTTGGATTGGTGAGGAGCTTGTAGATGGTGTAATCTCTTTATTCCATTCGTAGAGGTTCATAAGGGTTGGACTCCGATCGTCCAGTGATTTTTCCCATCTGAATTTTTTACGTAAAAATCTTTTGTGTCTGCGATTTGTGTTTGATATTTTTTTATTTGTGCGTTTTATTCGATTCTTTCGCAGATACTCTCTAGTTTGGGGAACGATTTTTGATCATATCAATCTAATCCAAAAAAGTAATTAAATAAATTATTATACTTGTATACTTGTTTGATCTGATCAATCTGATCCAAGAAAGTAATTTAATAAATTATTATGCATTAAAAATATTTTTTTAAACTGGAATATAATAAATTAACTAATAATTTTGCATATAAAAAAAATCAAGTGATAATATTTGGTTAGTCAAAATTAAAGCATTAAAAATAAAAAAGATAATTTAGCAAATGTCCCCACTCAAATTATAGAAACTAGCATATCCTCCCACTTTTTTAAAAATCTACCAAATGCCCCCATTTTATTGTAGCAAAAAAATAAAAAAAATCGGTTGAAATAGTGGGGATATTCCTAAAAAAATTAATTGTTCCTTACAAAGGATTGGAGGCATTTGATAGTTTTAAAAAAAGTAGAGGTATATGCTAGTTTCTATAATTTGTGTGAACATTTGCTAAAATATTCTAAAATAAAATCTTATTTAATTTTAGGTCTAATTAGAGTTTAGACCTTGAATTTTATACTAGCTTAGAGTTTAAGCCTTGTCTTGTCCAATTAGAGTTTAGACCATGGATTTTATACCAGCTTGGAGTTTGAATTTGCCCACTTTCAAAATTTACACTTACAAGCATATGAACATATTTTTAAAATAAATAAATAACAGAAAGTTGCATCTATAACATTTTATTTTGCTAAAATTACTGTGAAAGAAAAAACTTTGTTGAATTACGATTAGAGCATGAAAAAGTCCTTCAAAAGGACTTTTTTATTGATTTGCTAGAAAAATGTCATTCTGAATGTCGTTTTTTTGTTGTTGTAAAGAATGAAATTTATTAGGCATTGATTATCCCATCCTCCTCCTCACCAGATGTAAACGTCCTCACCATATGTAAAAAAAACGTCCTTTAGAAGGACGTTTTCTTTGAATATTTTTTTTTAGGAAAACGTCGTTCTGAATGACGTTTCCTTTGAATATTGTTAAAAAGACATCCTTCAGAATGTCATTCTGAAGGACATTTTCTATACAATATATATACATTTATGTCTTTGTAACATTAGGATATATAATAATTTTTGGTTAGCTTATGAAGTAATAACATCAGGATATAAAGGTCTAGGTTTGAATCTACCTACACACATTTTAAATGCTAAAAAATAAAAAATCTATATGGAAGATTCGAATCCAAAACCACTATAGCCAAAATGTGTATGAGAATATTTGAACCCTCAACCTCCATATTCTAATATTATTATTTCATGAACTAACCAGAAATCTCCATGTATGCTAATATTACAAAGACATATATATATATATATATATATATATATACTCGTACTAAACTAAAAAAATTCCTATCAAAAGGACATTTTTAGTAAAAAAACACTAATCAGAAGAACATTTTTAGCACAAAAAAGTTTGAATAACGTTTTTGTTGATCCATTTTCTTAAAAACATGTTGTCAATGATTATCGCCCATCCAAAAGATGTTTTTGTTCTTCGAATATAATTGTTTTCAAATTTTGTAATGCCATAATAATTTCGTTAAATTTTTATACTGTACATGCATTTTTCTGTAAAAAAAAATTGCGTACAATACAATGCATGAATTGTTATCAATATTTATAACATAAATATATATATATATATATATATATATATATATATATATATATATATATATATATATATATATATATATATATATATTATTTTTTCAGATATTTATTGGACAACAAAGAAACTAAAAAAATAAAATTGTTACCGGCCTCCGGGGAAGTCGTGCACGAAGCACTGCCCTAAGAGTTGATCCGAGGTCTATGTGCAGATGATTCTCGGAAGCTCCTAGTGGTAAAAACCCCTGACTACCGGGTTCTCTTCGTCGCACACAACTCAGAGAGAGAGACCGAACTTAGCTCTGCCCAGAGTAAGGATTTAGAAGTCAGAAGGTGGATCGAGAGAGGAATGAAAGAGAGGTTTCACATAGAATAAATTTTTCCGTTCAGAAAAAGAAGGAGTAGGAGACCATATTAAATAGGCTGAACCTTATACACAGCCAAAAACATGATACTTAATGGCTCATAAATAGGCCATTAAGGAGAAATAAAACATGGGAAATGGTTGTCAAAAGAGCTGTTGCAAGGTTCAAAGAATCTGGACATGAGCCTCAATATTCAAATTTGAATGAAACAAAACAGTTCAAAAAATAAAGGGGCACAAAATTTTTTTGGATCCCAGCCCGAACCCGAAGAGCAAATTGGATCGGCATTCGGCGCCCGCAGGTGTGGGCACGTACCCACACCCGTTACGCACGTCGAACCGAACCGAGCCGAGCCGGGTTGGGCTGCGGCGACGGCGCGCGCGTGTGGCCCAAGGGGTTCTCCACACAACATCTTTAAGAAAGCAATGAAGAGGAACTAATATATACGTACAAGGAGGGTTTGGCCCATCCGATGTGGGACTAAAGGAAAGAAAGAAGTTGAGCTTTTGCTCAAGCAAAGCTAACAATCCCCCCCCCCCAAATGGTCAAGTTCCAAAATATAAGTGACAAAGAAATTAAAAGGAAGAGTTTCTGGAAAGATATATACTATGCATAGATGAGATGGACTACAGCCTTGAATCTCACTTAGTGACTATTATCTTTGTCTGAAGAAGTACTTGATGGACTATGCCTTCAATCAGACTTCTTTCATCAGATTCAGAAAAATAGCACACATAGTACGCTAGAGGTTCTTGGTCTAACGGGTGGCACTTTTGGTTGGCCATGCTCACTTAATTCCAAATTCCTGAGAGTTGTCTGGGATCGTCTTGTCCCATAGTCACGGCCTTCACGACCTCTCATATAGGTAAGTCCTTAAGGGTTGGTGATAGGTTTTAACCCCGCATATTAGCTTGGACCTATTAAGAGTTTTAAAACTTATCCTAACCATATCACTCAAGAACACTGTCACCATAAGGATGGGGAATCATTGTACGCATGTACAACCACTTGGGCAATATAGAATAAGATTTTAATCTCAGGTCAGTGTTCCATAAAAGTCACCTAAGTCCAGCTTGTTCCTATCCATTGAATCGGCTTCTTGGGATCTCCAGTCAGACTCGGTTGGGTTGCCACTGCTGGTGACTTTACTTATGGGCTTAACCCCATCCCCCTCGATGATTCTAGGATCAAAGTCCTAGACAGACCCTTCGTCAAGAGGTCTGCAAGGTTCTTTCCTGACTTTATATAGTCAAGAACCACATATTTGCCCAATAGGCTCTTTATAGACTTGAAGCGCAGCTGTAGGTGCATGTTCATCTTAGCATTCACAGAATCATGCTTTAGTAGTTCCATAACAGATTTATTATCACAGTTTATAGAAATTGTAGGAACAGGATTAATAGAAACATGTATATGTATAATAAGGTTTGTTAGCCATTCGGCTTCTGTATATGTAGTGTCCAAGGCTATCATTTCAGAGTCCATTGTACTACTATCTATAATAGTTTGTTTACATGATCCCCAGGAGATTGCAGCTCCTCCTAAAGTGAAAACATATCCAGTAGTGGATTTTCTATTATGTAAGTCAGTTACCCAGTTTGTATCTGAATAACCTTCTATGATATCAGGGTTTCTAGTATAGTGCAACATATAATCTAGAGTACCCCTAAGATATCTGAAAACTCTTTCTAATGCTGTCCAGTGTAATTGATTTGGGTTACTAGTATATCTACTTAGTCTCCCAATAGCAAATGCAATATCAGGTCTGGTCTTATTTGATATGTACATGAGAGAACCTATCATCTGAGAATATCTGTGTTGTTCCATGGGAGAACCCTCATTCTTCTTGAGAACAACACTACTGTCATAAGGAGTAAGGGCAGGTTTCTTTCAAAAAACTCAAATTTTCTTAGCATTTTCTCGATAGAGTGTGCTAAGGATAGAGTATAGCTCTCCTTGTATTTGGACAGTTGCATGCCTAGAATCAAGTTGGCTTCACCTAGATCTTTCATATCAAACTGGCTGGATAAATAGTCCTTGGTATTAGTTATCAATTCTAGTGATGATCCAAAAATAAGGATGTCATCTACATACAAACATAAGATGACGCAACTTCCATCTAAAATTTTGGAGTATATACATTTGTCATACTCATTTGGCACGAAACTATATTCTGAGATGACTATGTCAAATTTGTTGTGCCATTGTTTGGGAGCTTGATTTAGGCCATAAAGAGATTTAGCTAATCTACAAACTTTCTTTTCTTGGCCTTTAGTGATGAAACCTTCAGTTTGCTCCATGTAGATTTCTTCCTCTATGTCCCCATTTAGAAATGTTGTCTTTACATCCATTTGATGGATTAGCATTTATGTATGGATGCTAAGGCTAGAAGGGTTCTGATAGAGGTGATCCTGGCTACAGGTGAGTAGGTATCAAAATAATCTAATCTCTTTTTCTGGGTAAAATCTTTGGCTACTAATCTAGCCTTGTATTTCTCTATGGTACTATCGGCTCTAAGTTTCTTTTTGAATATCCACTTAAAACCTATGGATTTACTACCTAAAGGTAGGTCTGCTAGAAACCAAGTATTGTTCTCCATGATGGAGTTATACTCACTGTTAATGGCTTCTTTCTAGAAAGGGGCATCAGGAGAAGATATTGCTTCTTCATAAGTTGAGGGATCACCCTCTATCAGAAAAGTAAAGAAACCTTCTCCTAAGTTCTTTTCAATTTTTCTCTTTTACTCCTTCTAGGATCTATATTTTGTCCGTGTTGTGAACTAGATATTTGAACATGAGAGCTAGTGGACGGAGCAAGAGAGGAGATGGAGGAAGAAATTCTATCTTTAAAGGGATATATATTCTCAAAGTAAACTGTATCTCTTGTTTCTATAATAGTATTGTTAGATATTTTATTTACTTCTGAGTGAGTAACAAGAAATCTATTGGCATTGCTATCTAGGGCATATCCTATGAATACAGCATCTACAGTCTTAGGTCCAATCTTTCTCTTTTTAGGTTCAGGAATTCCTACTTTAGCCAGACATCCCCAAACTTTGAGATAATGGATCCTAGGAGCTCTACCTTTCCATAATTCATAGGGAGTCTTATCATTAGACTTACTAGGAATTCTATTAAGGATGTAACAGGCCGATAATAATGCTTCTCTCCATAAATTATCGGGAGCACCCGAGCTGAGGAGCATGGCATTCACCATGTCTAATAGGGTACGATTCTTTCTTTCAGCAACTCCGTTGGACTGTGGTGAATATTGAGCAGTTACCTCATGGACGTGTTATTCACAGAAATTGGTCATATTATTTGATGTATACTCTCCACCATGATCTGATCTAAGAATCTTAATCTTTCTCTCAAACTGGTTCTCAACTTCAGATTTATATACCTTAAATCTGTCAAGAACTTCATCTTTGGTTTTGAGAAAAAATGTATAACAATACTTTGAATGATCATCTATAAAGGTAACAAAGTATTTTCTACCACCTTGGGTCAAAACCTATTTGAGTCACACACATCACTGTGAACAAGCTCTAGAAGGTCAGAGTTTCTTTCTACAGATTTGAAAGGTAGCCTAGTATGTTTGGCTTGAACACATATCTCACACTTGTGTTTATCATCTATTGGAGTCTTAGAAATAAGATCTAAGTTCATCATCCTTCTTAGGGAACCTAGATTCACATGACCTAATCTACTATGCCACACATTTGAAGATTCTACATTTGAAACAACAAAGGAAGGATCTAAAATTTTATTTACGGTACTCAAAATAAAAAGACCATCTCTTACAAATCCTTTTTCAATAAAAGAGTCATTCTTTAAAAATACTACTTTATTTGCTTCCATAACAATCTTGTACCCAGAAGCTACAAGGAGAGATCCACTAACTAAATTTCTTCTGATAGACGGCACATGTAACACATCATGAAGAGTCCGGGTTTTTCATGATGTCATCTTTAGATATATTCTTTCTCTTCCTATAATCTGTGCCGCTGAGCCATCTCCTAGAGTTACACCTCCTCCACCTGATTCCTGATAGTTTGAAAAATATGAGCGATCAAAGGAAACATGAACATTAGCTCCAGAATCCAACCACCAATCGTCAGAATGGTAGAAAATGTTGACTAAGGGTTGATAGCTTATAGACCTGAAGGAACTAGAAGAACCGTTGAGAAGCATGTTTGCTTCTGATTTGGCTGGGCATTTCCCTTTGTAAGAAGTCTGGACAGCTTCCTTCTTCCAACGGAATCAGTTGGTGGCTATATGGTTTATTTTTTCACACACAAAACAAAATCTCTTTTGATCATGAGTTTGACCAAAGGTTCTTGGTTTATTGTGGTGATGGTTTTGGTGGTGAGGCTGAGGGTTCTGCTTCTTCTTGAAGAGGTTCCTTTTGGGTTTGTGGTGGTGATGAGGCTTGGGTTTGCCTTGGGATTCTACAAGGTTTACCTTAGCTTTAGACTCAGACTTAGGGTTAGACCTTAGCCTAATTTGTTCTTCTGTTCTAATTTTTTTAGTACTTGAGCAAAGGTAAGGTCACCTTGTGTATGAATAAGATCTTTCTTAACATCAGACCAAGAAGGAGGGAGCTTGTCTACCAAACAGGCTATTTTATACTCAGTAGAAAAGAAAGTACATTTGGCTTAAATATGCCTAAGATATTCTTGGAATTCATGTATTTGGTCATTCATAGGTTTATTATCTACCATAAAGTATCTGTTGAATGAGGAGAAATTAAATCTTTCGATTCCAGCATCATCATAGCTATATTCATCTTCCAAAGCTTCCCAAAGTTCTTTAGCACTTTTATATTCAAAGAATATGTCATATAATGATTCAGACAAAGCGCTTAGAATTCTATGGAAGCAGTGGTAGTCTATTTCTTTAGGTGTTTTGGGTTTAGAGGAGCTGGTGGATTTGGACACCCCTACGTCAGACTCGGTGTCATCATAATCATTTGTGTTGGATGTGGAACCATCAATGACTGAGATCAGCCCTAAAGTTGTGAGCCAAAACTTCATTTGACTCTGTCATCTCTTAAAGTAGGTCCCATTGAACTTAGTAGGTTTAGCAGTAAAGGTCTCATCCTTGCCAGTCATGGTTGCTAATGAGAAAAGTCTGAAAGATACAAAATTACTCAATAACAATGTCCAATGATTTAGAATAATAGTTCAAGTGATTTTGCTAACCAATCTTAAAATCTTTAGTCTATCAAGTGTAGATTAACTTGGGTTAGCTGTAGGGGCCGGTTCCCAGCTAGCGGTGGTCCGAAGACACTTAAATACCGTGTCGCTTAGGGCTATTTACACCCAGTTGACAGAAGGATCCTTTCGACTTGTTCCCAAATTGATCTTTACTTTTAGAATTCAGACTCAAAGAGATTTGCAATTATACTTAACTATTATTGTCTTGAGGTTGTTTGAAATAAACAATATTGTAGTTAACAATAAGTAAATGTAGAGCTAATAATAATAATGAATACCAATGATGGTAAATATATATTAAGCAAGATTTTATGTGCTACAAATGCTAAATTATAGTAGCAAATAAGAATTTTGTATATGAAACAGAATATTCAATTTTTTTTCTTTATGGAACAGAAGTATATGGTAGCCAACGAATATATGATAACAAATTAATTGGTTGCAAGTGAAAAAATTAATTATACGTTGCAGTAATTAAGAAAAAGAATTTGTTCTAGCAACTAATGAGTGGTGCTAATCGACAAAACAAATGGGTAGTGCTAAGTAACAAAAGAGTAGTGTTACTTAGATTGCCAGTTTTATAGGTAACAATCAGTGAGAAAGTTTTATAAGTAACAGACTTGCCACAGTAATTTTCTTTTGCTACAATACTAATAAAAATGTTTGGCTACAGCGCTAACAATTAACAAAATAAAACCGGTTACTTGTTGACAGTAATAATTTTATCAATAATATTGATGACTTAAGAAAGTTTGCTCTGAATAGAAAATATTGCTCAACTCTTAGATTGTTATCAATATTTATAACATAAATATATATATATATATATATATATATATATATATATATATATATATATATATATATATATATTATTTTTTCAGATATTTATAGGACAACAAAGAAACTAAAAAAACAAAATTGTCACCGGCCTCCGGGGAAGTCGTGCATGAAGCATTGCCCTAAGAGTTGATCCGAGGTCTATGTGCAGACGATTCTCGGAAGCTCCTAGTGGTAAAATCCCATGACTACTGGGGTCTCTTCGTCGCACACAACTCGGAGAGAGAGACCGAACTTAGCTTTGTCCAGAGCAAGGATTTAGAAGTCAGAAGGTGGATCGAGAGAGGAATGAAAGAGATGTTTCACGTAGGATAATTTTTTTCGTTCAGAAAAAGGAGTAGGAGACCATATTAAATAGGCTGAACCTTATACACAGCCGCAGACAGGATACTTAATGGCTCATAAATAGGCGGACATGAGCCTCAACATTCAAATTTGAATGAAACAAAACAGATCAAAAAATAAAGGGGAGCAAATAAATTTTTGGATTCCAGCCCGAAAAGCAAATTGGATCGGCATTCGGCGCCCGCAGGTGTGGGCACGTACCCGCACCCGTTAGGGTCGCCGAACCGAACCGAACCGAGCCGGACTGCGGCGACGGCGCACGCGTGTGGCCCAAGGGGTTCCCCACACAACATCTTTAAGAAAGCAATGAAGAGCAATTAATATATACATACAAGGAAGGTTTGGCTCATTCGATGTGGGACAAGTTGAACTTTTGCTCAAACAAAGCCAACATGAATATCATCAAACTTTAACACTTGGGACTCACTTTCAACATCCAAACCGAACCCTTACTAAAATGAGTGAATCCTTCTTTTCTTAAATTGTATTTGTACGATAGTCATTTAATGTACTCGTAAATAGCCGAAAAAGTAGCAAATTAAGAATAAATGGTGTGATCTACTCGCTCGATCATTGCCTAAATATATAACAAGCATTATTACTTACTTTGTACTACTACCTACGTCCTTCTTAAATCAAAGAAAGTAACCAGTTGATAGTAAAGGGTATCCAATGTTGGATTTTGGCCATTGTTAATGTTAATGTTACCTCTCCCAAATCCCAAAAGTATATTCACCCAATCAATGGCACCAAACTGCAAGGCCCCACCATGTGAAGGTGGGACCCCATGCCAGCCTGTCCACTCCCTCTCCCCCCTCTCCCTCCCTCTCCCTATATAACTCCTCATTCTAACCATCACCAGTAAGTAGTAAGTATCAGCACTGCCACTAACACTACTCTCAGAAATGGCTCACCAAACTCTCACTCTCTCTCTCCTTCTCCTCCTCCTCCTCACTGCCGCCACCGCTCAATCCCCAGCCGCCGCGCCCGCCGCCAAGCCGACCCCAGCGGCAACTACTGCTCCAGCCGCCGCTCCAACCACAAAGCCGGCTCCAACGACCCCAGCTCCGGCCGCGGCTCCAACCGCCAAGCCGACAAACCCGGCCCCAGCCGCCGCTCCCACCGCCAAGCCGACAACCCCGGCTCCGGCCGCGGCTCCAACAGCCAAGCCGACAACCCCGGCTCCGGCCGCGGCTCCCACCGCCAAGCCGACAACCCCGGCTCCAGCCGCGGCTCCCACGAAGCCGACCACCCCGGCTCCCACGAAGCCGACCACCCCGGCTCCCAAGCCCGCGCCCAAACCCGCGCCGAAGCCTGCGCCGGTGCCGTCGCCTCCTAAGCCAGCACCGGTGTCGTCACCGCCGGCTCCGGCACCGAAGGCCGCCACCCCGCCGGCATTGTCGTCCCCGCCCGTCCCTGCCCCGGTCGCTGCGGCCGTGGCGCCGGCTCCCGCCGAGGCGACGGTCCCGGCCGTGCCGGCCCCCGCGCCGAGCAAGGGGAAGAAGAGCGCGAAGGGGAAGAAGAAGAAGAAGGGTGCAGCGGAGGCTCCCGCGCCGTCCGCCAAGAGCGAGCTCGCCCCCGCCGGCTCCACCGCGGCCGCGTCCCCCGGCCCCGCCGGTGCTGCCGCCGCCTCCGACCAGGCTGTAAGTACACTAGCTACTCCTACTACTACTGCTAGTATTGGGTCTCACTGCATGTATAAAACGAATTGGACACGACACAAACATTTTAAAATATTATGATGACCCCCAATTATATGTATACTTGTACTGCAACATAGAGTTTAGTTACATTAAAGAATGATAACAGTATAAACATGGTGAGTACTTAATTTAGAGTAAGTACTATATATCTAAGTGGGGTTAGATTAGATCTGGAGGAAGATAATGTCCTCTATATATATATTTTGCCGATGTAATATATTAATGACACAAGTTAAATTAAAATTTTTAAAGATGCTTGTATATAGATAAAAATTAATAAGAGGATATTGCTTACCTTTATGTATGATAAGAATTAATTGTATTGATGTAACGACTCTAATATCTAAATATTAGAAAAAATATTACTCAAATTTGTAAAAATTTTATAATGGCATGATTTTTTTTTTTTTTGATGCGAAAATATTTTGGTTTGAACCATCTTCTATTTTTTAACACTTTTATTTCAACTGCTATGATTATTTTAAAACAATATGCCAAGTTATTTCTTCTAAGTTCCAGTTTCGTATTTTTTCGGTAAAGGCTAGTGGCCTTATATTTTAACAGAATAAATTCAAATAATACATATCGAAAAAAATTTAAAACGATATTTTTTTCAAAGAATTTGTGTTTTACTGACTAATTAAGATTTATTTTAAACAATATATCGTTTTATTTCTTTGCAACTTAGTATTTTTTTCCGGTTATAGGCTAAAAATGAGAGGGAAAGAATTGAACATTGTATCTCTCACATGCAAAATAAACACTTGCTAAATAAACACTCTGACCATTTGAACTACAAGGCTCCTTTGTCTTATTTAATTATTGATGTAACATTTATAAGAAAGAATTTCCAAACTTTCAAACTTAAAAATCACTCCAAATAAACATGCTCAAGGTAACATACTGCTTCACAATATGTTGCAAGATCATAGTTTACAGTATCGGCCGATATCGATCTGATACAGCCAATATCAATACAGTCTGGCATGTTTCGATCTGATACCAACCGATATTGATACTGACATCGAAAATCTCTTTTCCAATCAATTTGGCAAAAATAATTGAACGAAAAAGACTAACAAGCAAGGATGTTAAAAACTGTGAAAGCATGTAAATAATAAAAAAAAGCTTCATCTCTTTTCCAATCGATATTGTCGATATTGTCGATCCCAATTACTCATATGAAGGATTCGATAGTACGAACCTTAATTTGGATAGCTGATGTGGTTATGGTAGAAAAAAAACATAATGTAACAAGCGATTTTATACCAACTTAGAGTTTTAAGTCCTAATATGTCCATTGGAAAGTTTGATTGCTGTATTTTTATTTTTGGTTTGCTTTTTTCTATTATACCCTGAACACGAGTACAATGTGTACATGCTAGAAATGAGGATAAAGTAGAAAAAAATGAAAATAAAAAATCAGGATCCATTTCAGTTGGACATTTTCCGTTAATACAAACTTATTACTTATAAATGTTAACTTGATGACATTTATGCAGAGTGGAGCTGAGACACTGAGGACATTCGTTGGTGGGCTGATCTCTGGATGGGCCCTTCTGTGGGCCTTTGCGATGTTCCCTTAGATTCCTATGGATCGGCCTGTTATATAAATTTATTTTTCTTCACTTTTGTGTCATTTCTCATTTATTATCCTTTTAATTTTTTGGTTAGTGGGGGAGAGATAGTTGATGGCTTTGATTTGTGCTGCACATGTAATCCATTTTCATCTCATGATTCTTGAGATTCATTTTTATAATTATTATATTGCACGGTTAATCTACAAAAAATTGGACACTTTGTGGTGTGGTACGGATAATAAAAAACTTGACGAACGATTTTACAATAATTTCGAGATATATTCTCACATGGGGTCATATAATAATTTCCTTTATTTTATTTAGGATTATTTGATTTAGGTACATTGATATTATCCTTCTGTTACATTAAAAGTTAAAAATATCTTCTGAAAGTGTCGTTAAAAATTCATTAACGTCATTTTCAAAACTTTTAACGACATTTTCAAAACTATTAATGACACTTTCATGAGGTTATTTTTAACTTTTAACCAAACAGGAGAGTAATATCAATATACATCTAACAGGGAATAAAATCAAATAATCCTTTTATTTACAAGCAGAGATTTAGGTTTTGTCCAGGTCGGATCAACAACTCTTTTAAAATTTATTGGTCCGGGTCGCAGTCTTGATTCACGATCCCGATTAACCACGTAATTGTTTTATATTTGTTTAAATTATTTATAACATAAGATGAATGACTATATTTGAATAAAAAAAATAACATAATTTAACATCTTTATAAAACATAAATACTTAGTTTTCCATATGTTATTATACGAATCTTCTTATTTTGAAAATAATTATACGAACTTCTGTTATATAATAAACAAACATTGATAATTGATAAATATATGTGCCATACTCGTCAAAATGGCTTCTACAGTTGTGATCATTGATAAATATATATAATAAACAAACCTCTCTCCTATGTCACAACGCTACAAGCATCGTGATAATTGATAAATATATGTGCCATATCAGTCAACATTTAAATCGCTAGATTTGTTTGCACTAGGCATGATTTTACAGTTGTGATTGGACGCTTCTTGCAGCGAGCCTAGAACTATAGTTGTAGTTGGTGAATAAGGTGAAAAGTATAAAAAAAAAAAAAAAAATTGAGCTGTAAAAAAAAAAAAAATATTGATAAATATATTCCCGAGCCATCTGTCACCTTAGCAAGTAGGAGGATTAGGGTTACTTTAATATCATATGTTATTTTACCGATGAAATTTATTTAGCGTATAACTCGTTAATTCAAGAATTTGCTTGGGTGCAAAATAACCCCAATAACCCCATTGTTAGCTTTAGGAGCTGTTTGCTAAAGGATATTTGGGCTTCGATTTGGAGTTCTAATTGGATTTGGGCTTACTACTCCAAATCCTATGTTTGGTTGGGGAGGAAATTAAGCTTGGATGTGGGGATGGAAAATCCAGCCAGTTCTGGCCCTCTTGGATTTGGAGCTCTCCACAACCTCTTTATCCCACAAGGATGTGGAAGGAGAAATAGTGGATTTATTTTTTTAAAATTTTCTTTTCTATTATTCTAATACATATTTAATTAACACCAATTAACAATTAAACTAACTAATAACCAATCAATAATTAATTACTATTTAGTTAATATTTTATTTTTTTTAATTAGTGTTAGCTAGAAGTATAATAAAGTATATTTATATTAATTTTTGTACTTAGATTTGGACTTATGTTGCATGACCATGAATATGACACGATATGGTAAATAAGGATGAGATGGACATGGCATATATTTTAGTGTGTCCATGGAGTGTCCTATAAGAATTTATTGAGTTTTTGATATGTGTCCGACACGATCAGGTTATAGTTTTGGTGTGTCCGTACTTTATACATCTGGATTGAATTCGTTTGGATTATCTAATTATTATTTATTAATTAGTAAATAAAATAACTAATTACTATTTTGAGATAATTTATTTTATTAAATAATTATAATAATTGAATAGTTAACCAAAAGTTTTCATTAATATTAAGCAATTATAACTACTATTCATTTGTTAAACAAATAATAATAATAATAATATACTTTGTTTTTTTTTTGTTTTTTTACTTTATCACTTTCTTTTTTTAACCAAACATAGTTGTCCTCTACTAGGAGGACGAGAAATACACGAATTCTCATATGAATTTTATCCTTGAAAGTACAAATCCAAATATTTCTCCACTTATGGTTTACCAAACAGATTCTTAGGGACAGTCTACTTCGACGAAGTGGAAAATTAATAATTTAATATTTTACGTATGTTTACGGTGTAGTAAAAAGAAGTGGAAATCTTTCGTTTTTGGTACTTTAAAGAAATAAAGGTTAGAAGTAAAAAACCCTAAAGTTTCGTGTCTGGTTGGTTGTTAAAGTGAGTGGAAAGTATAACTTTTTGTTGAAGTGACACGAATATTAAATTTTATTTTTGTTAAAGTAGAGAGGAAGTTGCCATCCAACCAAACAAATGAAATAGGAAGAATTTTTCACTATTGCGCTCTATTTCGGAGAAAAAAAAAAATTTGATGTCAAAACTCCACTTTTATAGCATACAAAATTTACTATTTATATTAAATCATAATAAATTTTGTCTATAAATCATCCAACCAAACACACAAAATAGTTCAAAATCTAAATTTGGCCACCTACGTACTCTAAATTTCCTAACATTCCATTAGGGTAAGTAGTTGCATGTCATTACTGTCAGGTTCATGTGTCACATTGGATCAAGACCATATTTTCACAAGTTTGACCACCATATAAAAATAAGAGATTGATATAATAACATAAAAGTTGATTGGGTACACATAAGAAATCAATCCTCCGTATTAGTGATGATAGGTTACATCTGAACTCCGCTATGGTCCTTGCAGTTCAAGATGTTTAGTGGGCCGAGCAACCTGAACTCCGCTCTGGTCCTCACCCGGTTAAATCTGGGCTAGGCCGGTCCGGGTCCAATAAACAGATCATCCTGGCCCTACCCATCCCCCAAAATGGGTCGGGTTAGGTTTTACTTCCCCCACCCGGACTCGTTTCTTACTCCCTACTCGGTCCGGGATAGATTTCATCCCTAAATCCGGTTTACCCGGCCTGACCTGACCTGACCTGGTCAGCGAGCCCGATCAACTCGAACCCCCATGTGTTGTGGATCCCCTTTATAATTAACCATTGGAGAGTGTTTTACTATTCCACCCTAAATCATTATTAAAATGTGTCCCCTGGTAAAAATTCCTCCAACAAGCATACATTTTAGGACATTTCGGTCTTGTTGGGATATTATTTTACTAAAATATTCCAAAATTTAACCATTTTTGAACGTTAAATAAGAGTTATTCTTGTTATTTTGCTAAAAATAACCAAAATATCATATAACCTATTTTCTAAGGGTATTTATGGTCATTTGATACCCAATTTTTTTTAATAAGGCTTAATTCATCCAAATTTACTACAATAATTTTTTTTCAATCTCTTCTAATACTTATTGTCATTCTCTGGTTTCACAAGACCGAAAGTCGCTACTAGACGTGATGTCGTACAAGTCTAAATTATAATTGTAAAAGACAATCAATCACGATCGATAAAAACAATCTCATAAATAAAATTATTGCATTGGAAAAAGTAGAAAAGTTTTATAGACACTAGATATACAAAAATAATTATCTTTATTGATAATATTGCTACAAAATTTTAATAGCTCGAGGTCAAAAGAATAACTCGATTACAAGCACTTGCCCTCAATATAATAAAATATGCCACAAGGATTACAACTCAAGAAATATACGAATAATAACGTTACATGCATTATGTCATGTATATACAAAAGAAAATCATCTCTGGATGAACATCTTCAAGTTGCCAATTCGAGCTCCAACACATTTGCACGTTCAAGAAAACTAGCACCTAGGGAGGGGGGGGGGGTCAGTATATTAAATGCACTGGTGAGTGGCCTTAGCCAACTCAAATAAACCAACATGGTAATCATGTGAGAGCAAATAAAATTATTATGTGTTCTTTATAATCTTGCCTTAGGGTCAATTAACATTTATTAAGAATGTTATATAGAGCATAAAGAGGAATTATATGTTAGATTGTATCTCATTTCCAGTTGAGTGCTCAAAGGAGGGTAACAATGGAGTTGGTAATTTAGTCTCACATCAGATAGGATGTGGGATCATGAGGTGAAGATAATTAGGATTGGTTCAGGCCTTACAATGAGAATTCTCTTTTAAGGCATATGGACCCAATCCAATATCGCACATCATGGGCCAACTCCGACTCGGGTTATACCACATTCCTAATAAGTGATATCAGAGACCAAGGTTACGGGACTAGTTTGAGTGACTCTAATTGGTTCTAGACAGATGGTGTTGAACTTTCATGGATTATACGAACTTTTCTCAAGGTAGAGTAGGAGCATCAACTACAGGAATTGGCTTTAAAGGTGGATCTGATGAGTTCAAGATGGAGCAAGACGTTGTGGTTGGCATACAATGGTGGTGTAGATGAACGTGTCAGGTTTGTTTGGTTCTGTGGTCAAACGGATCGAGATGACAATATATTAGATCTCTTGGGTGCTCGGTTAGCGGGAACAAACAAAGGTAGCCGGAGTGTGCTAAGGTTGTTCGGCTAGCAAAAATAAGCTAAGGTGGAGATTGTTGGATTTGTATCTCGTTTTCAGTTGAGCGCTCAAAGGAGGGTGACAATGGAGTTGGTAATTTAGTCCCACATCAGATAGGAGGTAGGATATTGAGGTGTAGATAATTGGGATTGATTCAGGCCTTACAATGAGAATTCTTTTTTAAGGCATATGGGCCCAATCCAATATTGCACATCATAGGCCAACTTCAGTTCGGGTCACATCGCATTCCTAACATTATAAATAGTTTCATAAAACATATATATTTATGTGAACATATATATTAATTTTATCCAACCTACCATCCTTCCCTGTAAACCATGTTAACATTTATAAATATATACAAATGTGTCACAAATGTGTCTCTGTATCAATTGTTAGCCTTCATAAAATATAAGTGTGTTGTAAATTCATCTATGCAAACAATTTGATAAAATTGAAAGTAGATTGACATTAGCATACATCCTAACTATATAAAAGTTACTGGCATCACAAGCCATCTTTGACTATCTCGGGTTAGACGACTCCCTTTCATCCCATATTGTGTGATACCCTTCCAGTTTGGATAGTTAGCTCTACTGAAGGTCCTATAATACCCTATGCTAGTACGTCATCATGACTCCCATAATTTTCTCCTAGGTTGAATCAATCCCGGTGTCCCAACGACCATTCGAGAAAAGCCAAACCTTGTGTACAAGTTGTCCATGACTACGCAAATATGTCAATAGTTAACTATAAAATAAATACATGGTACAAAAACTAAAAATAACTATGCAACACATCTCTTTGCTATCACCACATTCCTTGAGCCATCGATAGTACTTTCATGATTCCTATTTTAGGGACTCCAATAGTACCTTGGCGACTCAACGGTCCAAAATATTTCTATATATACTCCATCTATGAACCACAATACAGTATTCCATATGTTTAAAGCAGCATTACAATATTACATACGATAATATCATTAATATTACTATATTACACGTCTATATCAACAATTCAATATTCTATGTTCTATATCAACAAGTTAACATCAATACAATTATTCTTTTTTTATCTATCTTGGTTCTTTTTTACTTATCATTAACTATCTCATGGCATAGAAACAAAGACTAGCATCTTTTATTAAGTATGAAGCTAAAGAAAATAATGGTCGAAATCACCCACTAGGAAGAATATCTTTCACTTTGAAAACAAATACCTTTGCAAGAATCCAAGTCTAACCAAGCTCTTCGAGACAACAAATCACCCCAATGCACCGAGAGGAGCAGGGCATTACACAATATACTACTTAGAAAAAGTTTCGTCCTCGAAACTTAATAGAACATACTCCTCCATTTGCATCAACTAACTAATTACAGAAAAAAACTCCTTACTTATTCTCTGATTCAAACTTCTAAGATGATTTTGTTGGAGTGGGTGGGGTTCCCAACCTATATGAAAAATATTCCGGATTTGGATTGAGTATTCCTACATATAATAAGAATACCACAATATACTTGGATTGGGTATTCCTACATATAATAGGAATATGTCAATGAATTTAGATTTGGATTGGGTATTCCTATATATAATAGGAATACTAGTTGTGGGTTTGAGGCTATATATATTAGGTGTCTCCTAGCCCTAAAATATATCTCATATCTCAAAAATATATTGCAAAAGGAGGCAATAGTACTTTTACAACATTGGAAGGAGAGGAAGAGATTAAAGGCTATTTCAAAGGGGAGATCAGTTTCAGATAATTCTTTTCTTGTCATCTCCGTTCTTCGTTTGTCTATGATCTATTTTTTATTCCAAAGAGTTGAGGTAATCCGTTTGGATCGGTAAAAAGTTTGTAAGGAGTCGGTGTATTTATTATTCTATTAGTAGATGCTTTTCAGGGTTGGACTCTGATCGTCCCGTAGTTTTTTCGATTTCGGTTTTCCACGTAAAAATTTCTGTGTCTGCGATTTGTGTTTGGCATTTTTGGTTTGTGTGCTTTTGCTCGGTTCTCTCGCAGGGCTTCTTGGTTTGAAAAATAATTTTTGTGCTTTCGTTCCCAACAAAGTGGTATCTGAGCCAGGTTCTTGAGTTTAGAGAGATGTCAGAAGTTGACAGTCAAATCAGGGAGTAGATATAGACGTGAAGCCGGTGCGTATAGTAAACCTGAACGGTACCAACTATCATTATTGGCGGAATAAGATAAATAATTTATTATTCGTCAAGAAGATGCATCTTCCAGTATTTGCGTGTGAGAGGCCCAGTGATAAATTCGAAGATGACTGAAAGTTCGAGCACATACAGGTGTGTGGGTACATACGACAGTTCATTGACGAGAATGTGTACAATTATATTGCCAATATTGAGCACACAAAGATGCTGTGGGATAAGCTGGAATCTTTGTATGCGAAGAAGACCGAGATAAATAAGTTGTTCCTGATCTGAATGATGATGGGTCTGCGGTACAAAGATGGTGCGTCTATTACGGATCACTTGAGTGAGTTCCAGGGTGTGGTTGACTAGCTATCCTCGATGGGAGTCAAGTTCGACGATGAGGTTCAGGGACTATGGTTGCTGTGTATATTGCCAGACTCGTGAGAGAGCATACGAGTGTCTATGATGGCTTTTGCTCCGGAAGGCGTTGTCAGTTTGGAGTTTGCCAAAAGTGGGTTGCTGAATGAAGATATGTGGAGACGTTCTCAGGGTACTTCATGCATATCCCACTCAGAGGTGCTAGTTTCAGAGAGCCACGGAAGGAGCATGAGAAGGGGTTCAGGTGGTGGCAGAGACAAGAGCAGGAACAAGTCCAAGGGTCGGTACGAGGACTCAGAGTATTACCATTATGGCAAGAAGGGCCACATCAAGTGAAACTGTTTCGCTTAAAAGAGAGAGAATAAGGGCGACAAGGGGAAGCAAGGTGAGAACACTACATCGGTGGCCTCGGTAGATGGAGGCGATGTGATCATTTTAGGTGATGAGATTGTCATGAACCTCGCCTTCGATGACAACTCTTGGCTGGTGGACTCTGGTACTTCAGCGAACATATCTCACAACAGGGCACTATTTGCCACTTACACAACAAGCGACTGTGGAGTGCTGAAGATGGACAATAGAGATGTGTCGAAGGTTATTGCCATTGGAGATGTGCATTTGAAGACAAAGATGGGTGTAGTTCTTGTTCTCAAAGATGTTCGTCATGTCCCAAATATCTGTTTTAACCTGGTGTCGGTTGAAAGGTTGGATGATGAGGGTTTCTTCAATCTCTTCGGGAATGATCAATAGAAGATTTTCATAGGTTCGATGGTGATTGCCACAGAAGCGAGAAGTCCAGACTCTATTATATGGAAGGGAGCGCACATGGGCACATGAGGTGAGCGCGACTACTGATGCGTCTACCGAGTTGTGGCACAGGCGGCTTAGCCATATTAGCGAGAAGGGGATGAGCTACTTGGTGAACATGAAGGTGATAACAGGGCTAAATTCTATAAAGTTGGAGAGATGCACGCACTGTTTAGCGGAAAAGCAAAATGTGGTATCTTTCCAAAGTCACCCAAGTTGAAGGAAGCCGATGTTGCTCGAGTTGATTCATTCAATATTTGCGGTCCTATGAAGGTAAAATCTATTGGTGGTGCTTCTTACTTTATAACTTTTATTGATGATTATTCCAGGAAGGTTTGGGTCTATGCCTTAAAGTACAAGGATCAGGTGCTACCCATTTTCAAAGAGTTTTAGGCCTACGTTAAAAGAGAGACGGACAAGAAGTTGCTATGTGTTCGATTTGACAACGATGATAAGTACATTGGCCCCTTTGATGTTTATTGCAGAGAGCAAGAGATACGACACCATAAGACTCCACCAAAGACACTATAGCTCAATGGTGTAGCAGAGTGTATAAACAGGACGCTGATGGAGAGAGTGCGATGTTTGCTGTCAGAAGCAAACTTAACGGGCAGCTATTATGGTGAGGCTCTTTACACTGTTGCTTATATTATTTGGTTGTAAGGCCTTCATGCATGTACCGAAGGACGAAAGATCCAAACTTGAGCCGAAGATGAGGCTGTGCTTCTTTGTCGGCTATGGTCGGGATGAGTTTGGCTATAGACTCTACGATCCAGTGGGAAGAAAGCTCCACAGAAGCAGGGATGTGGTTTTCGTCGAGTATCAGACCATGACCAACACTCAGGATTTCGAGATGCCTTCTGAGGTTGAGAAATTGCCTGAGTTGGAGTCATTTTGCTTCGAGTAGTTTCCAGAGGATATCACAGAGGATCTAGTTATGGGGGAGCCAGTATATGGAGTTGCTCCCAACCTTGATCATCGGCCTGCTGATGGTGGTCGGGTGACCCTCAGGAGGATAAGAATGCCGAGGAGGGAGTTACTGAAGGGGAGAAGGCTGTTGATATACAGCCAACACCAGTGGTTCCGTTGAGGAGGAGTGATAGAGGACGTCGACCATCTACAAGATGTCACATCCCGATATCCCGCAGAAAAATTGGCTGTCCCCGCTAGGCGCGACTCACCGTGCCAGCGCTCCCGCGGGACGATCGCTTGACCCATCTGGGGGCGATGTCGCACGAGCGTAAGTCGCGCCCGTACAAGGCCGGATATGAACAGGCAGTTAGAGGTCTAAGCCACAGAGTCGTACATATTATCCGAGTGCAGCAGAATAATAAATGCATAGGCGATTGGTAACAACTTCACAGAGTCGTCAATAGCGGAAGCATTGAATAACACAATTATAGAAGTAAAACAAACTCTTTATTGATATTGAACAACTGTTACAGGCGGCGCTAGGCCGAGATTACAAGTCACTCAAGCCTCTTTCTCTGAAACAGTAAAAGTGTGCCAAGTGGCTATATTTGTAGAATGATACATAGGCGATGTTCCAACATTATGTCTTGTATATGTGCTTCAGTTTCGGACGCAATGCTCCAAGGCTTCAGAGTGGACTTCACGCCTTAGCAGGCACGAAGGAGGCAAACACACCGAACGAGGTTCTCCCACACCCTGCAAGCAATCTGGTGGGTTATTAGTATATGAATGCACTGGTGGGGAGGCTTCTCGCCCGCTCGACAAATCCAAACACGTTATATAGGTTCCGTGCACCATCTATTAAGTTATCTTTCTAGTCTTACCTTAGGATCAGTTTCATGGCATTTATGAAAAGCCTAAGTCATGTGGTAGTACGACGTGCGATATATAAGTAACACGGCGATACTTACCAACTTACCATCCATCGTTCCTGTCCAAGAAAAACTACGAGCTGTGATTCTTGGATTATTGACTTGGTGCAAATCCCCTGGTTCGGGAACTGCCTTGGCGACCTAACGGTCCCGAATACTTTCAGGTTCATACTTGCACGAAACAACTATTTGATAGTCTTCCGAAAAACTTAGATGAATGCAAGACAAGGTAGTGTTATACGATCGTGGCATGAATTATATGATAAGCATTGAATCGAGGCAACGAGTCCAAGTTAATATATAAACAGACATGCATTGCATTTTTATGAAAACATAAGTATTTACGTTTGGCACGGGTCTAAGGGTAAGTGAGGAGTAAAACTGTAAAGGGACATATCGAGCGACATAATCTATGGGCGTGCAGTGTAGCAAGTAAAGCAGTGCACTATGAAGAGTATAATATTCTACTCGAGGTATAGCGGGGTCTAGTTGCACAAGACAGAGATAGCATGCGAGGGTCCATATATAAGCAAAGTTTTATTTCCATGTTCTAACACAAGCAATACAAGTTGGGATTATTCCCTTAGCTAGGTGCGTTGTATTCTTTATTATCATGCAGGTGGTGATTCACCTAGCGACTAGCATGTATTGTCCATATTTTAAGTGTATTGGCTAAGCAAAGACAAGTTCACTGTAGACACCTACCTTAGCGATGATTCGCCTCGGTCGAGCGATACTCTGAGCGAGCCTCTGAAAGTCTGAGTCGGAACTCCTGAAGGGCCAAGTTGGAAAATTCTTTGCCTCAAATGAGTCTTCTAGCTGAGTAAAGTGGGTCGGGTCATTGCACTTCGGTTGTCCGCTAGAACGGAACGGTCGTTCATTATACACCACTCAGAAAATTTTTCGTCCTCGAGACTTCCTGAGTGCAAGTCGTTCTATCGCATTATCAAATCTATTCGTAGTGTAGCAATCAGTACCACTAAATTCGTTCGAACATAATCTCCTACTCATTCCTTATACCGTATCGCGTGTATGCTGGGTCGGTCTCTATTGCGCCTTAGCGTGGAACATATATCACTTAACTCGGGGTACGTTATGATCCATCTTGAATAACGATCTAAGGCTGAGGCAAACTTATACAAGTCATTATACTTGTCCATGCGGGTCTAACATTTTTACTTGCACTAGCATTCGAGATCAGCATATCGCGAGTCTGGATCGTGGACATATTCAAAGTGCACCTCAAACATATGCATGCCAACCAACTTAGCGATAGCGAAGTCTTAGTACTCAAGTTTTATGTATTATTGAGTCTTGGATCGTGCATACGTTCAAGGCGTCCCTCAAACATATGCATTCAACCAAACTTAGAGATAGTGAAATCGGACAAGCTACTTGTGAAAATCTCAAGGGTTCTCGTTTTATGAATCATGATGATACTTCCAACATTGTCGATCAAATTCTAAGTTATTTTCCATTCCAACCAAACCAAGTATTTGCACTACCGTTAAGCATGATCTATTCGGTCTACCGACTAGCGTCCATCCGTTCGGGTCAAACATAGCACATACTTACTGTTCTAAGTCTAACTCTAAGTCTTGTTGCCCCACTTCTGTAGATTTGTTTAAGAAATATGCTAAAGTCGGTCACACAGGTTCTTTCACTCAGCACAGGGTCATTTGCCTAATTACTAGGTCAGGTCACAAGGTCATAGGTGCAGGTTCAAGCACATGATTTTATCGTGTAAATTCGTCGCACGATGCTCGCCCAATTCCTAAGGTCAAACTATTGTTCATTTGCATGGGGTATTCTACCCAAGCTCGTTTTACTCAGATTTTTAAACATCGAGAATAGATCATCCTACACATAATAACACGTTCGTTTGCACGGGGTCGAGTCCGTTCAGTAAAATCTATGGTATATCCAAGTTGCAGGACAAGCCTAGTAATTTGCATAGTCTATCTCTCCAAACATATTTTGATAGAATCCTTATCCATTCCAAGTCTAGACCACCAAGCCAAGATTCAATTCTAAACCTTTGTTTATAACTCTAAGTCATTCAACAAGATTCATGTATCCGTTCATGAAACCATCATGCGTGATTTACTCCAGATTCTAGGTTAACTTATCCCTGAAACATTTCTGATTCACTTGCATTCTCAAATTCGTCTTATTGTGTTGAACAAAAAGTCAAGACGATCCATCAGTTGTCACGCTCTGATCTTTCGCAAGTTTGATCACCCTCGTTGGACGTGAGATCACTACGTCAACGCTCCCGATGAATAATCGTCCTAATCGGGATGTGACGCATGTACGAGCATAGAGTTACGCTCGTACAAGACAAGAACATCGAACAATATGGTTATCTTCGGCACGATTGAGACACATTATCATTTCAGTTTTGCTCCATCCAAGTTATATATATATAATCCATCAAGTCAAGTCCATTCATACAATGGTTATAATTCGTCTAGCAAAATCATCCAACTTTAATATTACCGTTCGGTAGATCCATTGTCTTATTTCTAGCGTTCCTCAAGCAACTAGTTTCAAATATTCAAGACCAAGTTCATTCATTTTTGATACATTCTATTCATCGAGTTCATTTGGAATAATCATCGAACATATTTTTGTGAGTTCGATCATCCCCACCGTACATGAAATTACCATGCCGGCGCTCCCGCAGGATAATCTTTCTCGCTGGGACTGATTTTGAAGGTTATCTTTCTGAACTTGATTTCAAGATCATTCTTCCAAACTTTAATTCAAATTTTTTATCGCTTACACTTCTATTCGAGCGATATTGTATTCAAGTTCAGTCCGTTTGTTTCAATCCAAAATCGCTCGCATGATCCTCCAAGTTTCCAACAAGTTTTTCCTTAACCAAGATATCGATTTCCATTTCCATGAATCCCTATTCGATATAAGCCTTATTACTTGTTCAAGATATTCTCAAATTCGTTAAATCCAATTATCGCATGAGACCTATGAATCCGTTTGGACATTTATAAATGATCCATACACCACTCGAAATCGAGTCACCCAATTAAATTCTCAATCGATGTTCACATCAATCGCTAGCATATTCACCAAGTTTTCCTTAGAATTCATGCACGATACTTAGGTATCGTCTAATAAAATATTAGTCTCGTATATATATATATCCCTGATAGTTATCCAAGTAAACCATATTCGATTTGTATCTTCCGACACTAAATACCGTTCGAGCTATTTCCCAAAATTCAAGCACGATTCTCTATGTTCGCCTTAGCGATAATCTGAAAATATTTCTATCGGATGCCATTCTAAGTCTGACTTATCCTTTTTCTGGATGATATCCCAATCCTATTTGCAACTAGCTCGCACCAAAGGTTCTTAGCGCGCAATACTCAACACAACTTAGCCGAAAGACTGTGTGAATATCTAACTGTTCGGGCGATATTCTATTCCGCACACTAACCAGTTGGGAAATCCTACATAGGTATTCGAGTTTGCATATAACTTACAATTTCTAGCACGAGTCTATATCCACAAAGTCTAGCATAGGTCGGCACAAAGGCCTTCGCATTACAATTTCGTACTAGCAATCATATCATTCACATGCACTTTTTAAAATTATTTAGACTCATTATTTAGAACATTTCGATGGGACATTGAGAGAGAGCGTATGCACATAACCCACAAATGAGCTTTCGAAACTGAAAAAATTGAAACAAAGTCCAAAGGTGTAAAGCCATGCTTTGATAGTACCACTATGTCACGCCCCGATCTCCCACAGAAAAATTGGCCGTCCCCGCTAGGCGCGACTCACCGCGCCAGCGCTTCCGCGGGACGATCGCTTGACCCATCTGGGCACGATATCGCACGAGAATAAGCTGCGCCTGTGCAAGGCCGTGATATGAACATGCGGTAAGAGGTCTAAGCCACAGAGTCGCACAGATTGTCCGAGTACATCAGAATAATAAACGCATAGGCAATTGGTAACAAGTTCACAGAGTCGTCAATAGCGGAAGCATTGAATAACACAATTATAGAAGTAAAATAAACTCTTTATTGATATTGAACAAGTGTTACAGGCGGTGCTAGATCGAGATTACAAGTCGCTCAAGCCTATCTCTTCAAAACAGTAAAAGCGTGCCAAGTGGCTATATTTATAGAATGATACATAGGCGATGTTCCAATATTATATTTTATATATGTGCTTCAGTTCCGGACACAACGCTCCAAGGCTTCAGAGTGGACTCCACGCCTTAGCACGCACGAAGGAGGCATCCGTACCGAACGAGGTCCTCCCACACCCTGCAAGCAATCTGGTGGGTTATCAGTGCATGAATGCACTGGTGGGGAGGCTTCTCGCCCGCTCGACAAATCTAAACACGTTATATAGGTTTCGTGCACCATCTATTATGTTATCTTTCTAGTCTTGCCTTAGGATCAGTTTTATGGCATTTATGAAAAGCCTAACTCGTGTGGCAGTACGCCGTGCGATATATGAGTAACAAGGTGAGACTTACCAACTTACCATCCGTCCTTCCCTGTCTAAGAAAAAACAAGTTAAATCAAGCACGAGTATTTGTAAAGAAAACCAGGGGCAATAGCATATGCAAACACTGTGTCGTGAACGAGGTTATGTTTCGGGTGCACGATTATACTGATTATCAGGTATGTCGTAGAAGATGTTCAAGTGTTCCATATGTAAAAGTGTGTTATACTCAAGATCGTTCAGGTGTTTTTCGATTTCTGGATGCGATGACTCGCATGTGGATTGCCGCTAAGCGAGGATGTCTTATCTATATGAACAGGAGTTCACCGGCACGACGCCATAGTTGGACGGTGTAGTCTCAGTCGGAATGGTGTGCAAGCAGGAACATGGGGCATTGCACACACATCCCGCTCATAGCAGGCGACTACAGTTCAGGAGTTCCGACCGGTCGAATCGGCCCCGGTGCCCCAGAGACCGTCCGCGAAATAAGATTTGAAGACCTCCCTTGTGCACCAAGTTGTCCTGTGACCATGCAAGTCTCTAATCTTCCGGGCCTCAGGTCAGGTACAAAAATAAGTCAAAATATATCGGGTGCAAGTTCAAGGCAGTATTATTCACAATATATGTATCGACTCCCCGAGCCATTTAATTCAGTACGGGACGGGTATTGCTCCACGAGCTATGATTCTTGGATTATTGACTTGGTGCAAATCCCCTGGTTCAATAACTTCCTTGGCAACCTAACGGTCCCGAATACTTTCAGGTTCAAACTTGCACGGAACAATTATTCGATAGTCTTCCGGGGAACTTAGATGAATGCAAGACAATGTAGTGTTATACGTTCGTGGCATGAATTATGTGACAAGCATTGAATCGAGGCAACGAGTCCAAGTTAACATATAAGCAGTCAAGTATTTCATTTTTATGAAAACATAAGCATTTACGTTTGGCACGAGTCTAAGGGTAAGTGAGGAGTGAAACTGTAAAGGGACATACCGAGCGACATAGTCTATGGGCGTATAGTGTAGCAAGCAAAGCAGTGCACTACGAAGAGTATAATGTTCTACTCGAGGCATAGAGGGGTCTAGTTGCATAAGACAGAGATTGCATGTGAGGGTCCATATATAAGCAAAATTTTATTTCCATACTCTAACACAAGCAATACAAGTTAGGATTATTCCCTTAGCTAGGTGCGTTATATTATTTATTAGCATGCAGGGGATGATTCACCTAGCGACTAGCATGTATTATCCATATTTTAAGTGTGCTGGCTAAGCAAAGACAAGTTCATCGTAGCCACCCACCTTAGCGATGATTCATCTTGGTCAAGCGATACTCCGAGCGAGCCTCTGAAAGCCTAAGCCGGAACTCCTGAAGGGCCAAGTCAGAAAATCCTTTGCCTCAAACGAGTCTTCTCGCTGAGTAAAGCGGGTCGGGTCATTGCACTTTTTTTGTTTGAATCGGCTGTGCGCTAGAACAGAACGGGTCGTTACACAAGATACTCACTGGGTGAGTATGTGCTATGACTGACGGGGGAGAGCCCAAATTTTTTATAGAGGCTATAGAAGACGAACACATGCATGAGTGGATGGAGGCTATGTAGGAGGAGATGAGTTCCTTACAGGTCAACTTCACTTATGATCTGGTGCGGTTGCCAAAGGGCAAGAAGGCTTTGAAAAATTGATAGGTGTTCAGAGTAAAGCAAACAGATGATGCTACTCGTCCTCGATACAAAGAGAGGCTGGTAGTTAAAGGCTACGGTCAGCGGAATTGCGTAGATTATGATGAGATCTTTTCGCCAGTCGTCAAGCAGTCGTCTGTTCGGGTAGTGCTAGTATTGGCAGCCAGTTTCAACTTGGAGGTCGAGCAGATGAACGTGAAGACGACATTCCTCTATGGTGATCTTGAGGAGGAGTTGTACATGGAGAAGCTAGAGGGATTCTGTGAGAAGGACAAGTCACACTTGGTCTGCTGGTTGAGTAAGAGCTTGTATGGTCTAAAGTAGGCTCCGAGGCAGTGGTACGGGAAGTTCGAGTCGTTTATGGGAGAGCATGGTTATACATGACGACGTTGGACCACTGTGTATTATGAGGTACTTTATCGAGGATGATTTCATCATTTTACTGCCCTATGTTGATGATAGCAGAGTTGAAGCGACAACTGGGCGCGACCTTCTCTATGAAGGATTTGGTCACATCGAAGACTATTCTTGGGATGGAGATCAGCCGAGAGAGAGAGAGAGAGAGAGAGAGAGAGAGAGTCCATGATGCTACACTTGTTCCAAAAAAAGTACATTCACCAGGTACTTCAACGTTTTGGGATGGATGGGTCAAAGAAAGTGAGTAACCCTCTTGCGGCTCACTTTAAGTTCACTGAGGAACAATATCCATCTACTAAGGACGAGAAGGAAGATATGGAGCGGGTTCCATATGCCTCAGCTGTGGGGAGTCTCAATTATGTTATGTTGTGTACGAGACCTGACATCGCTCACGCAGTTAACACATTTAGCAGGTATACTTCCAATCCTGGAAGGGTACATTGGAGTACGGTCAAGTGGATTCTACGATACGTTCAGGGCAATGCCGATTGGAAACTTTTATTTGGTGGTGACGAGTTGAAGCTGGTTGGGTATACCGATGTTGATATGGCTTGAGATGTAGACACGAGATGATCTACTTCGGGCTATGTGATGATGTTTGCTGGTGGAGCGGTATCGTGGCAGTTGCGGTTGCAGAAGTGTGTTGCCTTGTCGACGACAGAGGCAGAGTACATTGCGACAACAGAGGCTTGCAAGGAGTTGCTGTGGATGAAGAAGCTGCTGCAGGAAATCGGGCTAAAGCAAGAGATGTACCCTTTGCTTTGCGATAGCCAAAGTGTAATTCACCTTGTGAAGAACCAGACATTTCATAGCTGGTCCAAGTACATTGATAACCGGTATCATTGGATACGGGATGTGGTTGAAAAGAAGCAAGCAGCGCTTGAGAAGCTTTATACGGATGACAACGGAGCAAACATGTTCACAAAAATTCTTCCAAGGGAAAAGTTTGAGTACTGCAGGCGGATTGTCGGGATGACGACCCATCCACATAATTGTGAAGGGGAAGATTTGTTGGAGTGGGTGGGGTTTCCAACCTATGTAAAAAATACCTCGGAGTTGGATTGAGTATTCCTACATAAAATATGAATACCTCAATATATTTGGATTGGGTATTCCTACATATAATAGGAATATGTCAATGGATTTAGATTTGGATTGGATATTCCTACATATAATAGGAATATGTCAATGGATTTGGATTTAGATTGTGTATTAGTATATATAATAGGAATACTAGTTTTGGGTTTGAGGCTATATATATTAGGTGTCTCCTAGCCCTAAAATATATCTCATATCTAAAAAAGATATTGCAAAAGGAGGCAATAGTGCTTTTATAACATTGGAAGGAGAGAGGAAGAGATTGAAGGCTATTTCGAAGAGGATATCGGTTTCGGGTAATTCTTTTCTCGTCATCTCCGTTCTTCATTTATCTGTGATCTATTTTCTATTCCAAAGAGTTGTGGTGATCTGTTTGGATCGGTGCGAAGTTTGTAAGGACTCGGTATATTTCTTATTCCATTAGTGAATGCTTTTCAGGGTTGGACTCTGATCATCCCGTGATTTTTTTTTATTTGAATTTTTCACGTAAAAATTTATGTGTCTGCGATTTGTGTTTGGCATTTTTGGTTTGTGTGCTTTTGCTCGGTTCTCTCGCTGGACTTCTTGGTTTGGGGAACGGTTTCCGTACTTTCATTCCCAACAGATTCCTCGAATGAATACGCCGATCAAGGATAGCAATTCTAACAAAATACCTTCCATTTTTGTCCACCCTTGAGCAAATCCTTTGTCACACAACAAACTATACCAAAACAGTTGTTTCCTAACGCTTATAACCGTTACTATAAATTTTTCTAACGATATTTTACCATTGGTAAATGAGCGTAGGGAATGTTCCTAACAAAATTACTAACACTTATAATTGTTGGTAATTTGAAATCCTAACACTTATAAACGTTGGTAATTGTGGACTCCTAACACTTATAATCGTTGGTAACTGGAGAGTCCCAATGCTTATAACTGTTATGAAATAATTTTTTGTAAAAATTAGAATCATGAAATCCTAATGCTTATAAACGATGTAACCCTTGATATTACCAACATTTTTTTACCATTACAAATGGATAATTTTTTTGCTCTATTGAGCATGAGCTTTCAACAGTAACAACATAAAGAAAGTCTTATAAGTGTACCAGAGTGCCAAAATCACAAGTCTTTCAAAGTTGACACAAATATTACAATAAAAGTTCCTTGTATTCTCTAGAAATTTACTTTTTTGCAAGTAATATAAGTGTATCAGAGTGCCCAGACTAAAGTTGAAATGGCGTTGGATAATTAACATATTTATACACTTGGACCTCTTTTACATTGACATTAGAACAGTGCATCAGAGTACTTATTTCGCTTGTGTACTATCTGGATCTCCTTTATGCCACAAATTGTAAACTTGACGTCTCTTTTTTTCCTCAGTGCCAACGAAGGTTCCTGAATTAACAAGAAATAATTCAATCAAATAAATATAACACCAGCAAAAAGAGATATTTTTAACAATAGAAGGGCATTAACATATATATATATATATATATATATATATATATATATATATATATATATATATATATATATATATATATATATATATATAATTTAAATTTAAATTTAATGTTAATTATAATATTAATTTTAATTTTAAGGTTAATATTTATGTTAATTTGTAATGTTAATATTAATGTTAATTTTAATATTAATATTAATTTTAATATTAATTTTAATTTTACTATTAGTTTGTTTTTATTTTTATTTTAGTGTTAATTTTACTATTAATAGTAATGTTAAATTTAGTATTAATTTTAATTTTAGTTTTAACATTAATATTAGCATAAAAATTAAAAATTAACATTAAAATTAACACTAAAATTAAAATTAACATTACTATTAATATTAACATTACAATAAATATTGACATTAAAAAATAGCATTAACATTAACATTAATTAGTAAATTCACGTGCATTACACGTATCAATTTTTTTATGATATTATTGAAAAACTTAGATAAAAATTTAAATTATATAGAATATTCAAATATGATTTGAATATATTTGAATTATATTTTTTATAAATATATATTTAAATTTTGGATATGTGTTTAATTAGATAATATCTTGTAGTTAATTTAAATATAATTTAATTTTGAATATATTTAATGATTGGTTATATGTTCTGATGGTTTTTAATTTCTTCTTTTTTCAACTACGTAAGAACCCACGCGGTAGTTAATTTATATATATAACTAATTGATGATATATATAATGGACAACTAATTTTTGAGCCGTTTCTAAGTCGCATTATAATAGTAGAGATATTAAATTAATATTGACAATAACATTAACATTAAAAATTAATAATCAATGGATATGAATTAAAAAAAAATCTATCTCTAATTTTATATGCTTTAAAAATGGAGATAGATTTTTATAAATAATCATAGATTTTTTTTTAACATAGAGATAAATTCATTTAAAAAATATATTTATTTTTAAAGTTATATTGCTTTTTAGATTTTTTTTGAAAGATAGATTATTTTTAGCTTTGTTTTATAAAACATAAATCTATCTTTATTTAAAAAAAAAAATCTATCTATCTCTATTTAAAAAAAAAATCTATCCCTATTTAAAAAAAATCGATGGATATGATTTTTTTAAGATAGAGATAGATTTGTTTTTGAAAAGAAGAAATTTAATTTTTTCAAAGAGAGAAATTTGGAAGAGAAACATACGTATGTCTACTATTACAATCCAGATGGCTCAAAAATAAGTCGTCTATGCCATATGTATATTCTCCACTAATTAATAAAATAAAAAATTTAAAAATTTAACTACCGTGTATGTATCTCTTGGAAATATTTTTCTAAAATATACTCAATATTCAAATTATATTTAAACTAAGTACATGGTATTATCTAACTAAACACATATTAAAAATTCTAAAAATACATCTATAACAAATTCTAATTAAAATATATTCAAATTAAAATATTTTAATATAATTTATACATTATATATTTTTTAATAATATCATAGATATTTTTTTCATAAGTTCAACGCACATGAATGTAACACACACACACACACACATATATATATATATATATATATATATATATATATATATATATATATATATATATATCATAGATTATTTTTTGCTAAGTGCAACGCAAGTGAACATAACTAGTGTTCTTAAATCTTTTAACTTTCTCCTACAAACTCTCCCATATGAAAACGGACACACACATATAGTCACATTTACGTTTGTTACACGTATGATATTATTAGAAAATTAGATAAAAATTTAAATTATATTAGAATATTTTAGATATGATTTGAAAATATTTTAATTATAATTTGTTATAAACATGTTTTATGAATTTTGAATATGTGTGTCATTAGGTAATATCATGTAGTTACTTTATATATAATTTAAATTTTGAATATATTTTATGATTTGTTATATGTTCTGGTGGTTTTTAATTTTTTTCTCAACTATCCGAGAAGAAACTCACAAAGTAGTTATTTTTAAAAAAAAATTATATTAATAATTGCTGATATATATGGTTTAGACGACTCAATTTTGAGCCTTTCTAAGCCGTATTGTATATACTTGTAAATTCACGTGCGCACGTGAAATAATTTTTTCTTCTTCTGATATTAATGTAAAATTGTTTAAATATTTAAATGTATTTGAATTTAGATTTATTATATTTATATTTATAATTTAATTAAAATTTGTTATATATTTGATTATATTTTAATTATAAATTGTTATGGATATATTTGTCCTTTTCATAAAGAGTCTTAAAAATGGTTAGCCGTCTAAGCTATATTCTCATGTAATTAAAAATTAAAATAAATAAATAAATAAATGTAACTAATTGTTTAGCTACTTAATATTATCTAATTATAAACAAATGTTTTTTCTAACTTATTTTGTTAGGTTGTGAGGTATTCTTGCTGGTTGGCTGTGTTTGAATTCATGGAGTATTATTTATAACAAATTTAATTTTTTTCGACAATTTTACGTAATATTTTTTTAAAATAATTAATTGATGATATACATACGGTTCAGACAGCTCAATTTTAAGCCATTTTTCAGTCCCCTTATATATACTACTAAACTCACGTGCATTGCATGTCAAATAATTTTTTTCCTTATGATATTATTGAAATATAATTTAAATATTTAAATAAATTTAAATTAAGATTTGTTATATACATATTTTTATTTTAATTAAGATTTGTTAAACATTTAGTTATATCTAAATTATAATCTGTTATGGATATATGTGAATAAAGGAGAAGATATTCAATTATACGAAAGAAAAGAAAGAAAAAAGTATAAAAGTATAATCTTTCGTATTTTTTAATTAAATTATTGAGGATTTACAAACGACTTAGACGGCTCATTTTTTAGCCATTTTCAAGTGTTATTTATAACAAATTTAATTTTTTTCAACAATTTTAAATATTTAAATTGAGTCGTTTTTCAGCCCCCTTATATATGCTAAACTCACGTGCGTTGCATGTCAATTTTTTTTCTTTTAATGATATTATTGAAATATAGTTTAAATATTTAAAATAAGATTTGTTATATACATATTTGTATTTTAATTAAGATTTGTTAAAGATTTAGTTATATTTAAATTCTAATCTGTTATGGATATATGTGAATAAAGGAGAAAGTATTCGATTATACAGAAGAAAATAAGAAAATTTTTTGTATTTTTTAATTAAATTATTAAGGATTTACAAACGACTTAGATGGCTCTTTTTTGAACCGTTTTCAAAACGCATTATAAGACTACTAGTAACATTCACGTGCAACATAAAAAAATTATAATATTATTAAAAAATTAGAAAGAATTTAAAATTATATTAGAATATTTTAAATATAATTTAAATATATTTTAATTATAATTTATTATAAATAACTTTTTTGAATTTAGAATATATGTTTAATTGTAGTTAGTTTAAATATAATTTAAAATTTGAATATATTTTATAATTTGTTATATGTTCGGATAGTTTTAATTTTTCCACAACTGTAAGCACAAACGGTAGTTAATTTTTTTTAAATATTTTATATTAATATTTTATGATATACATACGGCTTAGACACTCATTTTTGAGTTTTTCTAACCGTATTATTACATGCATTGCACGTGCATAATTTTTTTTTGAAAAAAAAATCTTAATTTATTATAAAAAAACCATTCCTAGCTACTGAACTCAAGTAATCAAGAAAAATGCCTCACACCTTAACCACTTGAGTTAGAATTATTTAGTTATAAATATATCATATTAGGTAGTTAAATGTTTGATTAAATTTTTATTAAATAATTAGTGGAGTATTTAGATAGTTATTTAGTTATTAATTTTTTTATTCATTTAAATTTAAATGATGATATACATACGGTTTAGATGGCTCATTTTTGAGCCGTTTCTAAGCCATATATATATATATATATATATATATATATATATATATATATATATATATATTGTCACGCCCCAGTCCCAAAATACGTAGGACCAGGAATACGTGACACGCCAGCTACGCATTCGACCAGACTCTGGTCTGACTCGAATACGTATAAGCTGTAATATAAAGGGCACAATCTAGATATCCCATAAATGTAAACCTCTATGTCTCAATCCATAATTGTAAACCCCCTGAATTTTTAAAATTTTAAAAACTGGATTTTTTACAATTTTCTGGGAATTTTCTGTTTTTTTAAGAACATGGTTTTAATTATTCAATAATTTTTAATTGATATTAAATGATATTAAAATATTATGAAAATAATATTTTTGGGTGTAAATAAAAAACTGGACTTAGGACAATTTTTCTAGAATTTATTGGGCCCCGGACCTATTTTTAAACACCTAAAAAATATTTATTTATTTATTATTATTATTATTATTATTTTTATTATTATTATTTTTAATATTATTTATTTTTTAAACCCTAACTCGACCCGACCCACTGGGCCCAAACCCGGCCCAGCCCATTCTCCCGAACCCAGCCCATCCTTAGCGGGTCGGGTCGGATCCGCAAGACCCGACCCGACCGCACCCTACCCGGTTCCCCCTCTCCCCCCACGTTCTCCCCCTCCCCGCGTCTTCCGGCGGAGCCGCCGCCTCCGGCCCGCTCCGCCCGGCCACCTCGCCCCTCGACCCCGACCTTTCCGGCCTCGATCCCGCCTTCCCCGGCCGCTCCTCCCTCTCCCTCCCCTATATAAGAACCCCCTCTCGGCCATCTCCCCTCCACCGTCAGCCCAGCCTCGCCTCCGCCGCGCTGCCCTCCGTCGCTGCCCAGCAACCCCGCCGCCGCCGCCGATCCTCCTCCCTCCTCTCTCCTCCCCTCACCGTCGAGCGCCGGCGCCGCAGCAAGCAGCAGCGCCCAGCAGCAGCGGCCACGGCAGCGCTCCGGCCGCCCCGCGCCTCCCTGCGCCGGCAGCGCCGTACCGCGCTGACCCCGGCCGGCCTCCCCCGGCCGCCCAGCCGCCCTCCGCCGGAGCTCGGCCCGCGTACCCAAGCCCTAGCCCTAACCCTAATTCCTGTGTCCGGACACGTGTCCGACACGTGTCGGACATGATTAGGACCCCGGTTTTCGGGTCCCCTTCAGGTGCGTGTAACTTTTTGCTCGTAGCTCCGTTTTTGATTCCGCAAATTGCGTTGCGAAGCCTGTATGACCCTCTCGGTGTCCGGACAAACCGTTCGGGGCATCGCGTCCTGTGGTGATCGCACACCGTGATCCAAAAACAGGAAAAACCAGACCCTGTTTCACCCCGGAACCGAGTACGCCCCGCCAAACGGGACGACTTGGTCGTGCACGGTCTTCACAGATACGTGCGTCTTGTCGATACGGACGTGTGGGATTTTGCGGAAGCTGATTCGGGTGTGCGTGCACACCGAAATCAACGCGTATCCGCGGACATCGCCCCGTATCCGACTTTTCTGCAATTTACCCTAACTTGGTGTACACACATCGGATCGAGACGAAACTTGCGCCATCGGACTCGTAGCGATAAGCTGGTCCTGTGGGTCAAGTTTGGTTCGATTCTGAGAACGTTGACGAAATCGCGTGTCGTAGGCCCCATAAGCCCCGCTCGACGGGCGATTTTGTGATCGGCTCATCGGAATCCAATTCTGGAAGTTCTGTTGGGTTCGTATCATCGTTCCTGACTTGTTGACACTAAGTTTGGTGAATTTGGAGATCTTTGACCCTGACGTGTTTTTCGGTGCAAAGCGGGCCCACCGGTGGACCCCTGGTGGACCCCGTTTTGGCCCGAAACTGCCATTTTTGTCCTTGTCTCCAAATTGGACCCAAGGACAGACGTTTCTAGCTGATTGATATTTTCTGAATCTGATGTTGATGTTTGTTTCAGCAACCGGAGTACCGTCTGCAAATCCAACTGAAGTCAGAGCCAAAATCAGAGCCGGAACCACAGGCAAGTGTACCTCGCCAAAACTTGCAGTCTTTGCTAAATATTCCTTGGCTTAGTTATATATCAGAGGGCAAGTATACCTTGCCAACTTTACAGTCTTGTTGCATATTTTTTCTGTTTTAATTATAACTGTTGTACATACTTAACCTAGGACCGTGCGACGTACTTAGCGTCCGATCATAGTCGGGTGCCAACACCGTACGCGATATTGTGTACACCATTTAGAGATGGACATTCGATACCCTTACTCTTGGTACTTGTCATATCAAGTACAATAGAACCCAGGACACTTGACACTATTCATGGACAGGATCTTTTTGAGATATTCATGGTGATTCTGTATAGGATACAGACTTTATGGCATTGACATTATGTTCCTAGATACTATATGACTTGTTGCATTAGATATGATCTTACGTGACATGGACATGGAGCCACATGGACATGGGACGTGTGATTACATTGGGTGGGGAGAGACACACAGGCTACAGGCTGTTTTCATATATATATACTATTAGTGTGAGGTCGTAGACTCTCCAGCAGAGCTAGACCCTTTACGTGTTATTACTGCGACCGGCTCCCCGACACAGAGCTGGTAGTGGCTCAGCCTGAGTTCTAGTGATGCTCTCAACTTGCATTTATCACTTAGCTGGTTACATAGTTCACCCTGCTGTCTCCTTTATTTCTGCACTGCTTATGTTTTGGCTTGTATTATCTGTACCTTGCTATGTCCCCTAAGGACCTGGAATGGATGATGTCCCCAGGTATAGCTGAAGAGATCCATCCAGAGATACCCCGTACCGGAGCACTTCCAGGAGCTGTACCAGGACCTGAAGACGAGCTCGCACCAGAGGACTTCTCCTGAGCATTGGCCGTATGTAGTCAGTTATTTCTGTTTCTATTTCCAGTTCCTTTATTTCCTGTCTATTGGCATTGATGTAACAGACATAATCTCGGATTGTTCACCGAGATATTTAGTGAGATTGATAGTTATTCTATTGCATTATTTCTGGCATTTAATCTGTGATTATCTGTTGTGGATGAGATTAGATTAGTCTGTGACCTGTAACATTGGATCTATTTCCTGCTAGACTACAGCTTAAGCATGCCCTGATGGATCCATTAAATTGGGTTGTCCATCGGTGCGTGCTGCTGGCCATTGCCACGCTTCTCTAGTCCCTCGGCATTTTGGGACTGGGGCGTGACAACAATGTACAGAAGTATACAAGAAAGAGCTTTATGTGCTAAAGTCGGCCGCCCAATAACACACTAACTCGAATAGACTCGAGAAGAAGTATGAGTATATAAAAACTAGGCTACAACAGCAGATGAATAATCAATGTAAAATAACCATAATGTCGGTAGATAAGATGTGAGTACCTGGTACTATGCCCGCAAGACATGCAACTCCAACAACAACTCCAAATGCTCCGTAATCATCTATGCTGCAAAACTGGCAGGGAACCAGGTCCTCAGAGGGACGTAACAAGGTAAAAAATATAACATGCCAAGTATACAGAAAAGTATAGTGCAACAACAGGGTACTCTATCATAACCAAACAAGTGAGACACAATTTAAAGATAATGTTCGACGCGTGGGCTGTCCAAAATAAAATCGTAGCTCCGGACACGGAAACACACGGGACGTACCGCAGCTCCGAGCAAAGAGTCACACGGGTGATACCACTACACTAGATACAGGATCACTACATAGATACTACATATATATATAAGCGCGTGCAGAGGAGCCCAAACGTCTAGTAACTGTCTTCCCCTTCCCAAGCGGTCAACGATTGTGCGTTGAACCTTAACCTCTAACTACAGTCTCGACACACAGAAATAACTCAACAGACGCGACCCTAAGGTCGTCCCAGTCTCTGGTTATGATGTCAGTATCAGGATACAGGAATCTGGCACGATCACAGTGTATGAGTGTGTCCTGGGGTGTCGATGTACTCAAGTACGTGCATCGAGGTGCTACGAAGCATCTATTAATTATTCTAAGACGTTACGTCGAATGTCAGCACCCGGTTGTGATCCGGACGCGAAGTATCGAACGTCAACATAAATACGTGTACAATGTACATAAAGAACAACAAGTATCTATAATTTGAAATACAGGGTGGCAAGGTACACTTGTCTGCGTCCGGCTGTTGATGACGGGGATCCGGTACCACATCCAAGTCCTCAGGTCCCGCAGTACCTAGAGATGAGATACAAAACAGAATCAATAATCTATTCTACGTCAAGCAGGGATGCGACACACAACTACACTCGAACTCAGTCTTTGCTACGACTCACAGGGACAAGATACTAGGGGGGTTGACCACAGTTGACTATCGGTACGATAGTCAAAACACTAGTCATCTGAACACTCTCCTCGATTTACATATCTTAATTAAATCGTTAATTCATGTAGAAACCAACCCTATCCCACAATCCATCTATCACAAATACATCTCCTCAACATATCACAAGTCGAATCCCCAAGTCCTTGATCATCCTCCCAATCATCGTCACATGCTCAATATCGTAACATTTTCTCACATGTTGTATTCACCCTAATTTCCATCTAAGAACAACATCCAATCTTATCCTTATAAAACACAAGTTACAATGATCTCTACACTACATAAACACTAAATTATATTAGACCTCATTAAACACAACCTCAATCCATATTCACATTTAATCATCATTAACCTTAACCTATATAAACCTCAATCACATATTTCAAGTACCACACTACACTATAATACATATCCACATTTTATAACCAAAACCCTAGCTAGCATTTCACACAAACATATATATCCCAACAACCCTACTAACCCAACAATATGCATCACATTATAATATAACAATATTGAGGGAGGAGTCGATACCTTGACGTGGGGGCTGCTGGCCGGAGAACTACCTCTGGCCGGAGGGGAGAAGCGGGGATGGCTGGGAGTGGTGGTGGTAAGGAGCTTATGGTGGTGGTGATGGTGATGATGATGGGATTCTAATGGTGGTGATGGTGGTGAATGGATGGAGGGTGGAGATGCTCCTATTCAAAATGGAGGGCTTAGATATGTCATGAAGAAAAATAATTTCTTCATGAGGAGTGGTGAATGGATGGATGTAATTTGGACCAAATTTTGTGACCTCTCCATTTGGTTTTGGCCAATGGGGTGAGGGCACCTAAAATCACTAAATTGTAACTTAGCCCCTTAAATTCGGGAAATTGTACGAACACATAAAATGACGCAAAAATTATGGAAAAAATTGCGGTTGATGATTTGCATGGCTAGGGGGTGTTGGGGGTTTGGCACGGGTTTAATTTTATGGCCAACGGGATTTAATTAAGGATTAAAATAGGATTAGGCAAAATTGGTATCCCCGATTTAAATAGAATTAAAGTGTCCCACGCTTTTGAATTAAATGGGGGCACTTGGGGTCAAAATTCAGAAATGACACAAAGGTCAAAAATGGTGGGAGCTTGGAGTCAGTCTTGGACCCTTTAGTTGGTCCTGCTCATAGGGTTAAGTGGGTACCTCAAAATTTAGGGTAACGATACATGTGTCCGACACGGGATTAAATATGGATTACGGTTTCGAAAAATTGTGCAGTTAATTTAGAGCACAACGAAAACTGATTTTGAGTGACGGAAAAGTCCAGTGCCTAATTTGGCGGGTCAAGTCAGAAGTACAATAATCCGATGAAATTTATGGGCTGATATTGGGCTCCGAATAATCAAGCAATGATAGGGCGCGCCAAGGGTTTTAATTAAATGAATTAAAATAACAGTCCGACTCAAGTACTCCACTCTAAACCTCAACATCTGCTGCTAAATCCAATTTTTTTTCAATTCCAAACCTGACTATCTACAGAATAAATCGAGAGGGTTTACACACACACACACACACACACACACACACACACATATATATATATATATATATATATATATATATATATATATATATATATATATATATATATATATATATATATTGCTGTAGAACCATACCATGTAACATAAGTTAGATTGAAACTGAGTGGTTGAGATTAAAAAGTGGGATTGTGATTGAGACCCCACCACTTTTTAATCTTAACCATTCAATTTCAATATAACTTATGTTATATGGGATGGTTCTAGAGCACTATATATATATATATATATATATATATGAAAAAAATGGATATGAGTCATAGGCTCATATTCCTACATGAATAGGAATATGATCCATGTAAACTCATATCCCGTTTACCCATATATATATATAATTTAAATATTTAAATAAATTTGAATTAAGATTTATTATATACATATTTGTATTTTAATTAAGATTTGTTAAAGATTTAGTTATATTTAAATTATAATCTGTTATGGATATATGTGAATAAATGAGAAGGTATTCGATTATACAGAAGAAAAGAAGGAAACAAGTTTAAAAGTATAATCTTTCGCATTTTTTAATTAAATTATTGAGGATTTACAAACGGTTTAGACGGTCCATTTTGAGCCATTTTCAAGTGTTATTTTTAACAAATTTAATTTTTTCAACAATTTTACGTAATATTTTTTTAAAATAATTAATTGATGATATACATAACATATTATAATTTAAATATAACTAAATCTTTAACAAATTTTAATTAAAATACAAATATGTATATAACAAATCTTAATTTAAATATTTAAATTGAACCACCTCCTTATATATACTACTAAACTCACGTGCGTTGCATGTCAAATTTTTTTTCTTTATGATATTATTGAAATATAATTTAAATATTTAAAATAAGATTTGTTATATACATATTTGTATTTTAATTAGATTTGTAAAGATTTAGTTATATTCAAATTATAATCTGGTATGGATATATATGAATAAAGGAGAAGGTATTCCATTATACAAAAGAAAATAAGGAAACACGTTTAAAAGTATAATCTTTTTGTATTTTTTAATTAAATTATTAAGGATTTACAAACGGCTTAGATGGCTCATTTTTAGCCATTTTCAAGCCGCATTATAAGAGTACTAGTAACATTCACGTACAACATAAAAAAGAATATTATTAAAAAAATAGATAGAATTTAAAATTATATTATAATATTTTAAATCTAATTTGAATATATTTTATTTATAATTTATTATAAATAAGTTTTTTGAATTTAGAATATATGTTTAGTTGTAGTTAGTTTAAATATAATTTAAAATTTGAATATATTTTATAATTTGTTATATATTCGGGTAGTTTTAATTTTTTCACATCCGTAAGCACACACGGTAGTTAATTTTTTTAAATATTTTATGTTAATAATTTATGATATATACACGGCTTAGACGGCTCATTTTTGAGTTTTTTCTAAGCCGTATTATAATAACACATGCATTGCACGTTCATAAAATCAGACATTTTCCTTGATTACTTGAGTTCAGTACCTAGGAATGTTATTTTTTAATAATAAATTCAGATTTATTTTTTTTTTGAAAAAAATTAAAATCTGAATTTATTATTAAAAAGTAACATTTCTAGGTACTGAACTCAAGTAAACAAGTAAAATACCTCCCACCTTAACCACTTGAGTTAGAATTATTTAGTTATAAATATATCAAATTAGGTAGTTAAATGCTTGGTTAAATTTTTATTAAATAATTAGTGGAGTATTTACGTTATTTAGTTATTAATTTTTTTATTCATTTAAATTTAAATGATGATATATATACGGCTTAGACGGCTCATTTTTGAACCGTTTCTAAGGTATATATATATATATATATATATATATATATATATATATATATATATATAATCATCCGAGTGGTTTTATATTATAGAATGCCCGATGTATCATTGGTTGGATTGAGATTGAGACCCCACCACTTTTTAATCTCAACCACTCAATTTCAATCTAACTTATGTTACATGGAATGTTTATAGATCTCTCTCTCTCTCTATATATATATATATTACTCTATTTTTATTGGTCCACATGTGCAATGTTCGTATAAAAATATCATATTCTTACATTAGATGGGTGAACATGGGATGTAGGAATACATTCATAGGGAACCTTCCAGGAAAAGAAGCAACCCTCCAGTTAGTTTATTGATTAATTACCTATGGTTTATGTTCTTATTTCTTTGTGCAACTGTTTTATTTGTGCACAAGGTAGCTTGAGACCAAAAAGTATGGTACGCCAAAATTATTTTTGTTATTTTTTAATAAAGTTCAAGAGAAATCAAAATTATCTCCGGTTAGAAGAATCCAACCTTTCGGACGGCCCTGATTCAAACACCAATCACTCTACTCCTCCTGCACTGAATGGAGAGTACAAAATACAATTTGAAAATAGACACAAGATTATTAGGAGAGAAAGAAATCATGTAGAAACGTAAGCTTCGTTGAACCTGGCCGCATGAACCTCTACAAATACTTTTCACCGAGTTCACTATATTTCTCTCAAATTCCTTCAATCCTCTTGATGTTGTAATACTATAGGATTAATTTTCAAGCTTGCAAAAATTCATTAAAAAACATTTCAACATCTTTAATTCCATTCATTCTTTAAATACAGTCAGGACACACACACACACACACACAAACACACACACATATATATATATATATAAAATGAGAGAAGTTTAGCTTCACTGTAAACTTTTGTTTCCAAATATACTCTTGCATATATTTACTAATTAAAATTATTTATTAAAGTTCATAGGAGTAGTTAGGTAATTACAGAAGCCGTCCTTTGATTTTTCTAAATATTCTTGAAATAATATATATAATAATATGATAATACTAATATACTAATAAATTTACAATAATTAAGGCAACTTCTTTTTAGTCTTTCTATGTAATTTTAATAAAGATTAAAATAATTACAATAAATATTTTTTATTTTTCGTAATAATAATCTACGTGCAATGTACCTGCATATATATATATATATACTAGCTGATCTATAATAGGAAAGAACATAGTTATGTAAGCATCTTATGTATCCAATCGAAAAGTAACATATGACCACAACAAATTAAGATAATTATGACATAAATACCTCTAAAACTACCAACTACGACTAAACTCCTTATATTATTATAGGGGCAGGAATACATGTTGTTTGTGAAATTTTCAGTAAGAGAAGCATACACGTTGCGTGTAAAATTTTCTATGAGAGGAGATAGAGGCACAAAAAGAGAGAGAGAGAGAGAGAGAGAGAGAGAAAGAATGTCATGACGGTTCTAGATTAGCATAAAAATTTGAATTAGTGGGTGAGTAAATAAATTTTTTTCATAAAAAATAATATATTTAGAAAAAAAATGTTACACCCAATTTTTTTTTAATAATATACATAGTATTTGAATTATATATTATATTAATTATATTATGCTTTCATTATTGATGCTTTCATCAATATTGCTTCTGTGCGCCTGTCAGTGGAGGGCCAACATAAACAAACTCATAACCGGTAATTGCAACAAGCCTTCAAAATCTTGGTCACTTTCTCGCGATTGTAATATTTGAGCACTAAGTTGTTTCTAAAGCCTAGTGGAATCAATATTACTAAGATTGATCTACAATTATCACATTAATATAAAGAAAAACTAGGTATTGAAAGTAGGTTTTCATACCACATAATCTAATTTTGCAAAAGAAGTGATTAAGAATAACTTGTCTATAGCGTTAGCCAACAATAAAATGACTTTCCCGCTGAAGGTACAAGCAGATTTTGGTATTTTATTCTGTAAAGATATGAGCTTCAAGTGGGTGTTGGATTCCATACTAAAAGAGGTAATTCGAACATTTAATATCTGTATAGTGGGTTGGTGTCAGCATGAATTAAAGTGATATTATTCATATAATATTTTTATGAGATGGCTAAAACTGTTGGTCTTTACCATTCTGTGGTCTAAAGTGGGAAAACAGGAGGGACTTAGCTATGTGGTTAATATTTTATAATCTAGATATCAAACATTATTTATAGAAAAAAATAGACTTGGAGAAGCTAACCACGTCAAATTAGGAAACCAAATCATAATCAAATATATCCAAGATCATAAGCAAATCCCGGAAGAAAATCAAGAATAAAAAACTCTTTTTAATGGATGTAATCCTCATGTTATATTCTCTACCCTTTTCGCAAGCAAAGTATAGACATCTGTCATGTCATATTGATTTTGCTTCTTTCATGTACTAAAGATCAAGCGCAACTCCTTTGAATCCAGCTTCTCATCGATAAAATAATGATTGATCCCAATCATGTAGCTTTTTATCACTTGCTATGTTGATTGTTGTCTTGTTATTACAATATAAGCGAAAGAAGAATTCAGGCAATCACATTCTGTCAGCAATACTCTTGATGAGGGCTTGTTTTTAAAATGTCCTTTCCTAGATGTGTCTTCAATTATCTAAAAAGTCTTTCAGCTTCTTGTTGATGAGTAGACCGCAGAACATGCATAAACTGACTCACAACCCAACTGCGTAGGCTATGTCTAGTCGAGTAAGAGTTTTCCTACTAGTATCTGATATTGACCAACATTGCCAATGGTTCTCCGTCATAAGGCTCAACTAGTGGTTTGATAAATTGGAGAGTCAGTAGGACGACAACCGAGCTTTCATGTCTCCTTCAATAAATCAAGGTATACATTTCAAACTATAAGAATACGAGTTTCTTTAGTGATACAATCTCCATAGTATTGTTACCTGTGAGAATCCACAGACGATAAAGTGAGTAATAAATGTCTCTCCCTCTCTCTTGATAAATAAAGTATAATGGCCGAAGACTGTTTGTAGTCAAAGTGAAACATGGCTTAATACAATCAGACAAACTAAGCCCATGGGGATTGCTTTAACCCATAGAGTTCTTTGAGAAGTTGGCACACTTTCCCATGAGTATACAATCCTAGCAGAGCTCCATGTACGCTTCTTTTGAGTTCTCTGTTTAATAAAACATTCTTGATATCCAATTGAGGTAGATTCCAAGAATAGTTTGCAACTAAAGAAAGAATCACCTTGATAGAGTTAAGCTTGACAACTAAAGTAAATGTTTCAACATAATCAACTCCATTAGGTTTGAATAAATCCTTTTGCAACGAGCCATTTTTCTCAATGCTCCCAGTTGCTTTATGTTTGATGGTGTATATCCATCAGCACCGAAATGGTCTCTCGCCCTTTGGGTACATCAACTAACTCCCATGTGACATTCTTCTAAAGTGCTTCTATATTATCTTCCATTTATTTTTCCAATATAGGTTCATGCATAGCCTCAAGAAACCAGGTAGAAATAGTAACATAATAACAGAGAAGTATGCCAAACAACGAAGAGAAATACGATAGTAGTCAATATGATTCTCAATAGAATATGTAGTATAATGTGATGTTAATCTAGAAGGAGTACAAGTAGGTTTTCTCAAAGCAATCTATGAAAAGTAGGAGTAGAGGGATTACCCAACATGTCATAGTCTCTTTATGAAGTATTAGATTGGTTTTGTTCATGTGTTGGCAGTTATACATGTTCTTGCATGTCAACAATGCCATCATCATTACCCATTGTTGGAAAATCCCCTTTATAAGTCTCATTATACAAGTCTTTAAGTATGTCATCAACATGAATAACATGGACACGCTCAACTCTAACTTTTTAGGTGACTAAATAGTTTTACAAAAGGACTCAGACTTATGGATGGCCATATTAGAAGTATTAAACTTAGGACCCTTAGAAGGATCTAAACATTTATAGCCATTATAAGTGGAAGAATATCCAAAATTGACCCCTTTAGTATCTTTAGGGTCTAACTTAGACCGTCTTCCATCTTTGACATGGTTAAACCACACAAAACAAAGTCAAGAGGAATCAAGACAAAAGGATCATAGTGGATCTAACACAAAATTAGATATTTTAATTGTATAACACAAGAAAACATCCTAATGATCATATAAGTGGAAGTAAAGGTGGCAACTGCTCAATATATCTTAGGAATATTGTGGAGTTACAACATTGCTCTAGAAATTTTGAGTAAACATTAATTTTCCTCGCTCCTACCCAATTTTATTGTTGGGCTACTGGATATGAGATTTGATGTATAATGCCACTTTCTTCAAGGGTTTTTTAAAATATTCCCTAGCATTGTCAGAACAAAACAATCTTAATCTTATTTTCAAATTAGATTTCTACCAATATTTTAAGATTTTTTTTAACAATTCTAAGGATTTCATCATGATATTTTATTAAAAATACCCAACTATATCTAGAAAAGTTGTCACACCCGTTTCCAGATTTGATATTTCTGAATTTCTGAGATTTTTTTTTCTGATAATGTATTTTTTGTTGTATTTGCAAAATGGTTCCTATTCTTATACTGTGTATTTGATTTTTCTGTTGTCTGGAGAGACTACCCAAGGTCAGTAGAATACCCATTGATATTGCCATACACCCGGTTTAGGACCCGCATGTAGACTGGATACTTGGTTTGGTTCATTTTTGTTAAATCCATGACTAAACCATCACCCCCTCTCCCTTTGTATATATATGAGAGTTTTCTCTCTCCTCTCTCATTCTTCTTCATTTCTACTTTTTTCCCCCTCTTTCTTCTTCCTTTATTGCTTACATCGAACCATAACCCTAGAAGAGGTGGTTGTGATCACTTGGACCGTGAGAGGTAGAGGCTAAGAAGCCACTCCAGGCAATACATCTTGCTCAAATGGTGAATTTATGGATTTTTTTAGATTTTTGCATATATCTGTTAATTAAAAATATGTTTTATAAAAAAATTTCTCATTGATGTCCTAATCTAATTTAGTTCTTGGAGTTTTGGATTTTGATGGATGATTTGGAGTAGATATGAGTTTCAAGATTCGGTTTTTATGGGTTCCATGAGTTTTTCTTAGTTTTGATCTATTAAAAATTGTTGTTTTTGAAAACGAATTATTTCATTTTGTGGATAATTAAATTTCATGCAATTTTGACTTTTGTTTCACTTAATTTTGATTTAAAATGAAGATTTTATGAAGAAAATAAAATTTTTGTTTTTGAGCTTTCGACCATAACTAAACCTGTTGTTTGGAGAAGATGAAGTGTCACGCCGGCGTGCAAGGCAGGGAGGACAGCGGCGGATGAGGCGGTCGAAGCTCGCCGGAGGAAGGCGGCGGGCCGGAGGGACAGGGGCGGATGAGGCGGTCGGGCTCGCCGGCGTGCAAGGCAGGGAGGACAGCGGCCTCGGCGAGGCGGGAGGCGGCGCTCAGGGACTCGAGCTACTGCTGCTGCTGTTGTTCGTCGGCCGGAGGCGGGCTGAACGCTGGTGGCGGAGAGGAAGTCGAGGGACTGCGGGGCTCGGCTGGGGGTACTGGAGGCGGAGGGTCCCGGATAGATAGGCGGCCGGAGGCTAGCTGGTGGAGGTGGAGACTGGGCGAGAGGGGCTGGATGCGGTGGAGGAGCTGATGGGCTTAGGCGGGGTTCGTCGGTTCGGGCGGAGGAAGGAGAGAGCCAGGCGGAGCTGGGGGAAGAAGGGTGGCTGAGAGGTCGGGGAAAGCTCGCCGGAGCTCGGGTTTTATAGGCAGGGAGAGGGAGACGACGGGGTGGCGGTTACGGGTAGGGGAAGAGCTGGGCGGGTCGGCGGCCGTTAGGGAAGCCGGAGGGTGCGGGGAGACCAGGCGGCGGCGGTTGGCCGGCCGGAGGGGAGACGAACGGTCGGCCATGGGCGGTTAGGGATTGGTTTTAGGCGGGTCGGGTCGGGCACTGGCGGGTCGGGTCTGACCCGGATCCGACCCGTTAAGGGTTGGGCCTGGGTTGGATCTCGGTTTGGTTTATTTTGGTTCACTGAACCGGTTTAATTAGGGTTTAAAAAAATTGGTTTAAATTTTAAATAGTTAAATTTTACAATAGTTTTTAATGCTTTAAAAATTCATCCGGGATCCAATAAATTTCCGGAAAAATACCCCATGCTCGGTTTTAAATTTTACACTAGAAAATATAATTTTTATCACATTTTAATATTATTTAATTTCATTTAAAAATTCATTTTAAATTAGACTTCTTTAATTTATAGGTTTAAAATTCACAGAAAATGCTAATTAATTCCAGAAAATTAAATTTAAAATTCTAAAAATTTCAGGTGATTACATGAAGTGTCTCATGCGGCCAAGTAGTTTTCATGCAGTGTGGTCGGCAAAGTAGTTTTCATCCAGTGTGGTCTCATATGGCAGGCTGTCACTACAAAAATGCACTATTTTAGCGACGAAATTATCCGTGGCTAAAATGCATTTTTTTGTCGCTATTTGATTTTAGCGACGGATTAGCGACGGAAAGGTTCCGTCAGAATAACTAACTTCGCTACGAAAATTCCGTCGCTAATCCGTCGCTATATCGATGGATTAGCGACGGATTGAGCGACATTAAACCAGCGACGGATCAACGACGTACAAGTTACATCGCTAAAGTTTTTGACTACTTACCGACGGATTAGCGAGGATTATATGAGCCAAAATTTGCCAAAATTTTGAAAAGGTTTTGCACATTCAGGGCTCACAGAGTTTTTCGCTAATCCGTAGCAAATTTGTTACTCTCAGTGATGGATTATCAATGAATTCTGATACATGTTTGGCATATTTGTGTGTATAAGACGTTTTAGTGACGAAATTTCCGTCGATGGGTAGTTGCTGGCCTGAGAATTTTTGTCGAAAATTTGTCACTGACCAGAGATTTTCCAGATATTTCGTCGCTATTACGTCGCCTGTCCGTCGCTAAAGGTAATATTTTTCCCAGAAATTAATTTCTGCTGAGCATATACCTGTTATACATTGATCACCAATTTCCATACAAATAAATTTTACACAAGAAAATTCCACACAAACTAATAAAACCCATACAAAATGTATAAATATTATATATTCGTCAAAATAATAAAGTAGACTAATCCAAACATGTACAAATAACTGTTATACAATCCCACAAAGTCAAATAAATACAATCAAGTCAAAAAAATACAACCAACTAAAAAAAAATTTCACAAACTCAAAAAATCTATCAAGTCGACGGTGGAGGCGGCGACGGCTGTCGGCTAGCCATGTACTATGCCACAACCATAGCGATGATATCCTGTAGATCATCCGGAGCAACGACAGACGGAGCAACGACAGACGGAGCAGTGGCAGGAGCCATCGAAGGAGCTGGAGGACCCATCGATGCCGTCGGAGGAGCTGGAGCCGTCAGAGTAGTTGGAGGACCCAATATAGTAGCCGTCAGAGGAGCTGTCGTAGTAGCCATCGGAGGAGCAGGTGCTGCAGCATCATAACTACCTATCAACTGTCGGACCAGCGGACCAGCCCATGTAGCTCATGCGCAGTCGTCGTGAGCTGCTCCAGAGACATCGCACAAGAAGGAACGCCGGAGCCGGGCACTGATGGAGCTGGAGTCGCCAACATAGGAGTTCTGAAAAGAACCGACGACATCGATGCCAAGATCCGGTACCATACATGCTGCCACCTTTCACTCTCCCGACAGCTTGTACCCACCGATCGTTTTTCTCAGTCGGCTTACTACTCTTAGCTCCTTCCTCTAACGTCTCATACATCTCCTATATTTATTTATATAAATAGGTTTAGAGTTAAGGATTTTAGAGTTATATGAGTATATGTGTTATATTTGATTTTGGTTAGAGTATCATATTAGATACTAGATATCATAATATATGTATATAATTTGAGTTATATTTGCTATATTTGATTTTTATGATATCTTAAAATAGGATATCAACCAAGGTTCAAAGTATCGGAATCAGAATCGATATCAGACCATTCCTATGAGGTTTAAAGTAAATTGAATGAAATTATAATTTTAAGTATTTTAAGTATTGTTTCTTAAAATAGGATATTAACAAAGCTGCAGAATTTTAAGTATTTAAAGTGTTGTTTCTAAGTATTTTTGAAATTGAATGACCTAGAGTTGACCTAGTTTGACTGTTTTGACCTAGAAACCTAGAATTTAATTTAATTATAAAAATAATATAATTAAGTTGACAAAATTTTATAAAGACAACTTATATATGCTTTGGCGGCCCGCTCATCTACGAGCTTCCCATTCTTCTTTCTTTTGTGGGTCCGCTAGAAGATTGCTGGAAAGTCGACGGTCTTGGGGTCTTCTCCGGCTCTGGCGGCCTCGTCGCACTGTAAAAATTAAGCAATTAATAAATAACCAAAAAAATTAGAATTACAAAAAAATTGATCTAGCAATTTTTTTTAATACTAACCATCCGTCGAGAATGGATCAACCAATATAGAGACCACCCTTAGCACAGACATCCTTCGCCTTCTCGCACTTGGCCTTGTAGGCCGGGGTATCCATCTTCTTCTTCTTCTTCTTCATCTCCTCTCAGTACTCTGCCTTCAGCCACTCCTTGCGGTGATCCGGTTCAAGTGACACTAGTGCCTTCTGGTCATTGATCATATCTCTCAACCTCTTACTGGCGACAGTTTTGTAGCACTTCCGGATATCATTATCTCTATGATCTGGCTACCAGTACAACCTTTACAAATTAGAAAATATTTTTTATCATTGTAATAAAAAACTTTATTATAAATAAATTTTATATACATACCCCAAGCTTTTCCAGCCAAGTGAATCGTCGATCGAGAGGGATGTTACTGAAGTTGATATAAGGGTCATCAAAGTAGCCCCGCATGTTCTCTCCTAGATCATTCCCAGCCATGATCAGAAAGAATCTGGAATAAGTAGACAATATACAATTAGAATAAAAAATACAAAATAAATTTGTGAATTGACAAATAAATGCTTATATCGCTCCATCGGCCCATAACTCGGGACGACAAATATTGGCTGGTCGCTCTGGTAGAGTAGGGGGTCTGTAAATTTTGGACGACAGACATATACTCCGTTGTCCACAAGAAGGCCTAGAAATGGATTTGCTCCTGTGGAGCAACTGGTGGAGTAGCCGATGTAGTAGTGCCAGTAGTGGCTGTAGTAGAAGAAGAGGTAGCAGCTGATGGAAATCCGGAAGATAGAGTATCTCCTCCTAGTAAAGAACGAGTATATGGCGGGGATAAACCATCTGCCGCATCTACGAACTCGTGCTCAGGTCGTGTGCGAGAATCTGGGGTAGCAAGAGTAGTGGACGAAGGATGTTGGGAAGATGATCCTCTCTGAACTTGTTGTCATCCTCGTCTTGCCATACTATAGGTAAATCTGAAGCGAATAAAAAAATGGTGTCATCAAACAGATAATCATAAAGTAATGGTGTGATAAAATAAGTAAATACTAGTATGATGATGAAATAAATAATAATCGTGTCATAAAATAATTAAATAAATATCTAAGCTAATGCATATGTATGTACGTACTAATCTTCTTAATCTTTCGAATCATCATCGTCTTCTGAATCATTTTTTGAATTATCTTTATCTTCTACTTCTTTATTTTCATTTTTACTTCCACTATCACTATCACCTTCATCTTCCAATTCTTGTTCCTCGGTCGATACCTCTATATCAGAGTTCTCCTCTATATGAGATAAATCTTCTATCTTAATCTCTTCGTCAATTCTATCATTCTCTACGATAACGTCAATCCCCCATACCGTCAACACCGGTCGAACTCATATATGAAAGTTGAGGCATGACCACCTCATCCTTTTGGTATGTTAGATCCCCAATATTATATGTGTAAACCCCCTCACCCAAAAATTAGGTCTACTTGGCATAGATAGAGAAACTAGGGCTAGTTTGTATCCAATTGGAAATATGACACGGCATTTTATTTAATTTTACAATAATTAAATCACTTAGTGCACCTTATCGTTGCTTCGATAATTGGAGCACTACACTAGCCATTGCCTTCCTACAAATTTTATATTATTATCCTTGACATGCCCGTCTTCTATTCTGACCTTTGTGTAACTTATAATTATGCTCTCTTGTGCTACATTTTAGTCGCACAATATTCGTCGCGGACGTTATTATTTAATTCTAAATAAATATGACTTTGTATCCTTGTGCGTTCCCATTGAAATTAGAGACACAAACTTGACTGTTTTGTGCAACCCAATTTATGATAATATTCTATTCTGAGTCCTCTATGTTCATAATACTTGTCTCCCACCTAATTTTAATCCCATGTACTTCCAATTAATTTTAGAACACCTATTGCATTAATCTTAATTAAATTGATGTAAGGACCCAACTTGACCTAAAATTAGATCCAACACCAAACCAAACACTCATTCACACCCTCAAGCTTCATCCTAAACACCAAATATTCTTTTCATCCAATACATCACACAAAACATGGTGTTTTCCCTCATTAAATCCAAAAACCTACTTTCTATACAATTTTTTAATTGTTGGGGACTTAATTGCAAAATGCAATAATGTGTCACCATCCTATTGGTTAAGACTAATGGAGAAAACAAGCCCTCTCCCCTTTAACCGTTCAACCCTCTCTATCTCTCTCCTCCTTTTTGTGGTATTTTTCTCCATGTTGAATCTAGATCACCCATTCAAATGGAGCCATCCTCACCATACAACACCCTCACCTATATATATATATATATATATATATATATATATATATATATATATATATATATATATATATATATATATATATATATAATCCCTCATAACCCCTCTCCCAATGCAAACCCCATCCCCATGTGTACTTAGCTGGCCCTAAACCCTAGGCTACCATTATCATCATCCCCCACATGCAAACACCTCTTCCTCATTAAATTTTAACCATCATCATCCACCTCAACCCTATACCAAAACCTAAACTAAACCTTCACCTCCTCTTCCCGTCCACCTTTCCGCCGGAGCTGCTCGCAGACCCGACCATGGCAGCCACCGGCCATCTCCTTCCTCGACAGCTGACGGCCGACAGCACCACCACCACCAACCTCTTCTTCTTCCTCCTCTTCCCCACACCTCTTCTCCGGCCATTCCCTGTCCAACCAGATGACAGCCCAGCCCAACCGAACCATCCTGTCCCCGTTCTCCGGCCTCAGCCCGGTGAACAGCCCCGAGCCGCCTGCACCATCAGGTTGACCTGAGCCGAGCATCCCCGCCGAGCCCCTCGACAGCGACCATCCTCCATTTCCCACCAGAACTACCACCACATCTTGCCTGAACCGGAGCACCACAGCACGACTTTGCCTCCCTGCTTCGTCCTTCTCCATGACTGAACTGCCTGCCGACCTCCTTGTCACAGCCGGACTGAACCTCGCATCTCCTCCTCCTCGCCGCATCTTCTTCTCCCGAGCAACCTCGACCCTGCCTCCTTCCTGTTCATCGTTATCAACATCGTCATCAACATCATTATCATCAACATCGTCATCATCATCAACATCGTTGTCATCAACATCGTTATCGTCATCCACATCGTTGCCATCATCATCGTCATTACCAACGTCGTCGTCATCGTCGATCTCGTGCACGTGCACGCCCGTGCAGGTTTGTTCCTGCCCTCCTTCATGATTTCATATATATATATATATTTGGTATATGTATATTATTTATTGGTATATATATATATATATATTGTATATGTATTTAATTGGTATATATAAATTGTAAGTAATTAATGTTATATGCTAGTTAAGACTATGTATATTTATAGATGTACTAGGAGGCCTAGTGTTAATTAAGGATATTCCGTATTTACCTTGGCCATGGGACCCTGTAAATTATTAGTAGACTACCATATGTACATTGACGTACTGTCAAGACCCGTGTTATTTTGACTGTCTGACCTTGTACAACAATTACAGACGCGACACCCGCATAAATAGATGCGCAATTGACCTTGTTAGTTGACCAGTGTCACCCCTAGCGTACCCTCTGAGTCCAGTGTATTAAGGTTGTGTATGTGCTAGCGTAATGGCTGATGTGTATTGTGTTATATTATATGTATATAGGACTGTTGGATTGTTCTGTGCGTCTACTAGAGCAGACTATTGGCACTACTCAGCTTTCTTGCTAGGCAAGTATACCTTGCTATTGTACTGTTATTCATATTCCATATGTTGCATGTATCTTTATTTCCGTCATTTAGTTCATGTATTTTAACTGCTATATAAAATGCACGTCCAAGGAAACTTGGGTGCAACGACGGTGTCGTCGTGATTTATTTTTATTATGTATATGTATTGACCTTGTTTATGAGACCGCCCCATTATCATAAAACATTATTAGATTTTATTTGGCCATGACACAGCTGCTACACGAGTGTGAGTATCATATAGGACACAGACTGCATGACAGGTCTGGTCTCCTGTACGCATGGGCCGTACGGGCCATGCGTTAGGGATAACTACTGATAGAAACTTTGCATGCTAGAGGACTTGGCAGTTATTAGTAGTCCATGGACATAGACTATTGTAGTATGTGGTCCAATCCTTATCCTTGTTTGGTTGCAGGGTTGGGCTGTTGTACTAAAGATAGGCTATGAACCAAATCGTGTCATGGATGTGACATGCTTAGAGCATAGGGTAGAGAGAACAATAAGCAAGGTATTTGGGCTCCTTTGCACTTTCCTTGTGTAACCCGTACGCTCTGCCGGAGATGCACGGTCATGATGACCACTATATATTATATATTATCAGGCGACCTCTGCTGTTCAAAAGACGACATGCTTTGTAGGCCCCTGAATCTGCAAGAGAACCATGCCAATCCCATTTTAGCCAGATAGCCCACTTGTTGGAAAGTTGTTCTCAAACTGCATTCACATAGATGGTTAGGTGAACCATTGGATGTTTATTTCAGTACTTATTGGCATACTTCTATGTAACTTGTTATGTCTCTCTGGGGACCTGGTCCTTTTTCAGGTGTAGATGTTCATGAGTATTCACAAGAGCGCAGATCCGGACTGGTTACTTATATTTTCGAGGAGGTCTTCTCTTCGAGTCTCAGTGATTGTTAGTTGTTGTACTTATATTGTGTTGCTTTTATTTTCTAGTTTGGCAGTGACTTTATTTCTATCTTACTGTCATCTTTAGATACTTCACATTGAGAATAGTTACATAGTTATTGGTTATTTATCTATTTATGATTTCTGTGGATGCGATTTAGATTATACCCTGTGACTTGTGATAGTTTTACCACTTGTGAATTATTGTTCATTATACAGCGTACACATGTGTTATGGTTTCCATATATTGGAGTTGCCATATACATGCGGCTGACATGCTTACGTGTCCTAGTCCTATATATTTTGGGACTGGGACGTGACATGTTTTTAGTGGTGGCCCATGCAGGTCGAGAGTATATTGACTCGGTTATATCACTGTACCGAGCAAGCCTGCAAATAGGATTAGAGTATGGGATATCATCTATAATTGACTATGATTTACCTTCCTTCCAATCTGTTTTATTTGAATAACTGCATCCTGCTTGATTCATGTGCTTCCCTAATAGTTCCTTGAGTATAGCCTCTCCTAGAATATAGGAATCCTTGTTGTTAGATGATAATTAGGATAATATTCCTATTAAGAACACAACTAGAGTATTGACACATCACTAAGTTAGAATACTTAATGAACCCTAGCATCCAATACCTATAAATTAGATGACCATTATCCCTTGATATATTTATGAAAACTTGAGAGTAGTATAGACAATACTAGAGTTAGTTATAAATTTAACTATATTGTTTGACCGTAGTATTGAGGAACCAATAGAAATCCAAGGTTGAATATTAGGACTGGACCTAACTTTTATAGTGAGATAGTATTAGAGAACTATAAACTTAGATCCTTGTCTTGATATTAGCAGAACAGTACATTAGGAAGCCAAGAGGAATAAAAAATAATATTTTTTTTTGATCATACCTCAAACACAGAGATTAGCATACCACCCTTCCTTAGAAAACCATGATCTTATCTAGAGTCTCTCTATTTTAATTTTATATCTTGTTCCTCTGAAACCTTAACGCTCGCTAATTATGCGACGACTAAAATTTTTTCTTCATCCTTCAATTCGTGCCACTTGACCCTTCTGATTGTAGGCCAAGTAACTTCCTTTATGTTAGGATATATAGTTTACTAGGATTATAAATGTTAATCTTTAATTTTGAATTTATTTGATTGGTAGTTAAAACTTGATAGTTGAGTATCCCTTTAGATTATAATTTTATGATTATCCCTTAGTTTTAAATCGCGTAACTTGTACCACACCTCGATACGAGTTATATTCCCTTTTCCCTTGAAGGCCAATAACTTTTTCATTCTTATAATTAACGGTTTTGTTTTATAAGCACTATAATTGAGACTTAAGATGACCATTACCTATGGAGTTTTATAATACAATAGGATACCTTAAGGAGTACCAAGATCTTTCCTCATATACCCTAATAAGAGTTCTACTTTATTTACAAGGACCAGGTTATTTTGTAGAAACCCCTGAATGCAGTTACAGTATTAGTTAATTATTTTAAGTTGGGTAGTATGCCTCATAACCTAGTAACGCATAGTCTTTTTTTGACTCATTAATGAAGTATAACCGAATGACATTACTATATGCTAGCATAAGAAGATAGTGTTTATTCAGACTGTAGAACTTAAAGGCCCATACCCCTATTTAGTCGACTAGCGACTTAGACAAGGTGTTAGCATGACAACTGTAGAGATTATAGAGTCTTATCTTCTTTGTGAACTTGAATTATTTTGTACCTTCTTTCATTATAATCCAATATATTTATATTTTCTAAACTACCTCGACCTATGCTGCTATTATAGCCTAGTTTTGCAAGCTTAATCTTTTATCGAGCTTGTTCATGATATATATATTATTAGGGGCCCACACTAATACAATTGTCTAATCAGAATCAGTGTATTATGGTCTGGACAACCATAGTACGCTTGGTTCGCTCTTTGCATGACTATCTTATGTGGATTGAGATAAAAATTGACTTAGCTTCTTAGACGAATATACTTGCCCCTAGACATGTCTGGCATATCGTATCGGTTACATAACTGTACTGATACGAGCATGTGAATAGGAATTACCAAAATAGGATTTTAATCCACAACTGTCTTGACAATTCCCTTTTGAATTCTCTAATCGTCTTGAACCCCATACTTGTATTCTATTACCTCTCCCTTGAACTCTTTATTATTATTTTTCGTCTTTCCCTATTTCGGAAAGACGAACCTTGTGCTTGGTATGAGTTGATACACAGAGAGTACTAGATATACCCATAGGCCAATCACATTACTAGATGACTATCTTTTATAGTTGATTAAGGGCATATCATATATGATATAAGTGGTGTTAAAGTTTTGAGGATTGAATAACATGAGTAAATAAATTGAGGAATATCTTTCTTAAATGTATAGCCTTGTATGCTAGATAAGTAAATTATAAGTTGGATAGAAGTTGCATTGTCAACTTGAGAGGAATTTCTTTTAGATTATGATCAAGTACGATTAGATTATGAGATTAAGTCATTTTAAATGTTGAGAATTTTAGAAGAACGATTAAGAAGATGAGGATTTAATAAATTTTTTAAAATTTTGATATTGCGGACCAAATATTTATACTTACATAATTTAAATTTTGAAAACTGAATATTGAATCATCGATTTAAACTTTGAGGATAAATATAGAATTATAGACTTGAACATTGACGGATTGAATTCCAAATTTGATAATTTGAATTAAAAGTTAAATTTTGATTGTTAGATTACCTATTTGAAATATTGAGGATAAAAATTGAATTTATAATTTGAAGAGTACAATTTATGAGTTGAAGATAGGAATAATATTTGGTTAGAATTATTTTCTAAAGGAGATTATGATAGTTGGAGATCATGATGTAAAGATTGATGTGGGTTAATTAAATATTGAAGATGTTATATGGATTCAATTTAAATTTGGATGTTGATAATTTAAAAAAGTGAGAAGAGATTACAATAGGTTAAATTTTGAATTGAATAGTGATTATCTTAATTTTGAAGTGATTGCGATGGATTTGATTAGAATTTTAATTATCGCAAAGAGATTGCGATTGACTTGCCTTATGTACTTGAAGGAATAACAAACTATGACTTATTTTAATTTCGAGGATAAAATTATTTTAAGTTGGGTAGATTGTAAACCCCCTCACCCAAAAATTAGGTCTACTTGGCATAGATAGAGAAACTAGGGCTAGTTTGTATCCAATTGGAAATAGGACACGATATTTTATTTAATTTTATAATAATTAAATTACTTAGTGCACCTTATCGTTGCTTCGATAACTAGAGCACTACACTAGCCATTGCCTTGCTACAAATTTTATCTCCTTATCCTTGACATGCCCGTCTTCTATTCTGACCTTTGTGTAACTTATAATTATGCTCTCTTGTGCTACATTTTAGTCAAACAATATTCGTCACGGACGTTATTATTAAATTCTAAATAAATATGACTTTATATCCTTGTACGTTCCAATCGAAATTTTAGACACAATCTTGACTGTTTTATGCAACCCAATTTATGACAATATTCTATTCTGAGTCCTCTATGTCCATGATACTTGTGTCCCACCTAATTTTAATTCCATGTACTTCCAATTAATTTTAGAACACCTATTGCATTAATCTTAATTAAATTGATGTAAGGACCCAACTTGACCTAAAATTAGACCCAACACCAAACCAAACCCCTATTCACACCCTCAAGCTTCATCCTAAACACCAAATATCCTTTTCATCCAATACATCACACCAAACATGGTGTTTTCTCTCATTAAATCCAAAAACCTACTTTTTGTGCAATTTTTTAATTGTTGGGGACTTAATTGCAAAATACAATGATGTGTCACCATCCTATTGGTTAAGACTAATGGAGAAAACAACCCCTCTCCCCTTTGACCGTTTAACCCTCTCTCTCTCCTTCTTTTTGTGGTATTTTTCTCCATGTTGAATCTAGACCACCCATTCAAATGGAGCCATCCTCACCATACAACACCCTCACCTATATATATATATATATATATATATATATATATATATATAATCTCTCATAACCCCTCTCATAATGCAAACCCCATTCCCATGTGTATTTGGCCGGCCCTGAACCCTAGGCTACCATCATCATCATCCTCCACATGAAATACCTCTTCCTCATTAAATTTTAACCATCATCATCCACCTCAACCTTATACCAAAACCTAACATAAACCTTCACATTCACCTCCTCTTCCCAGCCACCTTTCCGCCGGAGCTGCTCGCAGACCCGACCACGGTAGCCACCATCCATCTCCTTCCTCGACAACCGACGACCGCCAACACCACCACCACCAACCTCTTCTTCTTCCTCCTCTTCCCCACGCCTCTTCTCCGGCCATTCCCTGTCCAACCCGACGACAGCCCAGCCCAATCGAACCATCCCGTCCTCGTTCTCGGCCTCAGCCCGGTGAACAACCCCGAGCTGCCTGCACCATCAGGCATCAGGCCGACCTGAGCCAAGCATCCCCGCCGAGCCCCTCGACATCAACCATCCTCCGTTTCCCACCAGAACCACCACCATATCTCGTTTGAACCAGAGCACCACACCACGACTTCGCCTTCCTGCTCGATCCTCCTCTATAACTGAACCGCCTGCCGACCTCCTTGTCACATCCGGACTGAACCTCGCCTCTTCTCCTCCTCGTCGTGTCTTCTCCTCCCGAGCAGCCTCGACCCTGCCTCCTCCCTGTTCATCGTTATCAACATCGTCATCGTCATCAACATCATTGTCATCAATATCGTCATCGTCATCAACATCGTTGTCATCAACATCGTCATCGTCATCCACATCGTTGCCATTATTATCGTCATCATCGTCGTTACCATCGTCATCGTCATCGTCATCGTCGATCTCGTGTACGTGCACGCATGCGCAGGTTCGTTCCTGCCCTCCTTCGTGATTTTATGTACGTATGTGTATATGTATTCAAATAGGTATATGTATGTATTTGGTATGTATAGTATAGGTATTCCATTAGTATATGTTTAATAGGTATATAATCGGTATATATACTCAATTAATATACATTTGGTATATGTATATTATTCATTGGTGTATATATATATATATATATATATATATATATATATATATATATATATATATATATATTGTATATGTATTTAATTGGTATATATAAATTGTAAGTAATTAATGTTATATACTAGTTAAGACTATGTATATTTATAGATGTACTAGGAGGCTAAGTGTTAATTACGGATATTCCGTATTTACCTTGGCCATGTGACCTTGTAAATTGTTAGTAGACTGCCATATGTACACTGACGTACTGGCAAGATCCGTATTATTTTGACTGTTTGACCTTGTACGACAATTACATACGCGACACCCGCGTAAATAGACACGTATAGAAGCATAAAAAATACGCTGTAGAGTTATACGCAGCATTTTAGTGCTGGGCTGCGTAAAATATGACTTCAGAGCCATCGGCGTACAACAGAGCTTTTTTGCTAAGTACAGCATAAAATATAAGCTCAAGGACAATCCGCGTAATGTAGTATTTCCAAGCTGCTTTAGCGTAAAAAGGGTATTATACCGCCTTTATGGCGTAAAACTCATTCACTTTTAATGCAGCATGGAAGTGTACGAGAAATACTTCGTATTCCTTGAATGAATCTGTCAGATCATGCAGTGAACCGGACTCCTGACAAAGAGTACTGCACGACTATCCAGACGACGGCTGTAATGATGGTGCGGCACAGAGACCCAAACCGTTGTTTAGTGATGTTTCCCAGCTACAAAGTGCTTTTACACATACAAGGGAATACGCTGCATAGTTTTACACAGGCAAATATGAGCTTTTACGCTCAACAGAAGACAAAATGAACTGCCACGTCAAAAGCTGCTCTTCGTACAGAGCTCGAGGCACGTCTCTGCATTTAATGCTCAGAATGGTGGCAGATCTTCGTACAGAGCTCGAGGTACGTATCTGCATTTAATGCTCAGAATAGTGGCAGATCTCTGCATTAAATGCACGAGATTTGATTATATTTCCAAAGACTGGGCAAGACATAATTACGGCTAATACGTCTACATCATCACCCCTACACATTATGCCATCAGGCTATTTTCAGCTATAGGAGCACGCTGTACGCTATCTCCTTGGAATACGCCACCGGGCTATTTTCAGCTATAAGAAGCACGCTGTACGCTATCTCCTTGAAATATGCCAACTCAGGCTACATTTGCATTGGTGCGTAATAAGGCTATTTGGTCCAGAATACGCTCAAGACCTCAGTTAAGGAAGGAGGATCAGCTATCTTTTACGCTAGCCACCTATCCATGCAGCATCAGGCTTCTATGCCTACAAGGCTTCTACGCCTATTTGGCTTCTACGTCTACCTGGCTTCTACGCCAATTCGACAACTATTTGGCTTCTACGCCAACCTGACAACTATTTGGCTTCTACGCCATGGTGACAGTTATTGGCTTCTACCCCAACCTTTTCTACGCAAGGGGCAGTTACCTACGTGGCTTACACGCCATGATCTTCGCAGCAGTTGTACGCATTATCTCCTAATGGGACACACGTCACACGCTTATTCAAAAGATCATCTATACGTGGGTAGCAGTTATTATAACCGCCGCATAAAAAGTGCCACATTCTCCACTGTCCGGCTTTTACGTCGACTGGACGGTTACTGTCACTAAAATCCTATAAATAGAAACCTCTATTGACAGAGGTCCAGGGTCGAAAGTTTGGGGGAAAAAGGTTGAAACTCGGAGAATAGAAGTCGAGAAATCGAAGAACAAAGAGAGAAGAGTTCAGACAGAGAGTAGTGATCGACGATTTTGACATCAAGCATCCACTCCCTCTTGCAATCTGTGAAGCATCTCCTTCTTCTACGGTACTTCTTCATCATCGTGTGGTCCAAGGGACAAAGTGATCGACTGCAGATCAGACTCCTATTGCAATATTTATCCAGATTAAAATTTGTACTTAACATCCTCGTATAGGATTAATAGTACTTCTTGTTTATAAACCTAAGAAAGGGTTTTGTATAAACCTAGTTTTATTTCTTCCATTTATTATCAAACACAAGATGGTGACTCTGCTGGAAAAATCTTTCTCATTTGATGAGAAAGCAATTGCTCAACACGATGCAGTAGGATCAATGAAGAAGACTTTGGTCATCCAGTTCGACCAATCCTCCTACGAAGATATGCTTCGAGCAGGGGGTAGCTCTCACTCTCTCTCTGTCCTAGACAACAGGAAACTGCGTAATGTCTGCATGCCCAGGACATCCCCTACCATTCCTGCCGACTCTCTGACCTCTCCGACCAACGAGGTTGAAGCATCGCTCCCTCCGCGCCTTGCGCGTAAAACTCAGTCTTCCGTCGCTGGTGGGGCAGACAAAACTTCTGGCAATGCCTTAGCGCCAATCCAGAAGGATACATCGCGCATTGCGCGTAAAAACTCATCTCCCATCGCTGATGTGACAGACGTAGTTTCTGATAAGGCCTCAACGCTAAGTCAGAAAATTCAAATACGCTCCGTGCGTAAAAATATCTCTCTCGCTCAAAAGGAGGCAGAGAGTCCCAGTAATCTCCACAAGGGAAAAAAGTGGCAGATTTCCTGACTTCTCGGATTGTACGCCATCAAGAGAGGAGTCTGCCCGCTCTTCAGATTACGCGGAATGCTGACAGCCGATTGAGGACTTCCTCAGTTTTACGCCAACCAGAGCAGAGTTCCAAATTACGCCAAGAGAAGCCCTTCGGCGTAAAAAAAGCCCAGTTTGCAGATAGATACGCTCCTCGGGGATCATATGCTGCTCATATGGCTGAACTGCTGTATTCCTATGGAAGGGAAAGGATTGGGGTACCCAATACCCATATTCCAAATGATGTAAACAGGAGGAACATGCCTTCTTCCTCTTCTTCTTCCGTTAATTCTCCTGACTTGCGTGAATTTCTGATCCAGAAACGCAAAGACAGGAGTCATAAACATGATTCAGTTCCCCTAACTGTCAAATATGGGGAGATCAGGTGGGAAGATGCATCAACATCTAATGTTGTCATGACATATGGGCCACATGAAGATTCTGTCTTTATTGTTCCTCCAACTCGCGACGACCAGCGTCCAATAGTCTTCGGTCGCATGCGGAGCAGACTGATTGTACAAGAAGAATTTCATGAGTCTGAGGGTGGCAAAATGCAAATCCATAAGTATAGCCCGCAAGCTTTAAAGATTATACAAAGCATGGGTTATGATTTGAAGTTGAAACAAGGCCTCAATTATGGAAAAGGCAGACGAATACTGTTGCATGGTAATCCTTACTGTCAACAAGCTCATTTTGGGTTGGGGTATAATGCATCTCTTGCAAACTCCAAACCTTCAGAGTCTAAACCTGTACAACCAGAGGCAGGTCCTTCTAAATCAGCTTCTGTGGACAAACGCCACGACATGTCTGGGGGTAGCCTACCTTGACAAAACAGGACAGCATCCAAAGCTGGGGGTAGAATTCCCTCGGAATTCGAAGAGGATGCGACGATGACGATCTTCCCGGAAGACCATAAGACTCAGGCATTGGGAGCCCGAAGGCCAAAAGGGACTTTTTCCTTCAATGAAGATGACATCATTGAAATCTTCAATATGTTGATGAAGGAACACAAACTTCGGCTACCCAACATCAGATATCCTGAGAGGGCTGGCAAAGTCGATGACTTAGATTATTGTCTCTTCCATCGGTACAGTCATCACCCCACAAGGGCGTGCTATGTACTAAAAAGGAGAATTCAGGAGTTGATCGATGCCAAGGTCATCACTCTGCATCTGTAAATGAGGGGATGATCACTGCAAACTGATTTCACTTTTAAAGTGACAATTTGCTCCCTTAAGAAAATATCGAATGATGAATCCCTAAAGTTTTCCCAGTGGATTCTTCAGGTCTATCCCCACTCAGGAAAATTATTCCACGATAAATTTTTCGAACATGAGTTCACGTCTATATTACCTCTGAACTATTGTCCAAACATTTCTTTAATTCCCCAGCTGAGTTTGTCATGTTCATATTACCTCTGAATAAACCTTCCTGGTTCGGCTATCGATATTACCTCTGATATCGGTTGTCATCTCAACTTAACACCCGTACTTAACTCTAAGTATGCCAGTGGTGTTAAGTCCATAAAAACTGCCATGTTCATATTACCTCTGAGCAGATATATATCTCCATCCCCTATGGAGTCACAACTCAAGAGTTTGTCATGTTCATATTACCTCTGAACAAACTTTCCAAGTTTTTGGCTATCGATTATCATGTTTTCATATTACCTCTGATATCGGTTGTCATCTCAACTTAACACCCGTACTTAGCTCTAAGTACACCAGTGGTGTTAAGTCCACAAAACTGCCATATCCATATTACCTCTGGCAGGGCTTGTCCCAAACCTATTATTTGCACTCTTGTGCGCAACAAATGATAGGTCCACCTGTGGAATGCCCGCAATGGAAAATAAATTGTTTATGTCCATATTACCTCTGAACTACATATCTCCACAATCCCCACAGAGTCCATATTACCTCTGTCAGGATTTGTCTTAAACCTATTACTTGCACTAATGTACGCAAAAAGTAATAGGTCCACTAAAAATCCTCCAGTGGGATATCTTCAACAAATATGGTATCATACTACGTCCATATTACCTCTAGTACGATGTCCAAAATTCGCGCAAACAATCATAAAAAAATGAGGGGCTCTTATATGATTGTAAATCGCGCTTACAGATTAGCTAAGCCTAAATAGAAATTTGGCAATGGCTACTATCAACTGCAAAATCCCGAAGAAGTACTATACTGGATCTCCTTCGTTTAACGGAATATGACAAAGATCTTATTTTGACGATACCATGCATAAAGGTTAGCTGGATCATATTCTATCAGGTTCATGTGACCTCCGAATAGATATCCTTAACTAATTTGTAAACCTATCATGTTAATGATACCTCTGATAGTGTTTAGTATACAAATTTATTTTGATTCTTTTAGGTTCATGTTAACTCTGAATAGATTTACATTCAACAAAACCTTAATGAAAGAATGTCATGTTAATGATACCTCTGATATCACTTTCATCCTAAACTATCTTATTCTAAAATGATGGGCCCACAAAGTCAGAAAATGTGTCTTTATTATCTCCAAAAAATTACAGGAGAAACAAGATAGTACATCATTGGGGAGGAGCAGTTAAGTCGTGAATCTGCTGCGCCAGAGTGACCATTCTCTCATCCCTGGAGTTCAAGACGTCGGCGCAAGCCCGTTCCAACCTTGCCGCATCATTGTTCAAAGCAGATAGCTCGGACCGAGCATGTACAAAACCTGCGTAGATGATACCCACATGTGTCAGGTTCTGCTGAGCAGTTTCCATTCGATTCTTCAGCACATCTCGAGATGCCGACAAAGAGAAAGCTTTCTCCTCTGCTTGAGCGAGTTCATCTTTCAATCTGTGTACCCTCGCTGTCTCTTCCTCATATTCAGCTTTACACTGAGTCAGCTGGAGAATGACATACTCCAATTCGGCACGCTCTCGATCCATCTCCTGCTGCTGTTTCTGGACGGATTTGTTCATAGATTCCATTTACCCAACAAGCTCTGCAGTTAAGGAGTCATACCTAGCTTGAACGAGACCGTCAATGCTGCCTCGAGATAGCTGCAAATATTCGTTAATGGGTTGTTCCAAACCATTAACTATTTGCTCCAGCGCGTCAGCTCTCCCAGCGTCGTTGAAATCTCTGATCGGCACTATCGCAAACTAGGAGGACCTCCTCAGAGCCTCAAAGCCTAGATTCTTCTCCAGCACCATTGATATCAGCATTTTCAAAGTGGTGTAGAAAATACTAGTATACTGCTCAGTCAGCATGGCTAGATCCGAATAGACGCTGGGAGTGGCTGCAATATCGGCGAATCTCCCTCCAGGAATAACTGCAGACGATGTTGCCACAGTCGTCGCCTCAACAGATGGTGCGACAAAAGAAGATGCGCCAACAACGAACGAAGTAACCGGCGCACTCAAAGGAGGCATTGTCGTAATGACAGGCTCATCCTCCTCTCGAGATATCAGAACCATTTCGGGCGAGCCGGCACCCAAAAGTGTTTCCTCTTCGAAGTCGGGCACCTCCATGTCATCGGCAGGAGCTGAAACAGAGCCAAAAGGTGCGTCAATACTGCCCTCCCCGTAGATGTCTTCCCCTGAAAAGAAGACAAGAAAAAGTATATCAACATGATGTTAATTTTTTCTAAAAGAGGCGTAAGAACGACATTTACCTATGGCCGATGGTATATATGTCGCGTCTGCAGCCAGTACAGCTAAATTATTTCTTAATGATGCTAAGCGAGCTGTCATACCTGGAGAAGGGGGTGTGCCAACTGACACTGGCAGGTATTCTTCCAAGTCTTCACCGAGATCTAATCGATGTTCATCAGGTGGAATCTCGCTGGGTATACTTACAGACGCGACAGGGGTTTCTCCCTTTGCTGATCTGGATAAAGATATCCTTATTTGGCTCGGTCTCGAAGGCGATCTCGTACCACTACCTGAAGTGGTAGCAGCGATAACAGCCTCAAGCAAGGATTCTCCGGTACTGCCAGCCGGAACTGTAGAGGTTCCCTCTCTAAAAGGCGAGGAACCTCTAATCAAAGGATCATCCCCAACAGGGGAAACAACAGGTTCACTTCTAGGAACCTCAGGGTGGGAAGTCCTGACAGGACCACCAACCGTCTTCTTCTTCTTGCGAGGGGAAGTCTCCTTCAGAACAAGAGCCCTTCGCTTACCAGAGATAACCAGAGGCCCTGCAGGCGGAGGTATTTCGCCTCTCGGTACTGCCAACAAAGGCTCATCTGGATTGACAGAATCTTCACCCTCGTCAGAGAAAACTGAGGGGATTTCATCCCTTCTCGCGGACTTAAAAGAGGGCATCCTAAAACTTCCACGCATATCAAAATCACGATGGAAGGTATTGGTTGCCACATAAAACTGGATATATGAATGGAGGAGCGCAATTCCATGGAGGGAGAAGTCGCTGGTATAGTAAAGGCCGCTTCAGTGCAACCCATTATGAAGTACCGCCATCCTCTCGCTCCATCAATAAGTCCACCCCTGGACTTGAAGCTGGTGACGGCATTGCCCACATGTAATTGGTCATACCCAAACTGTCTGGCGAACCGACTAGGCAGGTAGGGTTCCAAGAAGCATTGGTCTTCACTTCTGTACAATAAATGGGAAGGTCTAATGCAGACCAACCAATAAAAAGCTTCAGGAGAAAGAACGGTCTTTCCTTCACCTAAATCCTGAAGTCGCGTCCCCTGTTGATTGAGATGTACAGTGGGGACGGTGTAGAAGAGCTTCAAACTGTGAGCAAAATTTAACGCTCGCCGACAGTCTAAAACTGTGGTCATGTTCCAAGTGGAGTTCTTGTAATTCAACAAGAAATTACTCCCCGAACTACTGCCAGAGCCAGGAGACATCACTCTGGGGTTATAAAGAATTAACCATCCCATCGAATACAGGAATGGTAATTCTACCCTGGGAAAGCTGTCATGCCGGGTTTCATCGGCAAGCAGCCCATCGGTCATGGCCCTCAGGCCAGCTTGTATCCGGCATACCATGGCAGGGAGCAAGCCCAGTCTTGCCCCGAACACCAAATGTACTGCAGGCCATAAGGTGTTACGGTGGATGCGATCCGAAGATGCAATATCGGGTACTACCAGTCGACGCAGCCATATGGAGAGAAAGCCAGCCAGTTGAGCTTCCTTGGACAGAGGCCTGCGGCAATGCCTCAAATGACTGTAGGCTTTAGTGCCTACAGGATATTTACCTATCCCTTCGTCGATAATCTGATCCGAAGCCCCAGAGTCTTCAATAAGATCATCGACTACTTGAGCACTAAGCACGCTCATAAAGCTCAAAGGCCTATCCCTGCTATCCGCGACTTTGTCTGGCTTAGCATTTCTAGCCTGATGGAAGAAGAGGTAGGACGCCCACTTGTTGGTATGAGCCAAATCAGAGGGCTCATTGTAGAAGGTGGTGCACGCTAAATAGTGGCACATCAGCTCCTGGTACACTGCCACCACCCGAGGGTCTGTATCCCCTAGCTCCCGGTTTGTGGGAACATACTTTTCATAAGGAGTATCCCCCATTGGCAGTCTTGAAATCTCTGCCATTTCGTGAAGGGCCAATCCCAACTCCCCCAGTGGAGTGGCAAAAGTCCCGGTGAGCGAGATATATCGCTCCATCAAAGCCAGAAACATGTTGGGGTTGAGAGGTAATCCAACACTGGTAGCACTCACAGCTGCGTACAGACCAATACTCTCCAGCTCAGTCTGAAAATGCTTCAGGGCCCAGTCAGCTAAACGAATCCATCGAAGATTTGTAGGGGCAAGCCACCCATTGGTCCGAGGATTAACCTTGGGGTATACTCCTCCATGCCCCATGAAGTCATTACAGAAAGTCGGTAATGGGACTGGCTGGAATAGTGCAGTGTCTTCACTCGGGACAATGCCCAGAAATAATCCCCTGAAAGGGATGACTGGACCAGAAGGGCGGCTCACAAATGACCCTCGGTCTGATCCCTTCTGATAAAATATCTTCCCCGGCTGGCCGTGAAGATTGGGAGTCAGAGTCCATGACATCCTCCTCGGATGTGTGGCATGGAAGAATGCCGAGATAGGGTAATCTCTCAGCATCTTGGGCAGATACATGACCAGGCCCCCGGCAGGAAAAACCTAGTTTTCTTTCTTGGGCTTCGTCTGGGATTGTTTGTCAATCATATCCCCGAAGAGGAAAGCTGGTTTTATATATTTTACCCCGTCTATAGACGTCAGGGGCTCTCCGTTGATCATGCTCAATAGCATTCGCTCTCCTTGAGACGATATCAGGGTTCCCTTTCCTTCAGGATATTGGGGTCCAGAAATAGAAAATGTCACATGGGACAAATCCTCCAGGTAATTGGAATACAGCATCCCAGCAGCAGAACCCATCACCTCAACCAACGGAGATACATGCAAGTTAACTACAAAGTGCAAGAAAAATACGTCAGTTTCTATACTAGACCTCACAATCTTGCAGCCTATGCCAAAAAGTAACAGTCTGTGCTTTTACGCCAAGAATGTAAAAAACTTAATTTTTTACGCTAGAATCTTATTCCAAGGCATAAAATTCAAGACTGGCAATATGCACAAAAAACCTGACAGTCTGTGTTTTACGCCAGACTGCCAAAGTTTGAGTTATTACGCCAGAATTTTCATCCATAGCGTAACATTCAAAGTTTGTAGTATAAGCCAATTTTCGACAGTCAAAGCTTTTACGCCAGACTGCGAAAATATAGAGTTTTTACGCTGACATATTAGAAATGTGGGCGTAAAAGATAAAATATCTCTGTGCATCATCTTCCTCGAAGAGGCTATCAGCACAGAAGATGACCTAGCGCGTTCACGTACAACGTGTGCGAAGGGTTTTCTTCGTTCTTGTCGTCCCAAAAGCTTTACCTATAACGCCCGGTGCACAGCTCGTCGGTGGGATACTTCGTTCAGAGCGAGGTTCGCCCAGCCCGACGGGAGTCGCTCTTGCTTGGGCTGAGGAGCGAGAAGAGGAGGCAGCCTTCTTTTCCTTAGAGGAGGAGATTGGTTTTGGTGCCATTGCTAAAAACTCAGAATGCTCAGAGACAAAAGGGTATTATACCGCCTTTATGGCGTAAAACTCATCCGCTTTTAATACAACATGGAAGTGTACGAAAAATGCTTCATATTCCTCAAATGAATCTGTCAGATCATGTAGTGAACCTGACTCCTGACAAAGAGTACTGCACGACTATCCAGATGATGGCTGTAATGATGGTGCGACACAAAGACCCAAACCATCGTTTAGTGACGTTTTCCTGATACAAAGTGCTTTTACGCATACAAGAGAATACGCTGCCTAGTTTTACACAAGCAGATGTGAGATTTTACGCTCAGCAGAAGACAAAATGAACTGCCACGTCAAAAGCTGCTTTTCGTACAGATCTCGAGGCACGTCTCTGCATTTAATGCTCAAAATGGTGGCAGATCTTCGTACAGAGCTCGAGGCACGTCTCTGCATTTAATGCTCAGAATGGTGGCAGATCTCTGCATTAAATGCACGAGATTTGATTATATTTCCAAAGACTGGGCAAGCCATAATTACGGCTAATACGTCTACATCATCACCCCTACACATTACGCCATCAGGCTATTTTCAGCTATAGGAACACGTTGTACGCTATCTCCTTGGAATACGCTACCGGGCTATTTTTAGCTATAAGGAGCATGCTGTACGCTATCTCCTTGAAATACGCCAACTCAGGCTACATTTGCATTGGTGCATAATAAGGCTATTTGGTCCAGAATACGCTCAAGACCTCAGTCAAGGAAGGAGGATCAGCTATCTTTTACGCTAGCCACCTATCCATGCAGCATCAGGCTTCTACGCCTACATGGCTTCTACGCCTATTTGGCTTCTACGCCTACCTGGCTTCTACGCCAATTCGACAACTATTTGGCTTCTACGCCAACCTGACAACTATTTGGCTTCTACGCCATGGTGACAGTTATTGGCTTCTACGCCAACCTTTTCTACGCAAGGGGTAGTTACGTACGTGGCTTACACGCCGTGATCTTCGCAGCTGTTATACGCATTATCTCCTAATGGGACATATGTCACACACTTATTCAGAAGATCATCTATACGTGGGTAGCAGTTATTATAACCGTCGCGTAAAAAGTGCCACATTCTCCACTGTCCGGCTTTTACGCCGACTGGACGGTTACTGTCACTAAAACCCTATAAATAGAAACCTCTATTGACAGAGGTCCAGGGTCGAAAGTGTGGGGGAAAAAGGTTAAAAACTCGGAGAATAGAAGTCGAGAAATCGATGAACAAAGAGAGAAGAGTTCAGACAGAGAGTAGTGATCGACGATTTTGACATCAAGCATCCACTCCCTCTTGCAATCTGTGAAGCATCTCCTTCTTCTATGGCACTTCTTCATCATCGTGTGGTCTAAGGGATAAAATGATCGACTGCAGATCAGACTCCTATAGCAATATTTACCCAGATTAAAATTTGTACTTAACATCCTCGTATAGGATTAATAGTACTTCTTGTTTGTAAACCTAAGAAAGGGTTTTGTATAAACCTAGTTTTATTTCTTCCGTTTATTATCAAACAACGCGTAATTGACCATGTTAGTTGACTAGTGTTAATCCTAGTGTACCCTCTGAGTCCAGTGTATTAAGGTTGTGTATGTGCTAGCATAATGGATGACATGTATTGTGTTATATTATATGTATATAGGACTATTGGATTATTCTGTACGACTTCTGGAGCAGACTATTGGCACTGCATAGCTTTCTTGCCAGGCAAGTATACCTTGCCATTGTACTGTTATTCATATTCCATATGTTACATGCATCTTTATTTCCGTTATTTAGTTCATATATTTTAACTGCTATATAAAATGCACGTCCAAGGAAACTTGGGTGCAACGACGGTGTCGTCGTGATTTATTTTTATTATGTATATGCATTGACCTTGTTTATGAGACTGCCCCATTATCATAAAACATTATTAGATTTCATTTGGCCATGGCACAGCTGCTACACGAGTGTGAGTATCATATAGGACACGGACTGCATGACAAGTCTGGTCTCCTGTTCGTATGGGCCGTGCGTTAGGGATAACTGCTGATAGAAACTTTGTATGCTAGAGGACTTGGCAGTTATTAGTAGTCCATGGACATAGACTATTATAGTATGGTAGTCCAATCCTTGTCCTTGTTTGGTTGCAGGGTTGGGCTATTGTACTAAAGATAGGCTATGAACCAAATCGTGTCATGGATGTGACATGCTTAGAGCATGGGGTAGAGAGAACAATAAGTAAGGCATTTGGGCTCCTTTGCACTTTCCTTGTGTAACCCGTACGCTCTGCCGGAGATGAGCGGTCATGATGACCACTATATATTATATATTATCAGGCGGCCTCTGCCGTTCAAAAGACGACATGCTTTGTAGGCCCCTGGATCTGCAAGAGAACCTTACCAATCCCATTTTAGCCAGATAGCCCACTTGTTGGAAAGTTGTTCTCAAACTGCATTCACATAGATGGTTAGACGACCCATTGGATATTTATTTCGATACTTTATTGGCATACTTCTATGTATCTTGTTATGTTCCTCTGAGGACCTGGTCCCTTTTCAGGTGTAGATGTTCATGAGTATTCGCAGGAACGCAGATCCGGACTGGTTACTTATATTTTTGAGAAGGTATTCTCTTTGAGTCTCAGTGATTGTTAGTTGTTATACTTATATTGTGTTACTTTTATATTCTAGTTCGACAGTGGATTTGTTTCCATCCGACTGTCATCTTTAGATACTTCACATTGAGATTAGTTATATAGTTATTGGTTATTTATCTATTTATGATTTCTGTGGATGAGATTTAGATTATACCCTGTGACTTGTGATAGTTTTACCACTTGTGAATTATTGTTCATTATACAGCGTACGCATGTGTTATGGTTTTCATATATTGGAGTTGCCATATACATGCGGCTGACATGCTTACGTGTCCTAGTCCTACATATTTTGGGACTGGGGCGTGACAATATGTGTTTCTAGATTTAGTTTTGCATACAGTCCACCAATCTTTATTATTGCGTCGTCGACTAGTATAGCTCGTATAATATACTTGAACAGTTTAACTAGCCAACACAAATGGTTCAAAACCTAGATATCTTTTTTCATATTTTATATCAACAAACCTAAACTGTTTGTCAATTTTTCATACTTGCTTGGGTGTTGTGTCGAACCAATCATATTTAAACAACATAATTTTTGTCTCATAAGAGTAATCCAGCTCCACGATATCTCTTAGTATACCGTAATAGTCAAATTTTGGATCGACATCGTAGACTGAACCCCTCACACATACTCCATAATTCTTTGTATAATTAGCCTCCTCATCGACAAATAATTGATTAATAGACTTATCAGTGGTTCTAAATTTGAAGCCATTGATGGTGTATCTATCCCAACACTTTTCCATCTTGCTTGGTCCGATTGCTAATGCTCGAAGTCGTTCGTTCTATAAGTTTGTACTATGACGAAAAACTTGAAACATCACGTATCATATAGACATTAGACAAAGATTGGTCTGAATGCTAAATTTAGAATGCTTAATGTTTAGGATCTGAACATAATTATCGAACCACGATGGAAATTTTTATCAACCCCTCTAGCAAGATCATCTTAATTAATATTAGGTCTCTCCATTTTTACCTCAGCTCTAAAAGTACTGTGATAATAAGGAGAACAGTTAGAGCAATTTTTTTTCAAGTATATACAAAATTAAAATATCTGGGAAAGATGTGTCGCTTACTTCTCAATATCTTGCATCTCTTTTATACCACTATTTAATAATATATACCGGTGAGCTGCTTCAAACTCATCGTCTTTCAACCAACATACTTTAGTAGCACTTGCAGGCTTCCCTCCCATATTGAAGATAGTGTGGATTATACTATTCGGGACATCAACCACACCGTCATCATTCCTTGGGGTTTTATTGTGATTTATTTTGAAATGAGTATCAAAGTAGATGGAGTAAAAGTTTGAAACCTCCTCAATGATATATACTTCGCATATCGAAGCTTCTACATGAACCTTATTGCCAACCTTCTTCTTTAGGTGATGTAGATACCTATAGATAATAGATTAAATTTTAGAATTATTTGAATAAAGAAATTATTAGTATAAAGAATTTATACCTCTCAAATGGATACATCCATCGATAATGGACGGGAGCACCGACGCGTACTTCGTATGCAAGATGAATCGACAAATACCCCATACTATCAAAAAACTAAGGAAAGCACCATTTCTAACTTACATAATGTCAATACAATCTTCTCTTCAAGTTCTATTATATATTTTACCGTTAACTTGCTTTAACACAAATCTCTAAAGAATATAGATGATTCGGCCAACGGAGTCCATACTTGATGAGGCAACATCTCTCTCAGAGCAATAGGTTGTAACCTCTCCATATACACATGGCAATCGTGACTCTTTATCCCTGTCAGCTTGCGTTCGTTGATATTAACATATCTTGCCAGATTTGACACGTAGCCGTCATAAAATCTTAACTTTGAAATCTAGTTGAATATTATCAATTTATTCTCCCTACCCAATGTAAATGCGCTGGAGGCTTGACCCAATTGCCGTTTCCACTTTGTTTTAGGTGTAAATCTGAATGCCTGCAAATAATTTCTAAGTCTTTTTTTTCTTTGACATTGTCTTTCTTTTTCTCCTTGATATCCATCACCATATTGAAGATGTTGTCGAATACATTCTTTTTGATATGTATGAAATCAAGATTGTGCCTTACAAAATTGTTATTCCAATAAGGTAAGTCCCAAAAGATACTCTGCTTCGTCCAATTATGACTACGCCCGAACCCTTCAAAGTGATCGGCTGATATTGGATCTTCTATCACAGTCAGTAATCCATCTACCTCTTTCCAAACTTCTTCTCTTGTCAATCTCAATGGGAGAGGAGATAGTTACTGTTTACCAGCTCTAAAGGCATCTCTGTTCCTTCTCCACGGATGTGACGTAGGAAGGAAATGACGGTGACAATAAAAAAAGTATGCTTTTTCTCCATTTTGGAGACAGAATGCCTTACTCTTTTTCATACATATCGGACAAGACAAAGTACCATGAGTACTCCACCCTGATAATATTCCATATTATCACTACCATATTTCCAGAGTAGGGGCATTGATGTCATTGTGATATTTATATATATTGCATTGTAGTTACATGATATGTATGATATATTATATTATTATTATTATTATTAATGATATGGGTTAGTGGACTAGACTTGATGTGATCATGGACTTTACATTAGACTAGACATTGAACGCACTAGAATAATCCCTATTATTTTTTATTAGAATCTAGTTAGGCCCCCTCACTTGGAACTAAATCCCATTAATTAAATGACTCTTCATGACTAACCATAGGGGCATTGAGGACTTTATGCATAGCAATCCTAAACCCTAGGTGTGGCCGGCCTATAAGTAGAGAGAGAGAGAGAGAGAGAGAGAGAGAGCCTCCCTCAAAGTCATTCATAGCTCATGAAGAAACCCTAGAAATAGCTCCCCAAAATCCTTTCGTTTCCTCCACAAATTTTAGAAATTTAAACCTCAAATCTCTCTCATTTCCCTCATCTAAGAGGTCTAGAAGCTTTGGTCATAAGGAGTCTTGGAGAAGAAGTTGCATTGGAAATCCATCTCCCAATAGGTAAAAATCTAAAATCTCTCATTTAAATTCTGTTTTTATTATTTGTTTAGCCATTAGGAGCCTACCCATGGTTTAGGAGTAGTCATAAGAGGAGAGCATTAGTCTCTATTGGTTTTCATGATAATTTCTCCATGATGTTGTATATAAATTTGGGGTTTTGGATTTAATGGTATATTTTTCCCTATTTTTCATAATACTAATCATACTATATATATATATTTATATATATATATATATATATATATATATATATATATATATATTGGATATGTAGATGCGTTATTAGTTGTATGATTGAGAGTTTTGGCAAGAGGTTGGGTTGTGTATCATGAGTATCCTAGATTAGTGCACCCTAGGTGTTTGTTTAAATGTATAAGTGTATGTGTCTATGTATTATGTGAGTATTTTGTGAAGTTTATGTGTGAGGCTATGAGGGATTAGTGTATCAGCAATCACTGATACACAGGAACACAGTGGGGAGTACTAGGGTATAGGGTATCCGAACCAGTATGGAGGATGGCCAGTATACATGGTCTGTGTTGACTTGATATACTGGAGTATTTATGACATGAAACTCGAGTCATGACAGTGGACACTTGGAGTCAGGCTCCTTAGAAGTAACAGTAAGCAGGGACTGTGAACAAGACTATGTATAAGTGCTTAGTGGTATGTTGTGTGTGGTGTCTGTCAGTGTATCATGTGAGTATTCTCATAAACACTATAGGTATCAGCTGGAGGAGTGTCATAAGTGCAACATCAGCGGATTGGACCTCTACAAAAAATTTATTGTGCAGTCTAGATGCTAACATGTGTGTTCGAGTGTATCTATGCAATGTAAGAAGTGTATCTATGCACTGTGTGCAAACTGAGGGTTTCAGTCATGTGCAGTTGTTAGGGATGTTCAGTTGCATCAAGTGACTGATACTTGATGGTATCGGTCACTGAATGCAGATGCATCAGAGTATTAGATGTACGTATTAGGTGCAGTACCTAAATTTATCAGCCATGGGTGCACTTAGAGTTCAGTTAGAAGTATCAGAGTTTGGGTATACACAAGTATCTGTGCATTGGGGATGCATTGATACTTGAATATATCAGTATTGGGGATTATAAGATAATAGTAATGTGCAGCAGAGTATATTTAGGGGAAGAGCATTTGAGTGACTGTTGTATGAAATCCCAACTGCACTAACCTGCCAGTGCACTCATGTACTTAGTTCAGGACGACAATGGAGGATGAATACTGCAGTGGTAGTGGCAGTAGCAGGTTGCTGATGGCTCAGGGTTAGGGTCAGTACAAACTGAGGGGAGTTCAGACTTGAGGGTCTGCAATGATCTTGAGAGGCAAGGTGGAGTATTGTACATGGATGATCCAAGTGAGGAAGAGGATAGTCAAGTGTGTTAGTATTTAGTGATTGTGAGTATAGTGTGTGTATATGAGTTAGTGTGTATCATTGAAACTAATATCAGATAGTATCAGTATAAAGAGAGGGAAGAACTGTGTTAGTGTATATGCTGTATTAGTATATATGCTGTGTACTGTGTGTATGTGAATAAGGTCGACTGTGGTGTTGGTATGGATTGAGGTAAAATCAGTTACATAGTGTGCTGTGTTTCACCTTGTCATGTGTGTTTGGTGTTGGCTATTTTATGGGAGGAAGTCAGTTGCAGTTCAAAGGAGAAGTCAAGAGCAGTAGGGTATTGTTCCAGTGTAGTGTGATGTGTGGAGGGGAGTCTTTTTGGCAGTATAGGCAAAGCTAACATTGCTCAGTTATAAGAGAAGTACATAGGAGGTCTGTGCATAATGTGGGAGTTTATGACAAGTGTATTGGTAACTGAGTGTGTGTATCAGTGGGTTACTAGGAGCGTTGAGTGAAGGTAATGTGAAGACATAAATTAAGAATAATATAGACCAGGTTTGAGTATTAGTTTTGTGGGAAATCACTGATACCAATTGGTGTCAAGTGATGAGGGTTAGTTAAGATATGTAGATAGTTGGGGGTAATAATATCTAGCCTTGAGTTAGGATTGAGTTATCGTTGAAGGTTAATACCTAGTAGTTTTGGGTATATGCTAAGGTTTTAGCACTAGGATACTAGGTGATTAGAGTATAGTGTTGGTATTGGACCATTTTGGCAGTTATGGTAATTACTTGATACCAATGAGAATATATCAATAGTATATAGTATAATTAATATACTACTAGTTTTATCATTAGCTAGTATTAACTAGATTAGTAACCTATTAAGTAGTATGGACCTAGTTGAACCTAGAAATGACATAGTAATCACTCTAGATGCTAGAAATAACTTAGAAGCATGCATTTTTACTCATTTACCCCTTAATACACCAAATTGACTTGAAACTCATCCATAGGGTTGTACGACATCAGCTCGGGCATCGAGAGACACTCATTGCTCAGGACCACAGGCGAGTATATTCTCTGACAGTTTTTATTATATTGATTATTACTATGATTCTAGTTATAGTGTATGCTTGATTCTGACACAGCGGATACACGGGCTAGTATTATAGATATCTGTCATGAGAAGTCGTGATTGGAATCCATCGTACTAGCTGGGGACGGGAAAATATTAGCAAGATTATGTGATCATACCCCACTTTACATGCATCATAGCTCACCCCACATATCACATAGGGTGTAGCCTGACCATTTACATGCCTCATAGCTTATTATATATGATTAGCCTAACTATTGCTCGCATCATAGCTAACCATATGGTTAGCCTAACCTCACATGTATCATAGCCAATCATATATAACAAGCCTGATCTAGTCCCAAGCCGATCACATAGTAAACTGATATTTCACAAAACTTAGCTAGAATTTCTATTCTATTATTCCAGTTCACTCATTTCTAGTATTCACATATATCTGTTCGTTGTTGGTTAGATCCATATGCTGATTACATGTTTCTCCAGTATTCCTTATTTTTTTAGTATTTTTTCATAATGTATTTCCTTACACTGTCTTATAATTTTTCTTAATATAATTGAAACTGATGTTTAGTGTTTGTGCTTCGCTCTAATCTTGACTGGATAATATTTTTCAGAGGATCTTGAGAATTTCTTTTCTATCCATTATGGTCCCGAGTAGATATCGATTATATCCCGGAGATTCCAGAGGAGCCACTCCCCTTAGAGGAGATACCACCCTCAGTCGTTTAAACAACATTTAGCCTAGTTTATTATGTACTGGATTACTCTAAACTTTGAGACTTAGGTTGTATTTATGTTGAGATATCTAGACTCTAGATTATTATTGTTATTGAGTTGTGTTCTAGACTTATGTCAGAACTTCCTTATCTTTCACATCTTATCGTGCCATTTACTTTCCTATAGTTATTATGATTTAGTATCTTATTTTTTGATGATCAATATGCATATTCATTGTCCTCCTTATGGAGTTGAGATCATTGACAGGTTATTTTGTGAGTTCTGATTAGTAGTTTTAAGACCTAGACAGCATTCTACCGTCGATGCTGTGGCGTAGGCTGGACGTACCCACGGCTCATGTCCAAGTTCTAGGTGTGGGTCATGACACATATGCTGAAAAATCGTTGATGGTCCACATGAGAGACACTCTCATATAAAATATTTGCTCCTTCGATATATCATATGTCTGAACGCCAAATTGCCATAATTGATTCAACTTATTCACCAACGGCTGCAAGTAGATATCGATATTCTTCTTTAGATTTTTTGGACCGGGTATGATAAGTGTCAAGAACATGTAAGAAGTCTTCATACACATCCACAATGGTAGATTGTAAGAAGTCAAAATCATCGGCCAACAAGAGTACTGAGATCCCGACTATCCGAAAGGAGTGAATCCATCAGAACATAAACCAACCGGACATTCCTGGGCTCCAGAGCAAATTCAGGCTGACACAGATCAAAATATTTCCATGCCTCTCCATCGGATGGATGAGATAATTCTCCTTCATCCATCTTTTATTTTTTGCTATGCCATGTCATGTGTTGTGTTATATTTGCGGACATATACATACTCTACAACCTCTTTGTGATCGATAAAAACTGTATGTACTTGTAAGGACGCAACCTTGCTCGGAAAGTTAACTTTCTTTTGCCCCTAATTGGCTTGTACCGGTCCGCACGACAGAAAATGTATTTATCTTTATCATTGTTCTCCTTGTAGTACAACATGCAACCGTTTCGATAAAAATATATCTTTTCGTAGCCTAATCTGAGTTTTCATATCATCATCTTCGACTTGTAGAAGTTTTCAGGCAACTCCTTCGATCCTTTTGGCAATAACTCTCTAACAAACTTAATTATCCGGTCGTAGCATTTCCGCGACAAGTTAAAATCAGACTTTAGGTTCAACAGCCACATCACCACCGACAGTACAGAATAAGAATTAAAATCTGGGTATAACAGAGTATCATCATTCTTGAACATATCATAGAATTCCTTCGCATCAGGATTATGATCCTCCGAATCAAAACTTGTACCGGTCGCATCAAATACCAACTCACGCGCCAGGTTTCGCGGTAGATATTCAAAGTCATCTCCGACAGTGGACTCTTCTACCTCCGTATTGAAGGAGGAATGATAATATTATGAAAACAAAGGTTCTCCTTGAGTCGTCCACTCCTTGTAGTTCAGTACGAAATCCTTCTTGTAGAGATGCTCCCTCACGAGATCCACCTCTTTGAATGGTATATTATGACATTTGACACAAGGACACTTGATGAGCCTCCCATCCATGAAATAATGTTAACTACGAGCGTATTTGAGAAATTTCTCAACGCCCGCCATGAAATCATTTGTCAAACCAATCCTACTCTCATATCGCCGATTATACATCCATGATCGATCAACTAAGTATCGACTCATTGATTCTGCATATACAATATATATTAAGTAAAATAATATGGATTAATTAGATTCAAGATGAGTTAAGATATTTGCTAAAGGATTAGTTATTTTTACGTTTCTAGTGAAATATAATTAATTTATTATTTTTACATTTGTAATTTTATGTTTCTAGTGAAATAGAATTAATCTGTGAAATAGAATTCAAACAATATGGCATCCAATTTTAAGTTTCTAGTGGAATAGAATTAATCTATTATTTTTAAATAGCTCAATTTTGTTTCTATTTTCCATAAAAAACTAACTAATTTGGTCTCCCTTGTGATTTCTATATGGAGATTTGTGCTCATTTTAGAAGAATTATGAGTTTGATGCACCAAG